>CM064510.1:6372320-6516430 GCA_032716605.1 Paralithodes platypus | reverse complement strand
TGTAAATATTTAGCTTGAAGGGGAATGGGGAGGGTGCATTTGATTTTTTTTAGCTTGAAGGGGGAATGGGGGGTGCATTTGATTTTGTTTAGCTTGAAGGGGAGGGGGTGCATTTCATTTTTGTTTAGCTTGAAGGGGTGTGGGTGTATTTGATTTTGTTTAGCTTGAAGGGGTATTGGGGGGTGCATTTGATTTTTTTTTAGCTTGATGAAGGGGGGTGCATTTGATTTGTTTTAAACTTGACGGAGGGGGTGCATTTGATTTTTGTTTAGCTTGAAAAGGGGGTGGGTGTGCATTTGATTTTGTTTTTATGCTTGAAGGGGAGGGGGTGGTGCGATTTGAGTTGTTTTAACTTGAAAGGGGGGGGTGCTTTAGATTTTTGATTTAGCGTGGAAGGGGAGGGGGGGGGGGTTCATTTGATTTTGGTTCGCTTGAATGTGGATGGGGTGGTGCATTTGATTTTTTTTTTTAGCTTGAAGGGGTGGGTGCAGTTGATTTTTCTTAGCTTGAAGGGGGGGGGGTGCATTTGATTTTGTTTTAGTTGAAGGCTTGAAGGGGGGGAAGGGGGTGCCTTTGACTTTTTGTTTAGCTTGATGAGGGGGTGCATTTGATTTGTTTTAGCTTGAAGGGGGGGATGCATTTGATTTTTTTTAGCTTGATGGGGGGGGGTATCATTTGCATTGTTTTGAGCTTTGAAGGGGGGGTGCAGTTGATATTTTTTAGCTTGAAGGGGGGTGTGCATTTTTGATGTGGGGGTGACTCGGCTGGGTAAGGGGAGTGCATTTGATTTTTGTTTAGCTTGAAGGGGAGGGGTGCATTTGATTTGTGTTTATGTTGAAGGAGGGGAGTGCATTTGATTTTTGTTTAGCTTGAAGGGGGGGATTTGATTTTTTTTAGCTTGAAGGGGGGGGGGTGCATTTGATTTGTTTTAGCTTGAAGGGGTGGGGGTGTATTTGATTTTGTTTAGCTTGAAGGGGGAATGGGGGGTGCATTTGATTTTGGTTTAGCTTGAAGGAATCATTAATAAATATTAGTTTTTGTTTCCACCAAATGTATTCTACTCATTAAGTGTTTTTTTCTTTTCTGGACCCCCTTCTCCCTCGTGTTTAGCCTCATTGTTTTTTTTTTAGAAATGTTATGACGTTAACCCCATTAGTTTGGCGATTTTAAGACCTTTCGCACCATTTCTTTGTCAATATTAAGATCTTTCGTGTCGTTTAGGTATCGATTTTTCCTGGCGGGTGATAGCGACCCTGAAATTTAGGAGGAATCGGCCTTCGGCCGGGACATTTTCCAAATATTGTACAAATTGATCTCGAAAAGGGGGGGTCTTAGGGGTGTTTTTAAGTTTGATGGAGGTCTAGAGCGGAAGCTAAAATTAAATTAAATTAATAAAACAACTGAGACCTTTCTCCCTCCCCTTTAAGTAGGCCTGGAGTTTGTAACGTCGCTAGCAAAGGAGCAACCATAGGGTTTCATGGACCCTAGGGGACTTTCTTGAATGACACTCCCCCTTCCCTTCCCCCCCCCCCCCCCACCCCTCCCCCCCACACCCCGATCATTCTACTCATTATGACAAGACAGCTTAAAATTATCTAGCAGTATATAATTATCTAATAATATATATATATATATATATATAACTAGTATATATATATATATAGTACTGTATATATATATATATATAGAGAGTAATTTATATTTGAGTTAGTTGTAATAATGCTGCCACCGTTGTGGCAAATGTTGTTCAGCTTAGGAAGAATCGGTGAGTTGATGGTCTGAAGGTTAGTATGAATGACATTATTAATTGACTTCCCTCCTGCCCCGACTTATCCGTAGAGAAAATGGAGTGTTGGAGAGAAAGGAGAGAAGAGAGAGAGAGAGAGTGAGAGGACAGAGAGAGAGAGAGAGAGAGAGAGAGAGAGAGAGAGAGAGCGGGAGCAGAGAGAGAGAGAGGAGAGAGAGAGAGAAGAGAGAGAGAGAGAGAGAGAGAGTGAGTTAGAGAGAGAGAGAGAGAGAGAGAGAGAGAGAGAGAGAGAGAGAGAGAGAGAGAAGAGGAGAGGAAGAGAAGATAGAGAGAGAGAGAGAGAGAGAGAGAGAAGCGAGAGAGAGAGAGAGAGAGAGAGAGAGAGAGAGAGAGAGAGAGAGAGAGAGAGAGAGAGAGAGCGAGAGCGAGAGAGCGAGAGAGAAAGATAGAACCCGAGCCAGCCACGTCCCACATACCTTCGTTCAGCCCCCCACCCAAATTTCATTACAACTATCAGCGGTCGGTAAAAGTTCACATCGCAATATTTCAACTCCATTACTCCAAAATGAAACCTAGCTCTTTTTTAGCATACATTTCCTATCTTTTCATATACACGTTATTTTATATATATATATATATATATATATATATATATATATATATATATATATATATATATATATATATATATATATATATATATATATATATTTTTTTTTTTTTTTTTTTTAGCTAGGCTATTACGATGTGCTGGGTGGAATGATTTTGCTTAAGGGGAGATTTCCACTTGAGGGAGTTTTTTCTTGACTCCTTTCTCCCTCATGTTTAGCCCCATTGCTTTTCTGAATTTAAGACGTTCGCCCCATTATTTTGATGATTTTAAGAACTTTCAACCCATTTCTGTCAATTTTAAGACCTTTCGTGCAATTTAGGTGTCGATTTTATCCTGGCGAGCGATAGCGAGCCTGTAATATAAGAGGAACCGGTTTTCAGCCGGGAAATTTTTCTACCGAAAAATGTACAAATTTATCTTGAAAGGGGGTCTAGGGGGAGTAATTTTAAGTTTGATGGAAGTCTAGGGAATCAACTAAAAACCTCCCCTTAAGAAGAAATATTAAGCACGTGGCTGTGAGTGTGTAAATGTTCAGCGTAAAATATTTAAACACTTGAGAAGAAAAACATGTGAAGATTGTAAGAAGACTAAGCTTAATAAGCCTTGTTCACACACACGACTTTTGTCAACACGACCTTATTTAGCCGTCTTTGGCTGACTTTAAGGGGAGATTTCCACTGGAGGGATTTTTTCTGGACCCCTTTCTCCCTCATGTTTAGCCCCATTGCTTTTGAGATTTTAAGACCTTCGCCCTAGTAGTTTGGATATTTTAAGACATTTTGCCCCATTTCTGTCAATTTTAAGACCTTTCGTGCCGTTCAGGTGTCGATTTTTTCCTGGCGAGCGATAGCGAGCCTGTAATTTAAGAGCAACTGGCCTCTGGCGGGGAAATTTTTCTACCGAAAAATGTACAAATTTATCTGGAAAGGGGGTCTGGGGGTGCAATTTTAAGCTTGATGAAAAAGTAGGGAACAAACTAAATACCTCCCCTTAAGGAATTTGGGTCGGTACTAAATGTGGGAGACCTCGCAGCGACCATGGTGTTTGGCGCCCATGCACCCGACATTGCCTCAACCTTGCCCCTGCCGCCACGAATGACCGTGGGATGACTCTGCAATGTCCCTGCAATGTACTCAAAGTGTGTTTGACCCGTCATTCCCCCCAACCTAAACCCAATACACAAGTCTATTCTACGTCCACCCGCTGCCACGGGCATCCTGTGGGCGTCCATGGCCAGTCACATTAGTGGGTATTAAGGCTGCATTCTTTCACTCAAACCTCCTCTGGCATGACCCCCCTCCATCCACAAGGACTTCCTACCGTCTTTATTGCAGCCCAACCACGCCGTATGCCCCCCTAGTGACAGCAGTGACCCAGGGCTGACCGGTCCAACTTTCTTGGACGTGTCTTTTCCATATCCCCATTGACCATGCCCTGACCTTGCAGGACTTTGCACTAGACTTTTCAAAATACACAGTCATTTTAAGTCTGGAAGAGTCGGGAAGAGTCTGGAAGTCTGGAAGAGTCATCCCGACTCTTCCAGACTTCCAGTGTGAACGGGGCTTTACTATTGGGTACACTAGCTAACGAGTACGTGGTCATCCACTTAGTATAACAACGATAAATAGTGACCACAACAAATATAGTTATGTTACTATAGCAAGTGGGCTGTAAATGTCCACACCTATTCCCTGGCTGACTCTTCCCAAATGGTAGAAGTATTAGCTTGATTGCTCTGGTCGTTTGTGAGTTATAGAGGTTAGTGGTTTAGAATTTTGGCCAACTTATTTGGAACAGGGTAGAGTGTCAACGCGTGCCTTAACCCTTCCAGTACTGACGAAGTCCTTGTATTTTTATGTTTGCTACTTACATACGATCTTATGCAGCTTAGGAAGGATCTATGGTAGTTACAAGGATTAATTGATATAGTCTGCAGCCTGCAAGCTGACAAAATGAAAGGGTTAAGGGGAGGTTTTTAGTTTGGTCCGTAGATATCCTTCAAGCTTAAGACTACACCCCCTTGAGCCCCTTTCAAGATAAATTTGTAAATTTTTCGGTAGAAAAATGTCCCGGCTGTAAGCCGGTTCCTCTTAAATTACAGGCTCGCTATCGCTCGCCAGGATAAAAACGACACCTAAATGGCACGAAAGGTCTTAAAATTGACAGAAATGGGTTGAAAGTTCTTAAAATCATCAAAATAATGGGGCGAACGTCTTAACATTAGGAAAACGATGGGGCTAAACATGAGGGAGAAAGGAGTCAAGAAAAAAAATCTCAAGTGGATATCTCCCCTTAACTCTCACACATTTGTACACTCAATGTATAAATCAAAATGGGTTTATGGAGTTTGCGTACTAATGTGTTACCGCGTACTAATGGGCTACAGCATACTAATAGGCCATCACATACTAATGGGCTACCACGTACTCATGGGCTAGTTTACGCCAATTAGAAGCCCCACACACAAGCTTCTTGTGGTGACCACCAGTCGGATAATTGTGGCATTGTAGACGGACCATAGGACAAGATGTAATTTACTTGGCAACTCAACAACATAACCAGCTTAGTTTAAAAGACACTCCATTTACAAATGGAGTCTTTTTGGTAGTAACATATCTATTTGTGCACACACACTTAAGGGGAGGTATTTAGTTGGTTCCCTAGACCTCCATCATGCTAAAAATTATACCCCCTAGACCCCCCTTTCAAGATAAATTTGTACATTTTTCGGTAGAAAAATGTCCCGGCCGAAGGCCGGGTGCTCTTAAATTACAGGCTCGCTATCGCTCGCCAGGATAAAATTGACACCTAAATGCCACGAAAGGTCTTAAAATTGACAGAATGGGGCGGAAATTCTTAAAAATCACCAAACTAAGGGGGCAAACGTCTTAAAATCTCAAAACTAATTGGGCTAAACATGAGGGAGAAAGGGGCCAAGACAAAAATCCCTCAAGTGGAAATCTCCCCTTAATATACGTATCAACTATAACCCTAAAATTATTACACATGGCGAAAATTAAATGTATGAGAATCCACAATTTGCTTGCAAAGTAGGAATGTTAACTTGCTAAGCACCAAATCCTTATAGAAATATTTATATATAATAAACACATGTTACAGTAGAATTATTTACGGAGGAATAAGCTACTGCCAGTGTGTTTAACTATTGTTAAAACTCACTGAATATAGATGCAAAAATAGATGACAAAATGAAGCCGCACCACATCACTCATCACTGATCATCACATCACATCACTCACATCACATCACATCACTCATCACTCATACGATACACCCTCTCCTTAGAGTTACCAAAATGATACCTAGCCTAAAGAACAAACCATACGAAGAGCGTCTTAGAGAATTAAATCTATTTCCTTTAACCCAGCGCAGATTAAGAGGTGACTTAATTCAAGTGTTCAAAATCATCAAGGCATCGACAATATGAACTGTAGTAAGTACTTCACTATCGACCAATCTAATTACACACGGGGAAACGGTTGCAAAATTATTGGTAAATCTTTTAACTCACACGAATCTAAGAAGTTCTTCTTCAATCGAGTTGTCAACTTGTGGAATGGGCTTCCCCGAAACGTTATAGACTGCATCACCGTTGATTCATTTAAACTCCGCCTAGACAAATATCTCTCATCAAACCCGCGACTGACTGCGTTTGTAAATGAATAACTTTATTTTATCCCCCCCTCAGTTACTAACCCATGTGTCCTCTACTAACTTCCTAATCCTGCCACGGACATTAGATCCAGGGCAATAATTCCCTTTCCAATGCTCCCTTACCCACTCTAAACCACTGTTTGGACACTTGATCCTCAGTGTTTTGGAGGACAAGCAACCTAGAAGGGTCACTAGATCTGTTGTTGCTTGATTTCCTTTGTACTCCCTAATCCCTCTCCACACAAACAAACTCACACGTGGGAACTACCGATTGTAATGTTCGTATCCAAACACTATATAGCCGCTGTCACACGAGCGATTTTCCCGTCAATTTTCCATGAGCAAGTTTTGTCTCGTTATATTTCGGGTCTTTTTCGCACTGGTATCGGTAACTAGATTGAAGGTAGATTATGTTAGGCGGCTGAATTCTGATAAAGTGTAATTTTTGAAGCTGCCAGACCATAATTGCCCGTAAAAATTGCTCGAAAAACGGCTCGTGTGACTCTTATTGCGATACTCTATAATATCAATTAATAGAGCATACTATTTAGATGAAACTATGATTATGCTTCTTGTGATATAGTAATAAAGTGCAAGGGGAGGGTGAAAGCAGAGACAGCCGAATTAAGAAGTCCTGTACAGTCGCGCTAATAAGTCATGTCTCGGCACCTAGTATGTTTTGATCCATAATTGGCATCAGCAATATCTCTAAGCTTCATGTCTTCATATCGAGTGAAATATACAAACATGTTCCTACACTTATACTCACCCTATTCAACATCTGACAGACATTAATACAGCACACAACGAGCCAAACGTAATGACAGCTGGGACGTGAGTTTCTTATTTTATGGACTATTATATTTGTTTTGACTCTACGTGAGGTTTAAGGGGAGATTTCCACTTGAGGGATTTTTTTCTTGACTCCTTTCTCCCTCATGTTTAGCCCCATTGATTTTCTAATTTTAAGACGTTCGCCCCATTATTTTGACGATTTTAAGAACTTTCGACCCATTTCTGTCAATTTTAAGACCTTTCGTGCCATTCAGGTGTCGATTTTATCCTGGCGAGCCTGTAATTTAAGAGGAACCGGCTTTCAGCCGGGACATTTTTCTACCGAAAAATGTACAAATTTATCTTGAAATGTGCTCAAGGGGGTGTGATCTTAAGCTTGATGGATATCTAGAGACCAAACTAAAAACCTCCCCTTAAATGCTATATATTTCAAACACTACCAAGCAAATAAAAGTAGCGAGCCAGCATATATTTAAAACAAAATTTGACAGCAGGCTATATTTGTACATATTTCGATAGAAAAATATTCACCGGCGAAGCCGGATTTCTTCATACAATGCTGGCTCGCTATCGCTTGCCAGGAAGAAATCGACACCTGGATGTGGCTAAACGTCTTAAAACAGTAGGCTGAATGGAATTGAATGGATACAAGCCAGAGAAAGAGAGAAAAGGAGATAAAAAAAGCAGGCCACCCCCCTTAACTGTCTCCTCCTCCTCCATCATTATCATCATCACTTTGTTTTCATCTTCTCGGGGTTTGTTCTTTGTCATATTCTTACATTACCTCAATACTTCTTCTTCTTCTTCTTCTCCTCCTCCTCCTCCTCCTCCTCCTCCTCCTCCTCCTCCTCCTCCATTATCCTTTTACCATTACAATAGACTTTCTCAACTTACAATTTTTTCTCCCCCCCCCTCCCCCCTCCCCCCAATTCTGTGGTAAAGACAATTGAGCCGGACGTGCCAAGGGAGGTGGAGGGGGAGGGGTGCCCAAAGCAAGGAAGGAAGGAAGGAAGGTTGGAGGGAGAAAGAGAGAGAGAGAGAGAGAGAGTGAGAGTGAGAGTGAGAGAGAGAGAGAGAGAGAGAGAGAGAGAGAGAGAGAGAGAGAGAGAGAGAGAGAGAGAGAGAGAGAGAGAGAGAGAGAGAGAGAGAGAGAGAGAGAGAGAGAGAGAGAGTTATCACAAATCAATAATATATACATAAATACCAATGTAAATACACACACAATCTAACATACCCTGTGATCCTCTTATTAGTGAGTCGGTGTGGATCGACCTCACACTATGCAAAGCTAAAATTGAAAAGGAGACGTAGAGCTCGTTATCGATTCTGGTAGCCTTTGCCTCAATATCCTATAACCCTATTTTGGAATAATTATTATAGTCGATTTCTATATTTCCTAAAAGCTGGAGGCCCTTATTTCAAAACATATTCAAGAAGAAGCCAGATTAAGACTACAATACAAAGAAAGACTATATTATAATTCATACATTTTAGCTGTCACATAATTCATACATTTTAGCTGTCACATAATTCATACATTTTAGCTGTCACATAATTCATACATTTTAGCTGTCACATAATTCATACATTTAGCTGTCACATAATTCATACATTTTAGCTGTCACATAATTCATACATTTTAGCTGTCACATAATTCATACATTTTAGCTGTCACATAATTCATACATTTTAGCTGTCACATAATTCATGCATTTTAGCTGTCACATAATTCATACATTTTAGCTGTCACATAATTCATACATTTTAGCTGTCACATAATTCATACATTTTAGCTGTCACATAATTCATACATTTTAGCTGTCACATAATTCATACATTTTAGCTGTCACATAATTCATACATTTTAGCTGTCACATAATTCATACATTTTAGCTGTCACATAATTCATACATTTTAGCTGTCACATAATTCATACATTTTAGCTGTCACATAATTCATACATTTTAGCTGTCACATAATTCATGCATTTAGCTGTCACATAATTCATACATTTTAGCTGTCACATAATTCATACATTTTAGCTGTCACATAATTCATACATTTTAGCTGTCACATAATCATACATTTTAGCTGTCACATAATTCATACATTTTAGCTGTCACATAATTCATACATTTTAGCTGTCACATAATTCATACATTTTAGCTGTCACATAATTCATGCATTTTAGCTGTCACATAATTCATACATTTTAGCTGTCACATAATTCATACATTTTAGCTGTCACATAATTCATACATTTTAGCTGTCACATAATTCATACATTTTAGCTGTCACATAATTCATACATTTTAGCTGTCACATAATTCATACATTTTAGCTGTCACATAATTCATACATTTTAGCTGTCACATAATTCATACATTTTAGCTGTCACATAATGAAACATAATTATTCCTAAGGGGAGGTTTTTAGTGAGTTTCCTAGACTTCCATCAATCTTGAAATTACACCCCCTTGACCCCCTTCCAAGATACATTTGTACATTTTTCGGTAGACAAATGTCCCGGTTCCTCTTAAATTACAGGCTCGCTTTCGCTCGCCAGGAAAAAATCGACACCTAAATGGCACTAAAGGTCTTAAAAGTGACATAAATGGGGCGAAAGTTCTTAAAATCGTCAAACTAATGGGGCAAACGTCTTAAAATCTCAAAAACCAATAGGGCTAAACATGAGGGAGAAGGAAGTTAGAAACAAAATCCCTCAAGTGGAAACCTCCCCTTATTAAGCTATCATCTATACTTAATAGTACTGCCTGGTATTACTAATCAGAACACTTTAATATTACATCAAAGTCCAATCAGAACACTTTAATATTACATCAAAGTCCAATCAGAACACTTTAATATTACATCAAAGTCCAATCAGAACACTTTAATATTACATCAAAGTCCAATCAGAACACTTTAATATTACATCAAAGTCCAATCAGAACACTTTAATATTACATCAAAGTCCAATCAGAACACTTTAATATTACATCAAAGTCCAATCAGAACACTTTAATTACATCAAAGTCCAATCAGAACACTTTAATATTACATCAAAGTCCAATCAGAACACTTTAATATTACATCAAAGTCCAATCAGAACACTTTAATATTACATCAAAGTCCAATCAGAACACTTTTAATATTACATCAAAGTCCAATCAGAACACTTTAATATTACATCAAAGTCCAATCAGAACACTTTAATATTACATCAAAGTCCAATCAGAACACTTTAATTACATCAAAGTCCAATCAGAAACACTTTAATATTACATCAAAGTCCAATCAGAACACTTTAATATTACATCAAAGTCCAATCAGAACACTTAATATACATCAAAGTCCAATCAGAACACTTTAATATTACATCAAAGTCCAATCAGAACACTTTAATATTACATCAAAGTCCAATCAGAACACTTTAATATTACATCAAAGTCCAATCAGAACACTTTAATATTACATCAAAGTCCAATCAGAACACTTTAATATTACATCAAAGTCCAATCAGAACACTTTAATATTACATCAAAGTCCAATCAGAACACTTTAATATACATCAAAGTCCAATCAGAACACTTTAATATTACATCAAAGTCCAATCAGAAACACTTAATATTACATCAAAGTCCAATCAGAACACTTTAATATTACATCAAAGTCCAATCAGAACACTTTAATATTACATCTAAGTCCAATTCTTCAAGTGTAGTGTAATGTCTCAGAGTCTTCACCCAATTTGTTCAGATACAGGCTTGTTTACTTAACCTGTCAAAGTAATGCTCATATGAATTCCAAATACAATATTTTCTGCAAATGTGAAGATCCTATAAAGAAAGTTGGGGCTCAATGTTATTCAAATATAGAGCAACAATAGTGGGGCAAGGACAGATCCCCGTGAAACCTTAAAATTGACAGGTATCTATCTGACCCCCTCTGTACCAGCCACGTCGTTTAAATTATATTCTAACAATATTTAAACGATTGTGTGCTGTTTAAGAAATATCTGTGGTAGTAAAAAGGGTTAATAAAATAAATTAAGTTAGATAGTTCGAAGCAAGTTAGTTGCTGGAGGCCATATTTAGGCGGACTAATTTAGTCTAATAGTAGCCAGAACACAGCTAAACAACAGCGCCTGTGCACAAGGGGTTAAGAGAGAGAGAGAGAGAGAGAGAGAGAGAGAGAGAGAGAGAGAGAGAGAGAGAGAGAGAGAGAGAGAGAGAGAGAAAGAAAGAAAGAAAGAAAGAAAGAAAGAAAGAAAGAAAGAGAGAGAGAGAGAGAGAGAGAGAGAGGATGGGAGGGGAGCCTGGAGACCCCCTCTTAGCATAAGTTCGACGCTGGTGAACGAGATTGTGGAGGGATCGAGTAACATAGGCAGGGCTACTACCTCCTACCTGCCTGCCTGCCTTACCTCTATCTATATCTATCAATCTATCTATAAATGTTTATATATCTATCCATCTATAAATGTCTATCTATCTATCTATCTGTCTATCTATATTTGTATCTGTCTATCTATCTATCTATCTATCTGTCTATCTATCTATCCATTTATCTATCTATCTACATATCTATGTATCTATATATATTTATCTATCTCTCCCTCTATCTATCTAGCTGTCTCATTATCTTACCTCTATCTATCTTTCTGCATGTATGTATGCACATTATCTATCTAACCATCTATCTATTATATATCTATCTACCCATCTATCTATTTATCTATATCCCCTTTATCATATTATTGAAATGCACCTATATTGAATGTATGTTTCTTTCCAGGAGTATGGTATTATCATATATATATCTATATAATACTTTCGATTGTCTGTGTGTGTGTGTGTGTGTGTTCTTAACGCTTTCTCTGCGGGGTGTTTTGGGCTATTTAGGGCATATTCAGGCACTCCTGGATGATAAATCAAGTATCTGCATTAATGAACTGTATTCTGCCGAAAACTAGGCGAAAATAGCTTCAAAATGAGACCAGAACGGGCCCCGTACGTGGTCTGGTTCACCCGCAGCGGTGCCAGTGAAACGCGGGAAACCCGCTATTTGGTAGCACTCGCTCGCTTGGCTACACTGTTGTGAGACACAGAGAGAGACCCGCGTGAGACACAGTCTACCTCAGTGAGCCGCTCGCTGCTCTGAGGGTCGGAGGTGGGCCCCTCACGCTCCCGCCCACTGACACTCGATTTTTACGGTTATTACAGGCTTTTAAAGCCTGGAAATTGCTGTAACTTGCCAGGACGTTCCAGAACGTCACCCGCAGCGAAAGGGTTAATAGGCGGCCGCAGTTTTGGACCTGGCTAGCTGAAACTTTGAATGTGGGTGTCAATTGACCTGGGTCAGGTCATAGAGGGGGCGAGGCCACGATCGGAGGTCGTTTCGAGGCCGAAATTGAAAAACAAAAAAATGAAAAAAATTGAAAAAAATGGCCGTTTGGGGCAGAAGGAGGCCTCCGATCGAAAAAGTGTATGGAACGAAAGTTGTTCGCAGCCCCCCAAATTGGGGGTACGGATGAGGTCAGATCCAAAATCGGAGGTCATTTAGCGGCCGAAATCGAAGTCGCCGTTTAATGAGGCACAGGGAGGTCGAGGCCGGTGATTATGGTAGTAGTAGTATTGTGATGATTGTGGTAGTAGTGATTGATGATGGTGATTATGGTAGTAGTGGTGGTAATACCCGGGCAACGCCGGGTACCCCTGCTAGTATATATATATATACTGTATAAACAGTATATACTGTATATTATTATTATACTGTATATTATACTGTATATTATTTCTATATTCCAACTACTCCCTCTCGGGCATAGGCTGAGAGCTTGTTCATTCAACCGTACATTCAACGGTGAAGCCCGTGAGGTCTCGTTCCAGTCTAGGAAGTGAGACATGTGGAGCACTTTGAGATGCAACTAGCCCCCGCTATCTTGCCTTCACAAGATGCATGGGGCCCGGTTACCCCCCCCCCCCCCCCCGATCAAAGCAGCCCCATCTCTGGAGCTGGCTCACCCCAGCGCTTCACTGTCTCTCTCAGAACGCCATTTATTGAGCAATGAACTCACTAGGCATTGCCCCCTGTAGCGTATTTTAAATATGGGAATATTCATACAATGCTATTTAATCAGGTAACAAAGAGGGTATTGTTTGTGCGTTTCGGTGGGCTTTGTGGTAATGCACTGATACTAGGTACAGCACAAATTCCATCCCAATAATATCTTCCCATTGATACATTGGGATTCGAACCCGGGACCAATGGATTACCAGTCCAGTGGAAAGACCACTCCACCACACCTCCCATAAATAAATTATGTTTCCTGAGGAACGTTTGCACTTCTACCCATCGTTATCTATCTACTATCTACCATTAACTACTACCCTTCAATATACCATTAACTGTGTGTGTGTGTGTGTGTGTGTGCAAGCATTACCGGGTTAATGGGTAAAAATTGCTTGCTATTTGTAGGTTTAAGTGTAAAAGTAGATTGAAAAAATTGAAAAAAAAAATACTAGTAACCATCCATAAATTGCATTTTTACCGTTTTTACCGATAAACACACCGTCGCTTACATGTGTGTGTGTGTGTGTGTGTGTGTGTGTGTGTGTGTGTGTGTGTGTGTGTGTGTGTGTGTGTGTGTGTGTGGTCGACAGGAAAGAAAAATTGCGTCTGTGAAAGTAACTTGAGTCTAATATATCGTGGATTGGAATATGTAATGTGGTGGGAGAGAGAGAGAGAGAGAGAGAGAGAGAGAGAGAGAGAGAGAGAGAGAGAGAGAGAGAGAGAGAGAGAGAGAGAGAGAGAGAGAGAGAGAGATTTACACAGATATACTGACCACACATATCTTACTGAGCAAGCAGTGGTCAAAAATTAAAAACTAATGGCGATAGCAAAACCCCAAATAAAAATGGTAGAGAAGTATAAGAATTCAGAACTCTCTCTCTCTCTCTCTCTCTTAGCGGAATTAAACAAGACATACTGCCTTACGAAGAAGGTCCGTCAGAAGTAAGTAGACATTTTGCAAGGTTGCATTAATACAAAGATACTTCAAGTCATATACAGAATATAGCAGACCTTTGGAAATATTGTATAATGCAGATATACATAAAGCTATACATATATACATGCATACTGTACATACGCAAATATACGGTATACACACACACACACACACACACACACACACACGTACGCACACAAACTAATTCTAAGCATTAAGGGGGGTGACCTGCTTTTTTTTTTATCTTTCTCTCTTTCTCTGGCTCGTATCCATTCGGCCTCTTTCAGCCAACTGTTTTAAGACGTTTATCCCCATCCAAGTGTCGATTTCTTCCTGGCGAGCGATAGCGAGCCAGCATTGTATGGAGAAATCCGGCTTCGCCGGAGAAATTTTTCCATCGAAAAATTTACAAATTTAGCTTGCTGTCAAAACAAAATATATATATGCTGGCTCGCTACCGCTCGCCAGGAAAATATTGACAAATGGATGGGGGTAAACGTCTTAAACAGTAGGCTGAATGGGGCCGAATAGTTACAAGCCAAAGAGAGAGGGAGAGAAAGAGAAAAAAGCGAGGTGGGCTCCCTTAACACATTAATAAAAGGCGGACAAACAAGTATGCACACACACACATATGCTCAAAAATATCCTAGCTATAAAAATTGTGCGCTTAATTTGGAACACATTAGCTGTATCAAAGCTGACATTAAAATTCATCCATTTAAACAATTTCAAGATATTTTCAATGATTTGGAATTAATTCGGAACACATTAGTGTGACCATAATGAAGTATTGAAAATAATGGGCAAACCTACGATGGAATTTATTTTTGTATCCAATACAAGACATAGTCCATTTAAGGGGAGGTATTTAGTGTGTTTCCTAGACTTCCATCAAGCTTGAAATTATACCCCCTTGACCCCCTTTCAAGATAAATTTGTACATTTTTCGGTAGAAAAATGTCCCGGCCGAAGGCCGGTTCCTCTTAAATTACAGGCTCGCTATCGCTCGCCAGGAAGAAATCGACACCTAAAATCTTAAAAGTGACATAAATGGGGCGAAATTTCTTAAAATCGTCAAACTAATGGGGCGAACGTCTTAAAATCTCAAAATCAATGGGGCTAAACATGAGGGAGAAAGGGGTCCAGAAAAAAATCCCTCAAGTGGAGATCTGCCCATAAAGGGAGATTTTATTAATTTATTATAATAATAATAATAATAATAATAATAATAATAAATAATAATAATATTTATAATAGTAATACTATATTATTTATATATATATTATTATTTCATTCTTTTAGCTCCTCCGTAGACCTCAATAAAAAATTAATACATTCGAGACCCCTTAAAGAACATTTTGTGCATTTTTCGGCAATAATACCTCCTAAATTGCAAGTCGGCTATCGTTGGTGAGTTATAGAGGGCCATGCTCGAGAGTGTTGGCCTGCTTATTAGGAACAGGGCATAGTACGACCAAGCCACCATCATTAGCCACCACTAAGACCAAGAATGATGACAACAACAACAACAACAGCAGCCACCATCACCACCACCAACAACAACAACAACAGCAGCCACCATCACCACCACCAACAACAACAACAACAGCAGCCACCATCACCACCACCAACAACAACAACAACAGCAGCCACCATCACCACCACCAACAACAACAACAACAGCAGCCACACCACCACCACCAATGACAACAACAACAGCAGCCACACCACCACCACCAATGACAACAACAACAACAGCAGCCACACCACCACCACCAATGACAACAACAACAGCCGCCACCACCATCACCACCACCAACAACAACAACAACAGCAGCCACCATCACCACCACCAACAACAACAACAACATACCACCACCTCCAACAACAACAAATACAAAAACAACAACAACCACCACCACCACTAACAACAACACCAACAACAACATAATAACAATACAACAACAAGAACAGTAACGGGAGCTCGAGGGTGGAGGCGAGTAAGTAGGTAGGTGGTGGTGGTGGTGGTGGTGGTGGTGGTGGTGGTGGTGGTGGTGGTGGTGGTGGTGGTGGTGGTGGTGGTGGTGGTGGGGGGGGGGGGGGGGGCGCGTTTTTAACCCCCTTCCCGGAAACTTTAAATAAGGAGGCTAAATGTGATCGTAATGGATTCAGAAAGAGGCCAGGAATTTCCCCAACACAAGGAAGATGAGGAGGCGTGGGTGGGAGGGTTGAGGGAGGGTTGGAAGGTGTGGGTGGGGGTGGGGGGGGGGGTAAGGGAGTACAAAATGGAAGGCGGGAGGGAAGGAAGGTGAGGGAGAGGGTGAAAGGGAGGGGAAATAGAGAGAGAGAGAGAGAGATGAAGGAGAAAAGAGAAAGGATTAAGGGGAGGTATTTAGTTTGCTCCCTAGACTTCCATCAAGCTTACTAAAATACCCCCAAGACCTCCTTTCAAGATAAATTTGTACATTTTTCGATAGAAAAATGTCCCGGCTGAAGGCCGGTTCCCCCTAAATTACAGGCTCGCTACCGCTCGCCAGGAAAAAATCGACACTTAAATGGCACGAAAGGTTTTAAAATTGACATAAATGGGGCGTATGGTCTTAAAATCGGCACACTAATAGGGCAAACGCCTTATAATACCAAACTAATGGGGTTAAACACGAGGGAGAAGGGGATCCAGATAATAACCCTCTCAAGTGAAAATCACCCCTTAAAGGAAAAAGAAAGTAAAGGCCTCTTAGGAAGCAAGGAAGCTACGAAAGTAAAGGCCTCTTAGGAAGCAAGGAAGCTACGAAAGTAAAGGCCTCTTAGGAAGCAAGGAAGCTACGAAAGGATAACAAGAGTGAGTTACACAGAGTTGCATGGATACAAAGACTGGACAGACCTTGCGCTCACTACTAGGCAGTCCGGACTTAATTCTAATATGGGATTTGCTACAAAGTTGAAGGCAAACACGGCAGAGCAGAAGGCTCTTTCCCCACCCACCACTCCATCTAAACAAGGTCCCCAGCAGAATGAGAAAATATCCACTGGGAAAATAATTATAGTAAAGAACGAAGTTGAGAACTATTGTATACTACTGATGCTTGACACAAATTATCATTTACTGAGAGAGAGAGAGAGAGAGAGAGAGAGATGAGGTCTTGGAGGTAAGGAAACATAAAATCAATATACTTCAATTTTATTAGGGGAAATGGTTGACTGACTAACTGATAAACTGCTTGACTGAGGACTAACTATTTGATGACATTGAGAAGATTTTATAAAGCTTATAGAAAGGATATTTGGTGGCTGAAAGGATGAATTGAAATAGTCTGTAGCCTTGTAATGGGTAGACGTCCTTCGTAGCATGAATACAATTGTCTAATAGTTGCCAGAATATAATGAAAAGGACGTCACCGGTACTGTGTGGGTAAATATAATGAAAAGGACGTCACCGGTGCTGTGTGGGTAAATATAATGAAAAGGACGTCACCGGTACTGTGTGGGTAAATATAATGAAAAGGACGTCACCGGTACAGTGTGGGTAAATATAATGAAAAGGACGTCACCGGTACTGTGTGGGTAAATATAAAGAAAAGGACGTCACCGGTACTGTGTGGGTAAATATAATGAAAAGGACGTCACCGGTACAGTGTGGGTAAATATAATGAAAAGGACGTCACCGGTACAGTGTGGGTAAATATAATGAAAAGGACGTCACCGGTACTGTGTGGGTAAATATAATGAAAAGGGACGTCCCGTACTGTGTGGGTAAATATAATGAAAAGGACGTCACCGGTACTGTGTGGGTAAATATAATGAAAAGGACGTCACCGGTACTGTGTGGGTAAATATAATGAAAAGGACGTCACCGGTACTGTGTGGGTAAATATAATGAAAAGGACGTCACCGGTACTGTGTGGGTAAATATAATGAAAAGGACGTCACCGGTACTGTGTGGGTAAATATAATGAAAAGGACGTCACCGGTACTGTGTGGGTAAATATAATGAAAAGGACGTCACCGGTACTGTGTGGGTAAATATAATGAAAAGGGACGTCACCGGTACTGTGTGGGTAAATATAATGAAAAGGACGTCACCGGTACTGTGTGGGTAAATATAATGAAAAGGACGTCACCGGTACTGTGTGGGTAAATATAATGAAAAGGACGTCACCGGTACTGTGTGGGTAAATATAATGAAAAGGACGTCACCGGTACTGTGTGGGTAAATATAATGAAAAGGTTGTCACCGGTACAGTGTGGGTAAATATAATTCTTACCTCTTATCACTACGGACGATTATCACTGTTTATTGGAGTTTACGATGGATATGTGTTCCGTGCAAATGGTACCTGTATGTTAACCAATGTATCTATATTTAATTAATTTCACCGCAACACCAAACACCCTCAATGAAATTAATTAAAGTATATATGATCCACCAGGATTCGAACCCGGGTTATCACACACAGATATTTGCCACCTTAACCATTACACCACCAGGACGGTTAAAGGTTTATGCACACGCCTACGACTTATTATCCATTCTCGAATACTGGATATTAACCTATCATGTTCATACTCCCAACCGCGCAATGGTAAGCCTATTGTTTAAGGGGAGGTTTCCACTTGAGGGATTTTTTTTCTGAACCCCTTTCTCCCTCATGTTTAGCCCCATTGCTTTTGAGATTTTAAGACGTTCGCCCTAGTAGTTTGGACATTTTAAGACATTTTGCCCGATTTCTGTAATTTTGAAGACCTTTCGTGCCATTAAGGTGTTGATTTTTTCCTGGCGAGCGATAGCGAGCCTGTAATATAAGAGCAACCGGCCTCTGGCCGGGACATTTTTCTACCGAAAAATGTACAAATTTATCTTGAAAGGGGGTCTAGGGGGTGTAATTTTAAGCTTGATGAAAACGTAGGAAACAAACTAAATACCTCCCCTTAAGTGAGAGGAAGAATATTCATGGGGCACAGATCACATAGACCGGCCTCGCGACGACATATCCCTGAACCTACTAATAATCTATATTTTATAGCTCATAAAACCTATCCCGGTGCAATTTGACTTTACTAACGCGGACAGGTACCCCCAGGAAGAGACGCTTGAGGGAGTGGGTGGGAGAGGGAGTGGGTGGGAGAGGGAGTGGGTGGGAGAGGGAGTGGGTGGGAGAGTGGGTGGGAGAGGGAGTGGGTGGGAGAGTGGGTGGGAGGGAGAGTGGGTGGGAGAGGGAGTGGGTGGGAGAGTGGGTGGGAGAGGGAGTGGGTGGGAGAGTTAAAGGAGACAGAGGGAGAGGGAATACAAAGGAATACAAAGGAGAACAAACTGCAACAGACTTATTGGTCCTTACGGGGCAGTTTGGACATCTAAAACTACTAATCTATTGTCTACGAGATATATATTATATTATATGGGGAGGGAGGAGAGGAGGAGATGGAGGAAGGAAGGGGAGGAGGAGGAGGAGATGCTAGAGTGAATGGGGGGGGGGGGGGATTTAGAGGAGAGGGAAGAAGTGGAGGAATATGAGGAGAGAGAGGAAGAGGAGGAGGAGGAAGTGATGGAGAGAGTGGGTGGAGGAGAGGGAGGAAGATGAGGAGGGAGGTGGGTGGGCGGGGGGCTAGGTTGGAGACGAGAGTTTTTGAACCTAAAATTGATATCGCGGGTGATTTGGGCGGCAGGGCGGGCTGGAATATCGAGTGAGTTTGCATTTTTATCTCTACCTGCCCCTCTCTATCTATCTATCTATCTATCTATCTATCTCTCTCTCTCTCTCTCTCTCTCTCTCTCTCTCTCTCTCTCTCTCTCTCTCTCTCGCTCTCTCTCTCTCTCTCTCTCTCTCTCTCTCTCTCTCTCTCTCTCTCTCTCTCTCTCTCTCTCTCTCTTCTGTTGTGTTTTCTTTTCCACTGGGGTGAATATATCATGGGGGTGGAATGGAGGGGGTAATTCTGTCCTGAATGTAATGAGGGTAAATTGGTCTGTGGCTGCGTAAACTGGGCTATAATGATGGTAAATTGGGCTATGGTTGCATAAACTGGGCTGTAATAAGGGTAAACGGGGCTATAATGATGGTAAATTGGGCTATGACTGCGTAAACTGGGCTATAATGATAGTAAATTGGGCTATGACTGCGTAAACTGGGCAATAATGATGGTAAATTGGGCTGTGTCTGCGTAAACTGGGTTATAATGAGGGTAAATTGGGCTGTGGCTGGGTAAACTGGGCTATACTGAGGATAAATTGGGCTATGGCTGCGTAAATTGGGCTGTAATAATGGTATAGTGGGCTGTGGCTGTGTAAACTGGGCTATAATGAGGGTAAATTGGGCTGTAATAATGGTAAATTGGGCTGTGGCTGTGTAAACTGGGCTATAATGAGTGTAAATTGGGCTATAATGGTAAATTGGGCTGTGGCTGTGTAAACTGGGCTATAATGATGGTAAATTGGGCTGTAATGAGGGTAAATTGGGATGTGGATGTGTAAACTGGTCTATAATGATGGAAAATTGGGCTGTAATAATCGTAAATTGAGCTGTGGCTGCGTAAATTGGGCTGTAATGATGGTAAACTGGGCTGTAATGATGGTAAATTGGGGTTATGGCTGCTTAAATTGGTCCGTAATTATGTTAAATTGAGCTGTGGGTGTGAGAAAATTGGTTACGCGTTACAGGTCATATGAGGAGGGCCCGGTACAGTCACGGAATAGTATCGCGTGCTGCGGTCTATATATCCATGTATTATTAGTATATATATATATATATATATATAATTTAACCTAGCGACTTTGCAATTGGTCACTTTTCTTTAGAGAACACTACTTTGCAATTGGTCACTTTGCTTTAGAGAACACTACTTTGAGCTGATTGGCTGAGGGTACTGTATCCGAATAATATCTTTCAGTTAAAAAAAAACAAAAAACAAAAAAATAATAATAAATAAATAAATAAATCTATAAATATATATACCGGTATATAAATATATACCGTATACTATATATATATATATATATATATATATATATATATATATATATATATATATATATATATATATATATATATACACACACACACACACATAAGAAATATATTACACATTCAGGCAATACTGTAAGTTTGAAATAGAGTTCTCTAGTCCAGGGCGAAAAAAAAAATTCAAATTCAACAGTTAAGGGTTCTTGAATTGTGTTCATTCTCAATTTGGCACAGTCGAACTGAATATTTTCAATTTCATTGAAAGGCGATTTTTTTTTAGTTTTTGGGTCATCTTCTAATTTCAAATTTATAAGGGTATATTTGGATTCTTCAGGTCATTGCAATTGCAGCAGTACTGTATATATGACATTTGTATTTGTTTGCACTTTTTGTCCCGTGGGCAGCTGTTCAATAATGGTGTAAAAACGCTGATTTGTCGATGAACTTTATCGTAATATATAGCTTGGGCAGCTGTTCCAATATAGTGTAAAATGGCTATTTCGCTGATAAACTTCAGCCTAGGAAGGAATGTATGGAATAAGTCAAATTATGTTTCCCAAGTATAATGCAACTCTCAGAATCCATTAACAGCACAAACATTATACTTAGGCATTATTGTGAGAAATCATATTGTAAGTTAATGTGGAAAATAGGCCCAAAACACGATTTTTCCCTTTTCGACGGCTTCTGCGCCCTAAGATAAGGGCTCAAAGTCATTAAACCTTATATATAGCAATGTACTGCCCATGGTGTATGGATTCCAAATATATTTGTGGTTGAATTATATTCATTCTCAATTTGGCACAGTTGAACTGATTATTTTAATTTTCATTGCAAAAAAAAAACAAAAAACAAAAAAAAAATCTAAAGTTTTCGGATCATTTTCCAATTCTAAATGTCACAGGTTATATTTGGATTCGGCAGGCCCTTGCAATTCCAATGGTATATGACTTTTTTTAAATTTTGGGGCATTTATTGCCTCGTGGGCAGCTGTTCAAATTGTTTATAAAAAGCTAATTTGCCGCTGAACTTTAGACTACAAAGAAATGTATGGAGTAATCCCAACTATAATTAATATTACCAAGTAAAATACAAGCCCCTATACCCACTAGCAGTTACAGATTTAACAGTGGGGCATTATCGTGGGAAATCGTATTTTAGTTGAGTGGGGTATATATTTCACGGAGTCGTCGTCTACTGAAGGTGTTGATACTGTCCCCCCCCCCCCCCCCCGTCGCTAACTACGGAGGCGTGAGGGGCTATCATTACACCTGTCACCTGTCGCTATTACCGCAACTTCCAACACCCGCTGACAATAGTTACACGTTCATTGGCTTTCAGGCGGTGTTCTTTCTTTCTTTCTCTCTCTCTCTCTCTCTCTCTCTCTCTCTCTCTCTCTCTCTCTCTCTCTCAACAACATTCCTCAAAATAGACAAAATATATCTGATCCTTTGTTTCTTCTTATTGTTCTCTCTCTCTCTCTCTCTCTCTCTCTCTCTCTCCACACATCACTGCTATAATTTTTTTAGTCTATATTATAACGCGTCTCATATTAACCCTTTTAGTGGAGATGACGTGTAACTTAGGGTATTTTGGCTAACATTAGCAGATTTCGTTCAGATATGGAGAAGTTGTTGCAATGGTTTTCCAATAGGCAAAATGTCCTCCATCCGAAAGAATCAACAATCACAGTAAACAGAGCTATACTGTGTGTACCTATTTCGTTCATGGGTAAAAACAGTTACTCATTAAAGAACAAACGTAATAAACTCCTACATTAATTCTACCCTCAGAGTATAATAAGAGTTATATTTAAACCTACCCGCAAAATCAATACTGTCTTCAAGATCAAAGATATAATTGCTAAGGAACTACATACCTCTGTATTCTACAAATATCAATGCCATTGCTGTAATGCAATGTATATAGGTTGCACAAGACGTCAACTAACACACGTATCTTTGAACTCTTGATGAAGTCGGTCAGAACCAACCAACCGTACACTAATTCCCCATACAGCGATATACATCACCCCCTATATATATATATATATATATATATATATATATATATATATATATATATATATATATATATATATTATAATTATATATATATAGATATATATATATATATATATATATATATATATATATATATATACTGTATATATCTATCTATCTATCTATCTATTGCCTGACGCCGTGATCCCCGAATGGGTGGCCACGAACGAACCGCCCCCATGCACCTCTGTCCCCAGTCAGTCGACGCCCCTCTTCCCAACCAGCACCGCCTTCATTCATATACTTCCTCACGCCATCCTTCCACCTCTCCTTCGGTATATATACAGTATATATACAGTATATATATATATATATATATATATATATATATATATATATATATATATATATATATATATATATAGTATATATATTTGTTGTAGTTAATACTAATATTATTACGCTCAGTAAATGCATCATGTATTCAACAAAATCAGTAGTACCAATATTGTGGGTCCTTGGTCACTGAATACCCTGATGTACTTGTTTATATCAATGTTGGAATAATTCTGGCATTGTACGTAATTCCACCCATCAATTAATTTACCGGTGCATTGTTTATTAAAAAGTCGAAGTACTGTGATATCGCTACTGGGGGTAATTCTATCAATGACTATATGCCAATAAATGACTTTCATTAGACTTGGAATAATTATAATATTTGCATAGCTTCAAGTGGAGCAAGTATCTGTACTATCTTACTCAATAATGTATTGTGCATAATAATGTTCCTCGTAATCACACACATTATGCTTAAATCCAATTAAGGGGGGTGACCTGTTTTTGTTCTGTCCTTTTCTATCTTTCTCTGGCTTGTATCCATTTGGCCCCATTCAGCCTACTGTTTTAAGACGTTTATCCCCATCCAGGTGTCAATTTCTTACTGGTGAGCGGTAGCGATCCATCTTTTTTGTTATTTTTGTTAGACAGCAGGCTAAATTTGTACATTTTTCGATAGAAAAATGTCTCCGGCGAAGCCGGATTTCTTCATATAATGCTGGCTCGCTATCGCTCGCCAGGAAGAAATCGACACCTAGATGGGGATAAACGTCTTAAAATAGTTGGCTGAATGGGGCCGAATGGATACAAGCCAGAGAAAGAGAGAAAAGGACAGAAATAACAAAAAGCAGGTCACCCCCCTTAAGCTATGATAGGATATTTTGCACCAAGAATATCATTAATACATTTAGCTACAGAGTCAAAATAATAACCTTTGGCTAATATACACTGATGAAATCTCGTTGCGATATATGCAGAAGATAAACAAGTATATATCAATATATATCATATTATGGTACGATTTTAGTTACTGGACACCTATTTGACAGGTACCGCCAACGATTTAATACATATTTTTTTCGGTTTCCACGCATCCAACACCAAGCTACACCCTTTTCTGGTGTACGAAACACTAAAAAAGCAATGGGGACACTTTAATAATGATAATATGAGACGAAATATAAAGACAACTCGGTTGCGTTCGTGGAAGTAGGATAGCGTCGCTTTGTTTACTTTACGCTCGGAGTGACTTCCTGGTCCCGCCTTGGCGGTCGACTTAAAATGGCTAAGCTTATAACCAGTTGTTGGGTCCATTTTTTTTTATCAAAACTTGCGTTATAGGGCGTGGGATACAGGACAGGGTTGAGGGGGGGGGGGCTCTGCCCCCCCTCACCCCCCCCCGTGAATTATAATAATCGTCATCTATGTGGCCAGCAGGGGGCAAGTAAAACAGCTGGCCGTAGTAACCTCGAGCGTCCTGGGTAAACAAACCGCGACGATCCGAAGCGACGACGGACTCCCCCCGCCGCCGATTTTCGGCCAAAAAACACATTTAAAAAGTTATTATATCGTTTTCAATACTATTACCGGACCATAAAAAGGTGTAGCTTGGTGTTGGATGCGTGGAAACCGAAAACAAATATCCTCGGTGGTACCTGTCAAATAGGTGTCCAGTAACTAAAATCGTACCCATATTATATATCATTATAGTTTGAATATAAATAAACAACAATCAAAACCGAAGGACACTTGAACATTTAATTGATGACTGCTACCTTGGAGAGATTACACAATTAGATATGCTTTATTAGAATCACATTAGTTAAGGTTATATCGAGCCATAAGTTAGTGAACTGTAAATTCTTAACATGATTTCTAGATGCTTTGTTACCCAATTTAATGAAAATGTTGAGGCAGTTTATACTAATCAAGGTGGGCTTGAGATAAGTCGCACATTTAGGTTGCATGTTTGCAATATATTTCAAGTAAGGCTTTTTCGGCTTTACGCGATAGCCTATAATTGTATAATTGAGAATAATGGCTATCCAAACCCCCCCCCCAAAAAAAAAAAAAAAAACCGTACCATTTTAATTTGTCGATTCGGTTATCGGGATTCGAGACTGATACTTGGAAGCTAACAAAACAATACCACTCTAAAGGAATTTAAAGTTATATTTTGCTGGATAAGATCACTGGACACCAAACACTGCAAAGGTAGGGGATACATACATTTTGAATTGCCGCCATATTTATCAAGATATGAAGCCGAAATTGCCAGTTATATTAAACTGTAGAATATGACTTACATTTGCCACCATCTACATGCTGTTTGTCTTAAGGGGAGGTTTTTAGTTGATTCCCTAGACTTCCATCAAACTTAAAATTACTCCCCCTAGACCCCCTTTCAAGATAAATTTGTACATTTTTCGGTAGAAAAATGTCCCGGCCGAAGGCCGATTCCCTTAAATTACAGGCTCGCTTTCGCTCGCCAGCAAAAAAATCGACACCTAAATGGCACGAATGGTCTTAAAATAGATAGAAATGGGGCGAGGGTTCTTAAAATCGCCAAACTAATGGGGCGAACGTCTTAAAATCTTAAAAGCAATGGGGCTAAACATGAGGGAGAAAGAGGTAAAAAAAAAAGTGGAAATCTCCCCTTAAATATAATGCCACACTATGCAAACGTAGGGCGTTGCACATTTGCTGTATATCACCGTAATTGTTGATCTCTTATGCTTTGTAAATGTGAAATATAGTTTATCTTTTATTTTTTCACATCTTTAATTGAACTTAAGGACTCGATATTTTTCAATTACGTATCAATCTCTATGATTCTCAGGAACATGAGTTTCTTTAAGATATGTATATAAAAACAAATACCAAAAATACAAAGAGCTTTAAAATAAGATTTCAGATATGTCAATCACTGTCTATTATCAACAAATTAACAATATTTCCCTCGAAAATCACAGCGCCATTGCAAAACATGATAATAATACCTCACTGATAGCTTAGTAGTTAAACACTTATATATTTCTTTGGGTACATACCTGATAGGAAGAATTGGATACTGGTCAATACTGCCGCCCTTCAACAGAAGAAGGAACCTGAAATATGAAAAGCATACTTTAGCGAGTTGCAACTAAGCAACATTATTTAATAACATACACAATGCAGTAATCGTGTACCTACAGTAGTACGTGCTTATTGAAATATCTAGTGGATGAAAACGTAAGTAACAGATTGAAAAAAGAAGAAGACTTATTAGCAATATTGGAGACTGCAACAACATCAGCAAAATGGTCATCATGAACTGTAGGTAAATCAATTAGTTCAATATCATTAAATGTTATACTGACAATACAAACTGGTGTAGAGCCCAGACCTCAGCCTCCTTATCATAGGCCTCCGGTGGATGCCTCCTCCTGGGCTTAGGTTGTAGCGAGCATTGTACTGTATGCCTGTCAACAATTTATACAACACAAAGAATAATCATTAATTTGGTTGAAATAGATTGTTTTTGGGAGGTGGGGATAAGAGGGGCACCAAACCTAAATCAACTAAAATCTATCAGCCTCGAAGGGGACACAGAATAAACACAATCACTAACATTTCCTTACAACACAACCAGCAGTAAATTGTTGGGAATGGATATTTTACAGCAAACAACAACAGCAACTAGCAAGCAACTATTTAAACGTGTAGACCTAACCAACTCACAAGATCATACTCAAATGCAACGTTTAAAACATTATATATAGACAACACTATTACAACAACAAACACAACAGCAACAAACCTTGCAACAACAAAAATAACAACACAGAAAACAACAAAACAATAACAAACACGACAAACAAAACAAGAGAGAGAACACAAACACAACAATAAAACAACAAACACGACAAACACAACAATAACGACAACAACACAAACGCAATAGTAAATATAACAACCACAACAATAAAACAACAAACACGACAAACACAACAATAACGACAACACAAACGCAATAGTATAAATACCAACAAACAACAACAAACACAACAATAACGACAACACAAACGCAAAAGTAAATATAACAAACACAAACAATAAACACAGCAAAAACATTATCAAAGAAAACAAAAAACATAACAATAAAGACAACAAAAACAAATATATTAATAAACACACCAATAAACCCAACAATAACACACCAACAAAGAAACAG
Organism: Paralithodes platypus; assembly: GCA_032716605.1. NCBI lineage: Eukaryota > Metazoa > Arthropoda > Malacostraca > Decapoda > Lithodidae > Paralithodes > Paralithodes platypus. The sequence continues at coordinate 6,489,080 of CM064510.1, read as the reverse complement.
TAACGAAAATAGCCAATAGAGAATAACATAACATACACAATAACAAAAACAACAACACACACAACATTAACAATAACAACACATACAAAATTAACACAACAACAAAGACAATATTTAAGACACCAATACAACACCCACCCACACACACAAATACAGGCATTAACAAAAACAAAAGATAACACAACATATACACAACGAACGCAACAACAAGCACAATACCTTAGATATTAAACAACAAACATAAAAACAAAGCAAGAATACAATGAGCAACAAAGACAACAGCAAAAACAATGAAAGACAATCTTCCGAATACATATACAAATATCTCAACAAGGAAAAAGCACAAAATAAACACAATACGCAGCAATAGACAAAAACACAGTAACAAGTACAACACACATACTGTAACATACATACACATCAACAAAATAATACTAACACAATAAATTCCAGAACAAAATTATGAAGAATACAACAAAAATGGACAAAAATTAAGATTCAACAAATACAATAACAACAACACAATCTAACAAGAACAACAGCAAGCACAACAATAGAGACCACCAAAATACAAGAAATACAAAACATACACAACAAAGAAAACGCAAAACAACAACAAAGACACAATCCTCCCCATCATCTTTCCCCCTCCTCCTCTCCCAACTCTTCTACCCCTTCCCCCCATCCTCCTCTCCCTTCTCCTCCTTTCTCTCCCCCATCCTTCTCTCCCCCCTTCCCCCCACCCTCCACCCCCTTCTTCCACCTCACCCACCCCTTCCCCCTCCTCTCCAGCTTTTTGCCTCCTTCCCCCCACCCATTTCCCCACTACATCCTCTCCCCCACCATCCTCTCCCCTCCCCCCCAAAATGCATATACATATCTTTAAAAATTTGCATCACTAACGTTATAAGAGAAAGTTTTATAGAATTTCCTCCTCCGAAAATTGCGTCCCCTGGCAGAGCTCCCTGGCAAAACTTTGTAATAACTTAATATCGGAGGAAAAAGAGGCCGAATTTGGGAAGTTTTAATTCTTTGATTGCCGAGGCAGACGCGCGTGCTATTTTGGCTAAATGGAGATGTGTGTGTGTGTACGTGTTTATGTGTGTCAGTGTGTGTGTGTGTGTGTGTGTGTGTGTGTGTGTGTGTGTACGTGTTTGTGTGTGTCAGTGTGTGTGTGTGTGTGTGTGTGTGTGTGTACGTGTTTATGTGTGTCAGTGTGTGTGTGTGTGTCAGTTTGTATGTGTGGTGTGTGTGTCAATGTGTGTGTGTACGTGTTTGTGTGGTGTGTGTGTACGTGTTTGTGTGTTGTGTGTGTTTACATGTGTCAGTTTGTGTGTGTGTCAGTGTGTGTGTACGTGTGTCAGTGTGTGTGTATGTGTGTCAGTGTGTGTGTGTGTGTGTGTCAGTGTGTGTGTCAGTGTGTTTTTTTAAAGTGTGTATGTTATTGTGTATTTATGTGTTTGTGTGTAAGTGTTCTTGAAAGTGTGTACGTGTTTGTGTACACATATGTGAATATGTGTGTGTGTTTGTGTGTATTCTTGAAAGTGTGTATGTGCTTGTGTACATATGTGAGTGTGTGTGTGTGTGTGTGTGTGTGTGTGTGTGTGTGTGTGTGTGTGTGTGTCGTTAAGAATATATACATGGCTATCTGGGAGTATTTTCGTGCGTGTGTATGTATGTATGCGTGTATACCTATTTATGTGCGTGTTTATGTACGTGCCTGAGTGTAAGAGATCTCGGAAGCGCCGGGGAGAGGAGAGGGGGGGGGGGGAGGGGGGAGGAGTCAACTGAAGGAGAGTGGGAGGGTATGAGGCTGAGAGAGAGAGAGAGAGAGAGAGAGAGAGAGAGAGAGAGAGAGAGAGAGAGAGAGAGAGAGAGAGAGAGAGAGAGAGAGAGAAGCAGAGAAAAATGGTGTAAGGACAAGAGAAGGAAGAAAGAGGAGAAGAAAGAGGAATATGAGGTCCTTGATTTAATAGCACTGTATGAATATTCCCATATTAAGACATATGCTATAGGGGGTCAATGCCATGTTGAGTTCATTGCTCAATAGGTGGCGTTCTGAGAGTGAGGGTCCGAGTCTAGGAGGTGAAAGCACTGGAGCGAGGCAGCTTCAGAGATGGGGCTTCTTCGAGCCGTGAGTGAGCAACTAAGCCCCATGCATCCTGCGAAGGCAAGATGGCAGGGGCTGGTTGCAGCTAAAAGTGCTTCACATGTATCACCCCCTAGACCGGAACGAGACCTCATGGGCTTCACTGTTCAATAACAGTTGAATGTACAGTCTCTCCGCCTATGCCTGAGAGGGAGTAGATGGAATATAGGGAGAAAAAACAAATGTACCATTGTTTAATACACTGCGTTAGGGGGTGTTTTTGTTTGAACTCCTACTACCTCATGTTTAGCCCTATTACCATCCAGATTATAAGACATTCGCCCCAATAGTTTGTCTATTTTAAGACCTTTCGCACCACTTCTTTGTCAATCGTACGAGGCATTTGGGTGTTGATATTATCCTGGCGAGCTTGCAATTAAATGTAGGAGCCAACCTTCGGCCAGGGCCTTTTATAATTGCACAAATTTATCTCGAATAAGAAGGGTCTTGGGAGTATTAAGGGTAATAAGGGTCTTGGGAGTATTAAGGGTAATAAGGGTCTTGGGAGTATTAAGGGTAATAAGGGTCTTGGGAGTATTAAGGGTAATAAGGGTCTTGGGAGTATTAAGGGTAATAAGGGTCTTGGGAGTATTAAGGGTAATAAGGGTCTTGGGAGTATTAAGGGTAATAAGGGTCTTGGGAGTATTAAGGGTAAGAAGGGTCTTGGGAGTATTACTTCAAACTTGATGAAGGTCTAGGGAGCAAACGAAAAACAAATATAATAAAAGTAAAATCAATTCTCCACTTAAGGGGAGGTTTCTAGTTTGTTTCCTACTCCTCCAGCAATCTTAAAATGTCACCCCCTTCTTGACCCCCTTTCAAGATAAATTTGTAAATTTTTCGGTAGAAAAATGTCCCGGCCGAAGGCCGGTTACTCTTAAATTACAGGCTCGCTATCGCTCGCCAGGATAAAATCGACACCTAAATTGCACGAAAGGTCTTAAAATTGACAGAATGGGGCGGAAATTCTTAAAAATCACCAAACTAATGGGGCAAACGTCTTAAAATCTCAAAAACAATGGGGCTAACCATGAGGGAGAAAGGGGTCAAGAAAAAACTCCCTCAAGTGGAGACCTCTCCCTTAATCAAACACAGGTATAGTTGTCCGTAGGTTTTTTCACGATTATCCGGATCCCGAATAAATACACTGGTCACACGAGCACTTTACCGGAGGAAATACTAAGAGTCACAGTTTCGGAGTCAAGGATTATACTTACATTTTTAGTCTGTGATCTGCCTATTTCCATCTCTTTTTGTATTATATATTAATTTGTTTACGATATTATACACATTGTACATTATAATCTTCAATAATTATTATGTTCTATCCAACAACCAACTCTCTCCTAAAATCTATTAATGAAATATTACAAACACATGTGGCAGTCCGTGGATTCGAACCCAGGACGCTCACACCGAAAATCAACACCTTATGCATTGCGCCACGAAGACACGGATAACATAGTAATAAATAGTAAACCAAAACTTCAAAATAATATTATAACTTGTTATAGGCGTAGGGATGTGGCGACCCCATCACCCATCAATAGTGTGGCGCAGATAGCCCCTGGAGGTTAGGGCTGGGGGTTCCAACTCCAGAATTAACTCCCACTGATGGATCAGCAAGCCTCGGAGATGGACCCAGTTCTGGCCGATCCTTCCTTACGGGAAAAAGGGTTTGGCTACTGACTGACTGACTGCTTCGGATTTTAGACTCCGATACAGTTCACCGGTAAAATTGTTGGTGTGACGCCGGCTTCAGTTTCACACCTACAAATATTTGTTTATGCAAATGTGCATAACAAGACTAACACTATCTGGTCCGACATCTTGTGGGTCAATATGATATTTTGTTTTGAGGATGCTGCTTGTTAATGCCATTTTCGAGCAATGCATTATAGTGTGTCCTATAGGTTAACAAAAACCGTCTTCCCATATGTCATTTAAAGTATTTTTGAGCATTTATCAATTCACAATTATCCGGGCGAAAGTTGCCAGAGGCCGATATCTTTAAGGTCACAGGCTTGCTGTCGCTCGACAAAGAAGAATTATGCGAAACGTCTTATAGTCGATACATTAATGGGTTGAAACGTCTTAATATCGCCAAACTAATGGGGTGAAACGTCTTAAACAAATCCAAACTAAAGGAGCGCAACAGGGGAGGTAGAAAAAGCCCATCCTCGGACCAATAAGGATTAATAAAGGCTCGGAACTCATTTGTGTAATTGTCGGAAGTGGCGGAGATAAAAGACCCCCTACCCCCCTACCTCCCCCCCCCCCCCCCCCCAACACACGGTAAGAAAAACAGCAGCGGGGGTGTAACATGGTGGGCTGGGGTCCGGGGGGGGGGAGAAGACGTATGTAATTATCGGTGAAGAAGTTATAATGTAATTTTTTGTTTAACCCCTTCTGTACCGGGATGTCTTTTGTCGTTTTATTCCATCTATTATTTATACAATTGTGTGCAGTTTAAGAAGGACCTGGGGTAGTAAAAAAGGGTTAAGTGAGATAGTTCGCAACTTGTTAATATTGCTGCATACCCCTCTTAAACTTGTTAATATTGCTGCATACCCCTCTTAAACTTGTTAATATTGCTGCATACCCCTCTTAAACTTGTTAATATTGCTGCATACCCCTCTTAAACTTGTTAATATTGCTGCATACCCCTCTTAAACTTGTTAATATTGCTGCATACCCCTCTTAAACTTGTTAATATTGCTGCATACCCCTCTTAAACTTGTTAATATTGCTGCATATCCCTCTTAAACTTGTTAATATTGCTGCATACCCCTCTTAAACTTGTTAATATTGCTGCATATCCCTCTTAAACTTGTTAATATTGCTGCATACCCCTCTTATACTTGTTAATATTGCTGCATACCCCTCTTAAACTTGTTAATATTGCTGCATACCCCTCTTATACTTGTTAATATTGCTGCATACCCCTCTTAAACTTGTTAATATTGCTGCATACCCCTCTTACACTTGTTAATATTGCTGCATACCCCTCTTAAACTTGTTAATATTGCTGCATACCCCTCTTAAACTTGTTAATATTGCTGCATACCCCTCTTAAACTTGTTAATATTGCTGCATACCCCTCTTAAACTTGTTAATATTGCTGCATACCCCTCTTAAACTTGTTAATATTGCTGCATACCCCTCTTAAACTTGTTAATATTGCTGCATATCCCTCTTAAACTTGTTAACATTGCTGCATACCCCTCTTAAACTTGTTAATATTGCTGCATACCCCTCTTAAACTTGTTAACATTGCTGCATACCCCTCTTAAACTTGTTAATATTGCTGCATATCCCTCTTAAACTTGTTAATATTGCTGCATACCCCTCTTAAACTTGTTAATATTGCTGCATACCCCTCTTAAACTTGTTAATATTGCTGCATACCCCTCTTAAACTTGTTAATATTGCTGCATACCCCTCTTAAACTTGTTAATATTGCTGCATACCCCTCTTACACTTAAATCAATCGTCTAACAGCAGCCAAAATAAAGTAAAAAGACGTCGCCGGTACAGAAGGGGTTAATGCGGAAGGGTTAAGGGGGAGGACAACCCAATTTTACGAGGGACCTTTTATTATCTGCGTTGTTTCGCCGAGTTATTTTTTGTTATGTATTCTTTATTTGTACTTTTCTCAGTGTAATCTCTCTCTCTCTCTCCCCCCTTCTGCATTATTATCTTTACCTTCCACTGGATGGGGATAAACGTCTTAAAACAGTAGGCTTAAGGGGAGGTTTCTAGTTTGCTTCCTACTCCTCCAGCAATCTTAAAATTTCACCCCTTGACCCCCTTTCAAGATAAATTTGTACATTTTTCGGTAGGAAGATCTCCCGGCCGAAGGCCGATTACTCTTAAATTACAGGCTCGCTGTCGCTCGCCAGGATAAAATCGACACCTAAATGGCACGAAAGGTCTTAAAATTGACAGAATGGGGCGGAAATTCTTAAAAATCACCAAACTAATGGGGTGAACGTGGTTAAAATCTCAAAAGCAATGGGGCTAGACATGAGGGAGAAAGGGGTCAAGTAAAAAGTCCTTCAAGTGGAAATCTGCCCTTAATGGGACCGAATGGATACAAGCCATATAGCATCATATCAGGCCAATGAAGATATAATTATGCGAAACATGACTCAATAAAGTGCCCCTCCTAATATGGTGATTTTATTTTTGCTAGGTAGCCAGTATTTTGCGACTCCATCTTCCCCAGTAACATTCTTTCTAGGTAGTCAGGAATTTACAGCACCATCTCTTCCCCAGTAACATTATTTGCAGGTTGTCAGGAATTTACAGCACCATCTCTTCCCCAGTAACATTCTTTGCAGGTATCCAGGATGTTGTGGCTGCATCTCTTCCCCAGTAACATCCTTTATAGGTAGTCAGGAATTAACAGCACCATCTCCTCCCCAGTAACATTCTTTATAGGTAGCCAGTATTTTGCGACTCCATCTCTTCCCCAGTAACATTCTTTGCAGGTAGCCAGGATTATGCGACTCAATCTCTTCCCCAGTAACATTCCTCCCCTGGTGGACCCAAGTCACAATATTTGTCAGACGTATATCACGAAAGTGGCTGGAAGAGGATTAACCCCACCCCCACTCTCCCCCACCTACATTCCTGCCCCCACCCCTCCCCATTCCTGGTCCCTCCCTGCCCCGGCCCCCACACCTCCCTGCCCCCCACACCTCCCTGCCCCCCACACCTCCCTGACTCCCACACCACTTGTCCTCACACAACCAGGTTGCCTTAAGGGAACATAGGTAGTGTTTCTAGATCATCTTCTCCCTCATGTTTAGCCCCATTAGTTTTCAAATTTTAAGATGTTTGCCCCATTAGTTTGTCGACCTTCCACCCAATTTCCTTGTCAATATAAAGGCTTCGTGAAATTTAGGTGTCGAAATTTTTCCTGGCGAACGATAGTGAGCCTGTAATTTTTTTTAAACCTATTGGATCTATTGGATGTCTTATTAAGTTTGATGGAGGTCTAGGGAGGAAACTAGAACAAATAATTAACACATTCAATTAAAAATCGACCAAAAAGTGAATCATCCCTCCTTAACAAAATTCTCCCGCTAACCCCCCCCCCCCCCCCCCACACACACATACACACACTCTCTCTCTCTCTATCTGACCCTACACCTTGGTTGCCATGTTGGTGTGGTCACGTGACACCCACACACCGCGCTCATTGGCTCACAACACTTCACACCCGTCCAATCACGGGCGACCAAATTTCAGAAGCATTTATAGGGAACATCGCGTCACCTTCCTTTTGCCTAGCCTCCCTGTTGCCTACCTCGCACCCTTTTTTTCTCTTCCTACTTGTATATGGCCTTGAAGGAGAGACATATTTTTTATTTTTTTTTCTCAGTAGACCTCCATCAAGCTTAGAGAAGATAAATTTGTACATTCTTCGGTAGAAAGATGTAAAGCCGAAAGCCGGTTCCGTAACTATATTACAGGCTCGCTATCGCCAGGTTAAAATGAACACCTAATGGCACGAAAGGTTTTAATATTGACAACAAATAGGGCGAACGGTCTTACCATCGCCAAACTAGTGGGATGAACGCCTTATATCTCATAACTAATGGGGCTAAATAAAACTAATACTTCCCCTTAATGGCTAGATACGGGCAAACACTTCAATAATATTACCATCAGTGCCTTTCAAAATCCTTACTGTTTCTGCTTGTTGATCTTGGATAGCCTTATTGAACTATTGTAAATATTTAAGGGAAGATGGTCAGTTTTTCTCCCTCATGTTTGGGCTCATTAGTTTTCATAAATTTAGACGTTCAGTCCATTAGTGCGGGTTCGCCCCATTAAGGGGAGGTTTTTAGTTTGGTCCCTAGATATCCTTCAAGCTTAAGATTACACCCCCTTGACCCCCTTTCAAGATAAATTTGTAAATTTTTCGGTAGAAAAATGTCCCGGCTGAAAGCCGGTTCCTCTTAAATAACAGGCTCGCTATCGCTCGCCAGGATAAAATCTACACCTAAATGGCACGAAAGGTCTTAAAATTGACAGAAATGGGTCGAAAGTTCTTAAAATCGAAAAAATAATGGGGCGAACGTCTTAAAATTAGAAAAAACAATGGGGCTAAACATGAGGGAGAAAGGAGTCAAGAAAAACTCCCTCAAGTGGAAATCTCCCCTTAACCCTTTCAAGATCCGATTTTATTTTATTTTCTGTTTTTGGCTATTATTAGAAGATTTATTCAGATTAGGATTGGCATATGGAAGTTAAAGGGTTAATTGTGATAGGCTTTAGATGCTTTACCCTTATCATTCCCACCGATCCTCCCTCAATTGGCATATCATCGTCTAATGATAGCCAGAATAAACTATCAAAATGTGGCATGCTCATCAGAATTAAGGGGAGATCTCCACTTGAGGGATTTTTTTCTTGACCCCTTTCGCCCTCATGTTTAGCCCCATTGCTTTTGATATTATAACACGTTTGCCCCATTAGTTTAGCGATTTTAAGAACTTTCACCCCATATTAAGACCTTTCGTGCCATTCAGGTGTCAATTTTATCCTGGCGAGCGATAGCGAGCCTGTAATTTAAGAGGAACCGGCCTTCGGCCGGGACATTTTTCTACCGAAAAATGTACAAATTTATCTTGAAAGGGACTCAAGGGGGTGTAATTTTAAGCTTGATGGAGGTCTAGGGAACAAACTAAATACCTCCCCTTAATCCTTTTAGCTACCCTATATCCTTCCGAAGCTTCACACAAACTCGCCTAAATGTAGCTGAAATAAAATAAATACAGACATCACCGGTACCGAAAGGGTTAAGCCAACATCCGTACTTCTCGAGAGAGATAAGCTGGGTGTCACACGAGCGCATTTTGCCGCCAATTTACGATGAGCCATTTTGTTCCCGTACTATTTTTTTGAAGTGCTTTCACATTGGAATCGGAGACTAGATCGAAGGTAGATAATGTTAGGTAGTTTAAGGGGAGGTTTTTAGTTTGGTCTCTAGATATCCATCAAGCTTAAGATTACACCCCCTTGAGCCCCTTTCAAGATAAATTTGTACATTTTTCGGTAGAAAAATGTCCGGCTGAAAGCCGGTTCCTCTTAAATTACAGGCTCGCTATCGCTCGCCAGGATAAAATCGACACCTAAATTGCACGAAAGGTCTTAAAATTGACGGAAATGGGGCGAAAGTTCTTAAAATCGCCAAACTAATGGGGCGACTGTCTTAAAATCTCAAAAGCAATGGGGCTAAACATGAGGGAGAAAGGGGTCCAGAAAAAAATCCCTCAAGTCGATATCTCCCCTTAATTCTTACGGAACTTATATTTTCAAGCTGCCAGACACCAATTGCTCGTAGAAATTGACGTAAAAATCGCTCGTGTGACACTGCCTATAATACCCCCGGAGGTGAACAATATGGCGGCCGGTGTGAAGGAGGTTGGCGGTGGTCACGTGGGGGTCGGAGCGCAGTGCCGCACTTCACCCGGGGACATGCAATCACAAGCAACATATTTCCAGCGGCACCCTCTATCAGGAGCATCCGGACAATTTTTTAATTTTTTTAGTTTCTTATTCTCGCTCTCACACACACACACTTTTGCTTGTTCATTCTCGTTCGTTCGTTCGTTATCTCTCTTTCTCTCTCTCTCACTTTTATTCTCGTTCGTTCTCCATGTATGTATGTATGTCTTTCTCTCTGTCTCTCTCTCTCTCTTTCACACACACTTTTGCTTGCTCATTCTCATTCTGTCTGTCTGTCTCTCTGTCTCTCTCTCTCTCTCTCTCTCCCCCTCCCCCTCTCTCTCTCTCAGATTCAGCTGCACATATACTACTGGGACGACTTCCGTGAATAATTAACACATTCTATAGTCCCAACCAAGTAAATAATATATGGGTGGGTTTAAATTAATTGAAAAAAAAAAAAAAAAAAAAAAAAAAAAAATTATATACGCTAGACATCTGATAAACGTCTCCATAATGTAGTTCGTATGTATGTAATAACGAAAAACACACATATATATATATATATATATATATATATATATATATATATATATATATATATATATATATACAACAATAAATATAAAAACACTATCTAGGCCTACATTTGATATAAGTCCCATTTATTAAGGGGAGATTTCCACTTAAGGGATTTTTTTTCTTTACCCCCCTTCTCCCTCATGTTTAGCCCCATTGCTTTTGAGATTTTAAGACGTTCGCCCCATTACTTTGGCGATTTTAAAAACTTTCACCCCATTGATGTCACTTTTAAGACCTTTCGTCCCATTTAGGTGTCTATTTTTTCCTGGCGAGCGATAGCGAGCCTGCATTTTAAGAGGAATCGGCCTTCGGCCGGGACATTTTTCTACCGAAAAATGTACAAATTTATCTTGAAAGGGGGTCAAGGGGGTGTAATTTCAAGCTTGATGGAGATCTAGGGAACAAACTAAATACCCCCCCCTTAAAGCACTCGTTGTAAGTTTTTTTTTTACTGAACTTCATCATATATAACACTGCACTGGCCTAACCTCCTAACACTTCATATATAACACTTCATATATAACACTTCATATTATTATGTTCCTTCCAACAACCAACCATACTCCTAAAATCGATTAATGAAATTTACAAACACATGTGGCAGTCCGTGGACTCGAACCTTATAATAATATATAACACTTCATATATAACACTGCACTTGCCTAACCTCCTAACACTTCATATATAACACTTCATATATAACACTTCATATATAACACTTCATATATAACACTGCACTTGCCTAACCTCCTAACACTTCATATATAACACTGCACTTGCCTAACCTCCTAACACTTCATATATAACACTGCACTTGCCTAACCTCCTAACACTTCATATATAACACTGCACTTGCCTAACCTCCTAACACTTCATATATAACACTGCACTTGCCTAACCTCCTAACACTTCATATATAACACTGCACTTGCCTAACCTCCTAACACTTCATATATAACACTGCACTTGCCTAACCTCCTAACACTTCATATATAACACTGCACTTGCCTAACCTCCTAACACTTCATATATAACACTGCACTTGCCTAACCTCCTAACACATCATATATAACACTGCACTTGCCTAACCTCCTAACACTTCATATATAACACTGCACTTGCCTAACCTCCTAACACTTCATATATAACACTGCACTTGCCTAACCTCCTAACACTTCATATATAACACTGCACTTGCCTAACCTCCTAACACATCATATATAACACTGCACTTGCCTAACCTCCTAACACTTCATATATAACACTGCACTGGCCTAACCTCCTAACACATCATATATAACACTGCACTTGCCTAACCTCCTAACACTTCATATATAACACTGCACTTGCCTAACCTCCTAACACATCATATATAACACTGCATTTGCCTAACCTCCTAACACTTCATATATAACACTGCACTTGCCTAACCTCCTAACACTTCATATAACACTGCACTTGCCTAACCTCCTAACACTTCATATATAACACTGCACTTGCCTAACCTCCTAACACTTCATATATAACACTGCACTTGCCTAACCTCCTAACACTTCATATATAACACTGCACTTGCCTAACCTCCTAACACTTCATATATAACACTGCACTTGCCTAACCTCCTAACACTTCATATATAACACTGCACTTGCCTAACCTCCTAACACATCATATATAACACTGCACTTGCCTAACCTCCTAACACTTCATATATAACACTGCACTTGCCTAACCTCCTAACACTTCATATATAACACTGCACTTGCCTAACCTCCTAACACATCATATATAACACTGCACTTGCCTAACCTCCTAACACTTCATATATAACACTGCACTTGCCTAACCTCCTAACACATCATATATAACACTGCACTTGCCTAACCTCCTAACACTTCATATATAACACTGCACTTGCCTAACCTCCTAACACTTCATATATAACACTGCACTTGCCTAACCTCCTAACACTTCATATATAACACTGCACTTGCCTAACCTCCTAACACTTCATATATAACACTGCACTTGCCTAACCTCCTAACACTTCATATATAACACTGCACTTGCCTAACCTCCTAACACTTCAATATAACACTGCACTTGCCTAACCTCCTAACATCATATATAACACTGCACTTGCCTAACCTCCTAACACTTCATATATAACACTGCACTTGCCTAACCTCCTAACACTTCATATATAACACTGCACTTGCCTAACCTCCTAACACATCATATATAACACTGCACTTGCCTAACCTCCTAACACTTCATATATAACACTGCACTTGCCTAACCTCCTAACACATCATATATAACACTGCACTTGCCTAACCTCCTAACACTTCATATATAACACTGCACTTGCCTAACCTCCTAACACTTCATATATAACACTGCACTTGCCTAACCTCCTAACACTTCATATATAACACTGCACTTGCCTAACCTCCTAACACTTCATATATAACACTGCACTTGCCTAACCTCCTAACACTTCATATATAACACTGCACTTGCCTAACCTCCTAACACATCATATATAACACTGCACTTGCCTAACCTCCTAACACTTCATATATAACACTGCACTTGCCTAACCTCCTAACACATCATATATAACACTGCACTTGCCTAACCTCCTAACACTTCATATATAACACTGCACTTGCCTAACCTCCTAACACATCATATATAACACTGCACTTGCCTAACCTCCTAACACTTCATATATAACACTGCACTTGCCTAACCTCCTAACACTTCATATATAACACTGCACTTGCCTAACCTCCTAACACATCAATATAACACTGCACTTGCCTAACCTCCTAACACATCATATATAACACTGCACTTGCCTAACCTCCTAACACTTCATATATAACACTGCACTTGCCTAACCTCCTAACACTTCATATATAACACTGCACTTGCCTAACCTCCTAACACATCATATATAACACTGCACTTGCCTAACCTCCTAACACTTCATATATAACACTGCACTTGCCTAACCTCCTAACACTTCATATATAACACTGCACTTGCCTAACCTCCTAACACTTCATATATAACACTGCACTTGCCTAACCTCCTAACACTTCATATATAACACTGCACTTGCCTAATCTCCTAACACTTCATATATAACACTGCACTTGCCTAACCTCCTAACACTTCATATATAACACTGCACTTGCCTAACCTCCTAACACTTCATATATAACACTGCACTTGCCTAACCTCCTAACACATCATATATAACACTGCACTTGCCTAACCTCCTAACACATCATATATAACACTGCACTTGCCTAACCTCCTAACACTTCATATATAACACTGCACTTGCCTAACCTCCTAACACTTCATATATAACACTGCACTTGCCTAACCTCCTAACACTTCATATATAACACTGCACTTGCCTAACCTCCTAACACTTCATATAACACTGCACTTGCCTAACCTCCTAACACTTCATATATAACACTGCACTTGCCTAACCTCCTAACACATCATATATAACACTGCACTTGCCTAACCTCCTAACACTTCATATATAACACTGCACTTGCCTAACCTCCTAACACTTCATATAACACTGCACTTGCCTAACCTCCTAACACTTCATATATAACACTGCACTTGCCTAACCTCCTAACACATCATATATAACACTGCACTTGCCTAACCTCCTAACACATCATATATAACACTGCACTTGCCTAACCTCCTAACACTTCATATATAACACTGCACTTGCCTAACCTCCTAACACTTCATATATAACACTGCACTTGCCTAACCTCCTAACACTTCATATATAACACTGCACTTGCCTAACCTCCTAACACATCATATATAACACTGCACTTGCCTAACCTCCTAACACTTCATATATAACACTGCACTTGCCTAACCTCCTAACACTTCATATATAACACTGCACTTGCCTAACCTCCTAACACTTCATATATAACACTGCACTTGCCTAACCTCCTAACACATCATATATAACACTGCACTTGCCTAACCTCCTAACACATCATATATAACACTGCACTTGCCTAACCTCCTAACACATCATATATAACACTGCACTTGCCTAACCTCCTAACACATCATATATAACACTGCACTTGCCTAACCTCCTAACACTTCATATATAACACTGCACTTGCCTAACCTCCTAACACTTCATATATAACACTGCACTTGCCTAACCTCCTAACACTTCATATATAACACTGCACTTGCCTAACCTCCTAACACTTCATATATAACACTGCACTTGCCTAACCTCCTAACACATCATATATAACACTGCACTTGCCTAACCTCCTAACACATCATATATAACACTGCACTTGCCTAACCTCCTAACACATCATATATAACACTGCACTTGCCTAACCTCCTAACACTTCATATATAACACTGCACTTGCCTAACCTCCTAACACTTCATATAACACTGCACTTGCCTAACCTCCTAACACATCATATATAACACTGCACTTGCCTAACCTCCTAACACATCATATATAACACTGCACTTGCCTAACCTCCTAACACATCATATATAACACTGCACTTGCCTAACCTCCTAACACTTCATATATAACACTGCACTTGCCTAACCTCCTAACACATCATATATAACACTGCACTTGCCTAACCTCCTAACACATCATATATAACACTGCACTTGCCTAACCTCCTAACACATCATATATAACACTGCACTTGCCTAACCTCCTAACACTTCATATATAACACTGCACTTGCCTAACCTCCTAACACTTCATATATAACACTGCACTGGCCTAACCCCCTAACACCAATACTGTCAACATACAGAACACACTCCTCATCAGAACACACTCCTCATCAGAACACACTCCTCATACAGAACACACTCCTCATACAGAACACACTCCTCATACAGAACACACTCCTCATCAGAACACACTCCTCATCAGAACACACTCCTCATACAGAACACACTCCTCATCAGAACACACTCCTCATACAGAACACACTCCTCATACAGAACACACTCCTCATACAGAACACACTCCTCATACAGAACACACTCCTCATACAGAACACACTCCTCATACAGAACACACTCCTCATCAGAACACACTCCTCATACAGAACACACTCCTCATACAGAACACACTCCTCATACAGAACACACTCCTCATCAGATCACACTCCTCATCAGAACACACTCCTCATCAGAACACACTCCTCATACAGAACACACTCCTCATCAGAACACACTCCTCATACAGAACACACTCCTCATACAGAACACACTCCTCATACAGAACACACTCCTCATCAGAACACACTCCTCATACAGAACACACTCCTCATACAGAACACACTCCTCATACAGAACACACTCCTCATACAGAACACACTCCTCATACAGAACACACTCCTCATCAGAACACACTCCTCATCAGAACACACTCCTCATCAGAAATAAAAACACCATCTGAGGAGGAGCACTTTATTGACAACGTTTCGCAGATAGAAGATATTAACGAAACGTCCATAAAGTGCTTCTCCTCAAATGGTGTTTCTGGTCATTATGTCGACTTACCAAAGTTTAACTGTCTTGGTGGTGTAATGGTTTAGATGCTTATGTTCTGGGTGTGGTGTCCCGAGTTCGCATCCCGGGAGGGCCATATGCTTTCATTAGTTTATTCAGGTACATTGGGGTTTGTATTGGATATTAATGTTAAAGAACGGGGTGTTACTTATTTAACACTCCTATCTATCTATCTATCTATTGCCTGACGCCGCGATCCCCGAAGGGGTGGCCACGAACGAACCGCCCCCATGCACCTCTGTCCCCAGTCAGTCGACGCCCCTCCCCCCAACCAGCACCGCCTTCGTTCATGTACTTCCTCACTCCATCCTTCCACCTCTCATTCGGTCTACCTCTCCCTCTCTGTCCCTCCACCTCGCTCTCGTACACCGTCTTAGTCATTCTCTCGCTTTCCACTCCTCATATGGCTTATTTACTAAACTTCATCATATATAGTACTAACACTTTCCTTCAAACCAAGAGTGAGAGGGGTGGAAATGAGTTACTTGAGAAGTTCGTGCGGAGTTGCATGGAGGGATAGATGGACGAATGAGGAAGTACGAGAGAGGTGTGGTGTGGATGTAGATTTGCTGGGAAGTGTGAAAAGGAACACCTTGAGATGGTTCAGCCATATGAAACGTATGGTAAGCGAGAGAATGACTAAGCGAGTGTACGAGAGTGAGGTGGAAGGACAGAGAGGGAGATGTAGACCGAATGAGAGGTGGAAGGATGGAGTTAAGAAGTGTATGCGTGAAAGTGGTGCTGGATGGGAGACTGACTAGGGACAGAGGTGCATGGGGGCGTTTCGTTCGTGGCCACCCCTTCGAAGATCACAGCGTCCGGCAATAGACAGATATATAGACTTTCCTTCCCTATCAACATCAACAAACGCCACGACAATCAACACAACATAACATAACATAACTTATTTATCTAACTTTCTCCCACACCACTGTCACCTGCCCTATCCGCAACACCTGACCTGAGCCCTTGTATCAGGTGACCCGGTATAACAGGATGTAGAGGGGCGACACAATAGAGGCGGCCACACACTATTACTAACTTCCGGAGACAAGCAATGGTGGAGCTGGTACAAGTTAACGGGAGGCCTTAACTCATACATACACTCCTTGGCTCACCTTGTCTCTTGTCTCTCGCTGCCATCTTTCTGTCTCTCACTCGCATCATATTTACCTCTCGATTCTCACTCGATCTCGCTATCTCACACACTCATTCTTTCTCTCTCTCTTACACACATACACACACACACACTCACTCTTTCTCTTGCAATAAATGATGGTACCAATCTTTTTTAACTCTCGAGAGGTGTTAGATATGCTACTCCATAATAAAATATGTGAATATTAAATTATAGCAATTTAAGGAAACAAAAGAAGAAGTGGTATACTAAATTGGTTTACTAAGATGACCGAGCGTGTGGCTATAAATGAGGGTGAATTAAATAGGACCCAGTTTTACTAGAAGATGTACAGTCGCCCTAACAAGTGATGTTTCGGCACCTAGTATGTTTTGATCAATAATTGGTATCAGTAATATCTAAAACTTGATTTATTCGGGTCGAGTGAGATATATAACCCTGTTCCTACACTTATCCTCCCTATTCAACATCTGACAGACATTAATACAGCCCAGAGCGAGCCAAACGTATAATGACAGCTGAGCCATGACTTATTAGTGCTACCGTACACTCGTATACCATGGTCTCCAGCCCACTCATAAATATTCGTGGACGTCACCTATCCCTAGTTATATAATAGAGGTACAGTATATCTCTGGACACGAATGTATTAATATACTTGTTTATAAAATTACTACAAAACTATATATACAATTTATTGAATAGCAAGAAGTTCTATCCAAAAACCAATCTAGATAATTATAATTGGATAAAGAACAACATAGGGAGTCTACGAATTCTTATGAATTGGCTGGAGACTATGGCATCCTTCAATCCTCTCCTCACTATCTTCCACTATGGCATCCTTCAATCCTCTCCTCACTATCTTCCACTATGGCATCCTTCAATCCTCTCCTCACTATCTTCCACTATGGCATCCTTCAATCCTCTCCTCACTATCTTCCACTATGGCATCCTTCAATCCTCTCCTCACTATCTTCCACTATGGCATCCTTCAATCCTCTCCTCACTATCTTCCACTATGGCATCCTTCAATCCTCTCCTCACTATCTTCCACTATGGCATCCTTCAATCCTCTCCTCACTATCTTCCACTATGGCATCCTTCAATCCTCTCCTCACTATCTTCCACTATGGCATCCTTCAATCCTCTCCTCACTATCTTCCACTATGGCATCCTTCAATCCTCTCCTCACCATCTTCCACTATGGCATCCTTCAATCCTCTCCTCACTATCTTCCACTCATACTCATTCTCCAGCCTCACCCACTCTTACCCATTCATCCACCCTCCTCCACTCTTCCCCACTCACCCATCACATTCCACCTTCACCCACCATTTCTTACTGGCAACCACTCACCCCACATTCCCCACCTTTAAAACTCTCCACCATCCTTCACTCATCCACTATCCTCCACCACCCACCACTCCCCCTCAACCTCAACCATTCACCCACCATCCTCCAACACTCACCCACCATCCCCCACCGCTACCCCCTCACCTCCCATCCTCCACCTCTCCCCATCCTCCACCTCTCACCCCGCTCCATCACTCCCCCCCCCCCCCATTCACCCACTCCCCCTCACCCACGCTCCACCACTCCTCCACCACTCACCTACCATCCTCCTCCACGCTCCACCATCACTCCCCCTCACCCACACTCCACCACTCACCCACTCTCCCTCCACCACTCCCCCTCCCTCTCACCCCACACCCCACCACTCTTCCCACTCAGTATTCCTGCCGCCCTGCTCTCTCCCTCGCGTCTCAATCAGTGCTCGTGATCTTCATTTGTTTTCACTCCAATAAACATCAGGGGCTTAGCACACCACACCCCGCTGCACCATACCGCATCACACTGGACTATTCCTCATCACACTGCACCATACCGCATCACACTGGACTATACCGCATCACACTGCACCATACCACATCACATTGGACTGTTCCGCATCACACTGCACTATACCGCATCACACTGGACTATAACGCATCACACTGGACTATTCCGCATCACACTGCACTATTCCTCATCACACTGCACCATACCGCATCACACTGGACTATAACGCATCACACTGGACTATTCCGCATCACACTGGACTATTCCTCATCACACTGCACCATACCGCATCACACTGGACTATACCGCATCACACTGCACTGTACTGCATCACATTGGACTATTCCGCATCACACTGCATCACACTGGACTATTCCGCATCACACTGCACCGTACCGCATCACACTATACTATTCCGCATCACACTGGACTATTCCGCATTACACTGAACAATACCGCATCACACTACAACAATACCGCATCACACTACACCAAACCGCATCACACACTACAATACCGCAACACACTGAACAATACCGCACCACACTACACTGAATCACACTACACCGCATCACACTACACCACACCACACTACACTGCATCACACTACACCACACCACACTACACTGCATCACACTACACCACACCACACTACACTGCATCACACTACACCACACCACACTACACTGCATCACACTACACCACACCACACTACACTGCATCACACTACACCACACCACACTACACTGCATCACACTACACCACACCACACTACACTGCATCACACTACATCCCACACCATAAGTAGTACCCCACGAACACTTGAGCACCTACCACTAGGATCACAGAAGCTGAGCAGTACCCCAATCAATATTACCCCCACACATTCCATTAAAGGGGGTCACCGGCTTTTGTTTATCTTTCTCTCCTTTTCTCTCTTTCCCTGGCTTGTATCCATTCGGCCCCATTCAGCCAACTGTTTTAAGATATTTATCCCTATCCAGGTGTTGATATCCTGGCGAGCGATAGCGAGCCAGCATTGTATGGAGAAATCCGGCTTCGCCTGAGACATTTTTCTATCGAAAAATGTAAAAATTTAGCCAGCTGTCTAACTCATTATCCAAAATATGGTGGCTCGCTATCGCTCGCCAGGTATAAATCGACACCTGGATGGGGATAAACGTCTTAAAACAGTAAGCTGAATGA
This sequence comes from Paralithodes platypus, assembly GCA_032716605.1. Classification (NCBI taxonomy): domain Eukaryota; kingdom Metazoa; phylum Arthropoda; class Malacostraca; order Decapoda; family Lithodidae; genus Paralithodes; species Paralithodes platypus. The sequence continues at coordinate 6,469,068 of CM064510.1, read as the reverse complement.
GACCAAATGGATACAACCCAGAGAGAGAGAGAGAGAGAGAGAGAAAAAACGAGGTAGGCCCCCTTAACCCCTTCAGTACCGGTGCCGTCCTTCTACCTTTATTCTGGCTACTATTATAGGCTTTGATTCAGCTTAAAAAGGGCCTCATGCAATGAACCGGCTTCGAACTATCTTGTTTAACCCTTTTTACCACTAGAGAACCCCCCTAAACTGCACACAATCGTCTAAATATAGCTAGAATAAAATAGTCAAGACGTCACCGGTACAGAAGGGGTTAAGGGGGGGAGGGAGGGAGAGGGAATACTGAGCCTCCTTCTTCTTCTTCATGTTAAGGGGAGATTTCCACCTGGAGGATTTTTTTTTCTGAACCTCTTTCTCCCTCATGTTTAGCCTCATTGCTTGTGAGATTTAAAGACGCTCGCCCCATTAGTGTGGCGATTTTAAGAACCCTCGCCCCATTTCTGTCTATTTTAAGACCATTCGTGCCGTTTAGGTGTCGATTTTTTCCTGGCGAGCGATAGCGAGCCTGTAATTTAAGGGGCACCGGCCTTTGGCCGGGATTTTTTTTACCGAAAAATGTACAAATTTATCTTGAAAGGGGGTCAAGGGGGAGTAATTTTAAGCTTGATGGAAGTCTAGGGAATCAACTAAAAACCTCCCCTTAAGCTCCATTAGTGTTAAGATTTGAAGACCTTCGCCCCATTAGTTTGGCGAAGTAAGACCTTTCGTGCCATTTACGTGTCGATTTTTTTGTCTTGGGGTATATTTTCAAGCTTGATGGAGGTCTAGGGAGGAAACTAAAGACATGATATTGCATATATAAATTAATATATATTTGTACCCCCTAAATAAATACAAATGTCCCCTAATGCCCCTTACACCCGCAGAAGTACCCAAACCAACACCACACCACACCACACCACACTACACCACTCCACACCACACTACACCACTCCACACCACACTACACCACTCCACACCACACCACTCCACACCACACCACACCACACTACACCACTCCACTCCACACCACACTACACCACTCCACACCACACCACACTACACCACTCCAATGCACCATATCACTATACCACATCACACCCTATCTCTTACCACACTGAAGAAACAGAGAAATACCCTAAGCGACACTACATCACACCACAACACACCACACTAGACCATATCACTATTCCACACCACACCCTATCTCTTACCACACTGAAGAAACAGAGAAATACCCTAAGCGACACTACATCACACCACAACACACCACACTAGACCATATCACTATCCCACACCACACCCTATCTCTTACCACACTGAAGAAACAGAGAAATACCCTAAGAAATACTACATCACATCACAAAAACACCACATCACATCCCTACACCACATTCCACATCCCATCATACCCACCACAGAGAAGTACCCTAATCAACAACATCACATTTATAAACTATACCACATCACTACATCGCATTCCACATCACATCATACGCTACCATCTCTCACCACACAGAGGTAACTAATCGAGTTCATGCCACACTCCACAAGAACCACATCATTACAGTCCACCAGTACCAGAGAAACTGTGTAATGATAACCACATAAATAACCACATAAATAACCACATACATAACCACATACATAACCACATAAATAACCACATACATAACCACATACATAACCACATACATAACCACATACATAACCACATACATAACCACATAAATAACCACATACATAACCACATACATAACCACATACATAACCACATAAATAACCACATAAATAACCACATAAATAACCACATACATAACCACATAAATAACCACATAACCACATAAATAACCACATACATAACCACATAACCACATAAATAACCACATACATAACCACATAACCACATAAATAACCACATAAATAACCACATAAATAACCACAAATAACCACATACATAACCACATAAATAACCACATAATAACCACATAAATAACCACATAAATAACCATATAAATAACCACATAAATAACCATATAAATAACCACATAAATAACCATATAAATAACCACATAATAACCACATAAATAACCACATAAATAACCACATAAATAACCACATACATAACCACATAAATAACCACATAAATAACCATATAAATAACCACATAAATAACCATATAAATAACCACATAAATAACCATATAAATAACCACATAAATAACCATATAAATAACCACATAAATAACCATATAAATAACCACATAAATACCATATAAATAACCACATAAATAACCATATAAATAACCACATAAATAACCATATAAATAACCACATAAATAACCACATAAATAACCATATAAATAACCACATAAATAACCATATAAATAACCACATAAATAACCATATAAATAACCACATAAATAACCATATAAATAACCACATAAATAACCACATAAATAACCATATAAATAACCATATAAATAACCACATAATAACCACATAAATAACCATATAAATAACCACATAATTAACCACATAAATAACCACATAAATAGCATAGCAAATCACCACTAATCTAACCTAACCGCATCAGCAGCACATAACAGCACATCCCACAAGCCAGAGAAACAGCACAACGATAATCAAGTAAGAAGCACAGCACTCTTTCAACTCTGGGGGAGGCACTCGTCTCAGGCAGTTTTGCCTTTTGTCTCCCTCATCCACATAGACACCAAATCTAACCTAACCCCATCAACAGCAATTTAACCTAATCATTAACCCAATCAACATTACACAACCATCTAACCTAGCCTAACCACATTAAGGGCAGGTTTCTAGTTTGTTTCCTACTCCTCCAGCAATCTAAAAATGTCACCCCTTGACCCCCTTTCAAGATAAATTTGTACATTTTTCGGTAGAAAAATGTCCCGGCCGAAGGCCGGCTGCTCTTAAATTACAGGCTCGCTATCGCTCGCCAGGATAAAATCGACACCTACATTGCACGAAAGGTCTTAAAATTGACAGAATGGGGCGGAAATTCTTAAAATCACCAAACTAATGGGGCAAACGTCTTAAAATCTCAAAAGCAATGGGGCTAACCATGAGGGAGGAAGGGGTCAAGACAAAAATCCATCGAGTGGAGATCTCCCCTTAACACCAAACCACAATCTAAACAAACCACATCATCAGCACATTCCACGAGCCAGAGAAACAATAACAGCGATAACCAAATACATATAAACAATAACAGCGATAACCAAATACATATGATCAATAACAGCGATAACCAAATACATATAAACAATCAAACAGCGAGCTAACCTAACCCCATATAACAAAAGACAATCTAACCTAACTCCATCAGTAGCACATCACAATCTAACCTAACCTAACTTAACCTAATCCACAGCACATCATCACACCCACACATCCCCCCCCCCCCCCCACCCACCCCAGCAGCAGCACAGAGGCGTGATGGTGTATTACTTGAGTTAGGGTGGGGTAATGGCGCGAGTGTCCTCAGCTATTGGCTTCACGGAATTTCCGGCGGCCTCGTTAGCTAGCCTCACTCTCTCTCTCTCTCTTGCTGTCTCTCTCTCTCTCTCTTGCTCTAACTCACTCACTCTCTCTATATCTCCTGCCTCTATCTCCTGCCTCTCTCTCTCTCTCTCTCTTGCTCTAACTCACTCACTCACTCCTGCCTCTCTAACCCACACAGACACTCTCTCTCTTGTTCTAACTCACTCTCTCTCTCCTACCATCACTCACCCCATGCTCGGTCTGTCTCATCCCTGCCATCACTTATCACCCCTTCCTCACCCCTGCCATCACCTACACCACCCATACCTGCCTCCTTGTATCCATCACCACCACTCTTACCACACCACCACCACCACCTCTGTCTCAACCCTGCCACCACCAAAACCACCACCCCTGCCACCACCACAACCCCTGCCACTATCACCCTCCTTGCCTCACCACTACTACCACCACCACCACCACCCCTGCCCCTACCACCATCCCTGTTTCACCTATGCCACCATCACCACAACCCCTGTCACCACCACAACCCCTGCCAATATCACCATCTCTGCCTCACCCCTGCCATCACTACGAACAACCTGGCTGAAGTCTGACACGATTCACCCTGCCACTTCTACCCTCACCCCTACTTGCTTCACTTCTCTCTGGACTGTGTCACCCCTGCCTCACATCACTCGTTCACCTGCCTCACTTACCATCACCCCTGCCTAACTTTCAATACCTCACCCCTGCCTAACTCTATACCTCACCCTACCTGACCCTGCCTCACCTACCACCACCCCTGCCTAACTCTCTGTAACTCAACCCTGCCTAACTCTCTGTACTTCACCCCTGCCTCACCTCACACTTACTCCTTCCCCCATAGTTATCTCACCTCACACTATTTTCCCATTCTTCAGGTTCTACCATCCCACATTTGATTACACCTTAAGGGGGTATGGGAGTATTTTTCCCTCATATATAATATATTTTCATATATATATATTTAGTTCCTCCCTAGACATCCATCAAACTTAAAAATACATCCATTAGATCCCCCTTCTAGAATAATTTGTGGCCAAAGGCTGGCTCTTCCAAATTACAGGCTCACTATCGTTCGTCAGGAAAATATTCGACACCTAAACAACACGAAAGGTCTTAATATTGACAAAGAAATGGGGCGGAAGGTCTTCAAATCGACAAACTAATGTGGCAAACATCTTACAATCTGAAAACTAATGGGGCAAAACATGAGGGAGAAAGGGGGCCAGAAAAACGACCCATCTCCCCTTTACCTGTTCCACCCTGCTTCACCCCACAGTAACTCACCCCATACAGTTTCAAACCTCTTCCTATCACCCCACTAGCAGATCTACCCTCTTTCACCCCATGTCACTATAATTCACCCCGCACCATCTCACCCCTCAACCTGCTTCACTCTAGACCCCACCTTTAAGGACAATTTGTACATTTTTCGGTAGAAAAGTGTCCCGGCCGAAGGCCGCTTCCTCCTAGAATTACAGGCTCGATATCGCTCGCCAGGAACAAATCGACTCCTAAATGCCAAGAAAGATCTTTATATTGAAACAAAAATGGGGCAAAAGGTCTTAAAATCGCCAAACTAATGGGCCGAACGTCTTCAAATCGGAAAACTAATGGGGCTACACATGAGGGAGAAGGGGGGCCAGAAAAATCAACCAACCCCCTTAACATTATTTAGTTGTTAGTGGATGTTCCTTGCCTTCGTTTGTCAGACTGTCAGATTAATTTGTTAGTTTGTCAGACTGTCAGATTAATTTGTTAGTTTGTCAGACTGTCAGATTAGTTTGTTAGTTTGTCAGACTGTCAGATTAATTTAATAGTTTGTCAGACTGTCAGATTAATTTGTTAGTTTGTCAGACTGTCAGATTAGTTTGTTAGTTTGTCAGACTGTCAGATTAATTTGTTAGTTTGTCAGACTGTCAGATTAGTTTGTTAGTTTGTCAGACTGTCAGATTAATTTAATAGTTTGTCAGACTGTCAGATTAATTTGTTAGTTTGTCAGACTGTCAGATTAATTTTTTAGTTTGTCAGACTGTCAGATTAATTTAATAGTTTGTCAGACTGTCAGATTAATATAATAGTTTGTCAGACTGTCAGAATAATTTAATAGTTTGTCAGACTGTCAGATTAATTTGTTAGTTTGTCAGACTGTCAGATTAGTTTGTTAGTTTGTCAGACTGTCAGATTAATTTAATAGTTTGTCAGACTGTCAGATTAATTTGTTAGTTTGTCAGACTGTCAGATTAGTTTGTTAGTTTGTCAGACTGTCAGATTAATTTGTTAGTTTGTCAGACTGTCAGATTAGTTTGTTAGTTTGTCAGACTGTCAGATTAATTTAATAGTTTGTCAGACTGTCAGATTAATTTGTTAGTTTGTCAGACTGTCAGATTAATTTTTTAGTTTGTCAGACTGTCAGATTAATTTAATAGTTTGTCAGACTGTCAGATTAATATAATAGTTTGTCAGACTGTCAGAATAATTTAATAGTTTGTCAGACTGTCAGATTAGTTTGTTAGTGTCGAATATGGAGGAATTTGTTATATGTCAGATCATCTGTCAAACCTGTACATACTTTTGTCTTTATATTTGCAGTGTTTTGGTTTGATTACACAGTATTTGTATTTATCATTTGTTAACAACTCCTTTCCCCTCTTCATTTCTACTTCCCTAATTTCCCTCTGTGTACACCCTTTTCCTGCTATATCACACACACACACACACACACACACACACACACACACACACACTACATATACAGACACTTATACATACATACAGTACATACATACATATACACATACATCTTTCTCTCTCTCTCTCTCTCTCTCTCTGACGTCTACATTTAAGTGTTTCTGATTAAAGTTTTTTTTCCAGCTGCTTGTGAATCCTGGACCCTGATTCCAGAGAGAGAGAGAGAGAGAGAGAGAGAGAGAGAGAGAGAGAGAGAGAGAGAGAGAGAGAGAGAGAGAGAGAGAGAGAGAGAGAGAGAGAGAGAGAGAGAGAGAGAGAGAGAGAGAGGAGGAGGATTTGAAGTATACCGGAACATATTTTGTAATCAATGCGTTTAATTAAATATATTTTCTTGGCATGATATGTTTCGAACTGAATTGAGTTGCAAGATATTAATGTTGTTGACTATTATGAAAGGATTGTATTATTTTGGTCAATATTATAGTTTATTTGAAGGTCGTATGGTGTATGGTGTATTATACAACAAATTATTACGATATTTATCTCTCCTTCTTTATCCTTCTTATTCTTCCATTCTTCCTCCCATCCTACTCCCTTCCTTCCCTCCCTTCCCAATCCCTCCCTCAGTGCTTCATCCTATACCACCATCTCTCTCTCCCTCACACTCCTTCTCTCCTTCCCTCATTACTTCCTCCCTCCTTCCCTCAGCACCCCCCCCTCCCTCCCCCCTCAGTGCTTCTTTCCTTCCCCCTCCCTCCCACTCCCTCCCTCCCTCCTTCCCTCCCACCCCCCTCAGTGCTTCCTCCCTCACACTTTCTCCCCCCTTCTTCCCTCAGTGTTTCTTCCCCTCCACCCCCCTTCCTCACAGCCTTCCTCCCTCCCCACTCAGTGCTTGCTTCCTTCCTCCCTCCTCCCCTCCACCCTCAGTGCTTCCTTCCTCCCCTCCCTCCCTCCAACTTCCTCCCTCACACTCCCTCCCTCCTCCCTCACACTCCCTTTTCTCCTCCCTCACACTTCCTCCCCCCCTCCCTCCTTCCCTCAGTACTCCCTCCCCTCCCTCCCTCAGTGCTTCCTTCCTCCTCCCTCCCACTCCCTCCCTCTTCCCCCTCAGTGCTTCCTTCCTCACACTCCCTCTCCCTTCCACTTCCTCCCTGCTGTCTCTCGATCGGGTTTATATCTTTGCTCCCCCGCTTCATTACACTGATGATGCACTTCCTATCTCTCTCTCTCTCTCTCTCTCTCTCTCTCTCTCTCTCTCTCTCTCTCTCTTCTATTTACATATGAACGGATCATTTAGGTGTACAATTATTCCTAGCGAGCCTGCACTTTCGGAGGAACCGATTTCTTCATTCCCCTCTTTCATCCTTCCTTCCCCTCTGTCTTCCCCTCTTTCATCCTTCCTTCCCCTCTTTCATCCTTCCTTTCTTCCCCTCTCTCATTTTTCCTTCCCCTCTTTCATCCTTTCTTCCTTCTTTCATCCTTCCTTCCCTCTTTCATCCTTCCTTCCCTCTTTCATCCTTCCTTCCCCTCTTTCATCTTCCTTCACCTTTCTTCCTTCCTTTCTTTCATCCTTCCTTCCCTTCTTTCATCCTTCCTTCCCCTCTTTCTTCCTTCCTTCGCCTCTTTCATCCTTCCTTCCCCTCTTTCATCCTTCCTTCGCCTCTTTCATCCTTCCTTCCCCTCTTTCATCCATCCTTCCTCTCTTTCATCCTCTTCCTTCCCCTCTTTCATCCTTCCTTCCTTTCTTCCCCTCTGTGTCTTCCTCTATTTCTTCCTCTCTTTTCGGCCCACTTCCCCTCTTTCCCCTAACTCTGTATTTATTGGTCCTCTCATCTCCTTTTGTCCCGTAATGTTTCCTCCTTCCTCTTTCCATCCCCCCCTCCTTCCTCCTCTCTTCCCCCTCCCTCCCTCCCTCCTTCCCTCCTCCTCCTCCCCCCTCCCCTTCCTCTCCCCTTCCTTTCTTCTTCTCCTTTCCCTCCCTACGTAATAGTAGGACCAACAATATATTTTAGCCGCCTCTTTTCACTCACTTATCCTTGATTCTTTGTTCAACACACACACACACACACACACACACACACACACACACACACACACACACACACACACACACACACCCCTTGACCCCTTTACTTCTTATTACTCGAAATTAATGAAAGAAATCAGGCTGACGTTTCTATCATTTGGGAAGAGTCCACCAGGCAATAGGTGTGGATATTTACAGCCGGTTTGCTCTAGACTCTTTTGAGTAATAGAGAGGTCAGGGGTCAAGATGATTGTCAAGTTCGTTAGTGCTACCTATATAGTACCCTACATACTCCAAGCAACTAAAACACGTACAACAAAAATAACTAGGCTAAATAAATACACAAATAAATGATTAAACAAGTAAAAAATCAAATATAAATAATAATAATAATAATAATAATAACAATAATAATAATAATAATACAAATAATAATAATAATAATAATAATACAAATAATAATAATACAAATAATAATATATAATAATAATAAAACAATAACAATAGTAATAATAATAATAATAATACAAATAATAATAATAATAATGTTAATAATAATAATAATAACAATAATAATAATAATAATAATAATAATAATAATAATGTTAACATAAATACCAACTAATATGATCCATGATATGACTTTCACGAATAAACCATAAAAGTTGAACGAAACGTAATTTTGTATTCCATTTTTTGAGAAGATTGGCCTATATAATCTAGCCATTCTACATCCATTTACGCTCATCAATAATATGTAAATAGCTAAATTGGGAGGATATTCAAGCCGAAGAGGTCATTAACTATAGATCCCTTTATATTGAGCCCGATCCCTTTATATTGAGCCCGATCCCTTTATATTGAGCCCGATCCCTTTATATTGAGCCCGATCCCTTTATATTGAGCCCGATCCCTTTATATTGAGCCCGATCCCTTTATATTGAGCCCGATCCCTTTATATTGAGCCCGATCCCTTTATATTGAGCCCGATCCCTTTATATTGAGCCCGATCCCTTTATATTGAGCCCGATCCCTTTATATTGAGCCCGATCCCTTATATTGACCCGATCCCTTTATATTGAGCCCGATCCCTTTATATTGAGCCCGATCCCTTATATTGAGCCCGATCCCTTTATATTGAGCCCGATCCCTTTATATTGAGCCGATCCCTTTATATTGAGCCCGATCCCTTTATATTGAGCCCGATCCCTTTATATTGAGCCCGATCTCTTTATATTGAGCCCGATCCTTTATATTGATCCCGATCCCTTTATATTGAGCCCGATCCCTTTATTATTGAGCCCGATCCCTTTATATTGAGCCCGATCCCTTTATATTGAGCCCGATCCCTTTATATTGAGCCCGATCCCTTTATATTGAGCCCGATCCCTTTATATTGAGCCTGATCCCTTTATATTGAGCCCGATCCCTTTATATTGAGCCCGATCCCTTTATATTGAGCCCGATCCCTTTATATTGAGCCCGATCCCTTTATATTGAGCCTGATCCCTTTTCATATTATATACAGTACCTCTAAGGGAAATAAGGGATATAACCTTCGTCCCATTAATTTGATGATTTCATGACCTTTCGCCCCATTTCTTTGTCAAATTTAAAACCGTTCTGCTCCATTTCTTTGTCAATTTTAAGACCTTTCGCTTTTTTTGTTTATATTTTATTTATTGATTTATTTACTTTTGTACGGAGGGTTAGGGAGGAAACTGAAAATATATGTAAATTATATATTAATTATATATTAATTATATATGTAAATTATATATTAATTATATATATACATCAGTAAATTAATTCTCCCCATAAATCCTTCAAGTTCGATTACACCTTTTATCATTAGCATTATCGTTATTATCCAAACTCGCCTGTCCGCCTCCACTATCTATCGTTCTTTATCTTTCCATTCTTTTCCGTGCCCTTTATCAAATTTTTACCATTAGTCTATTCTTTCTTTCTTCTTCTCTTCCAGGTCCCTTTTTCACGAATTTCTGTCATTCTTCGTTCCTTTCCACTCTCTTTCCCTTTTATCAAATTTCACTATGTACTTTTCTTTCCATGTATTTTCCCTTCCTTCTCTGGGCTTTTTGTCGAATTTCTCCCTTATTTCCTTCCGTTTCTCTTGTATTCCTTCTTTTATCGAATTTGTCCTTGTTCCTTTCTTTCTCCCTCTCTTCCATTCCTCCTCCGTGCCTTTTACCAAATTTATCCGATTATTTTCTTGCTCCTTATCTCTCATTCCGTCTCCGTGTCTCTTATCCAATTTCCCCTCTTCCTCCTTTGGTATTTCTCGTCTCTTCCTTTATTTCTCCGCAACTTTGATCGAATTTCTCTATCATTCTTTCTTTCTTCCTCTCTTCCATTCCGCCTTCTCTGCCTTTTTTTCAATTTATCCTCCTCCTTGGGTATTTCTCGTCTCTTCCTTTATTTCTCCGCGACTTTAATCGAATTTATCCTCTTTCTTTTCTCTCTCCCTCTTCTTTCCTTGGTTATTTTCTGTCTTCTTATCTTTTATTATTCTTTTCTTTCACCATCTCTTCCATTCCTTCTCCTCTTCCTTTAGTATTATTTCTCGTCTCTTCCTTCTTCTCCATCTCTGAGACGTCTGCATTTTGTCCACCCTCGGCCAAATTAACCCCTTCTGTACCGACGACGTCCTTTTAACTTTATTCTGGCTGCTATTAGACGATTTAATGCAGCATAAAAAAGGCCTCCAGCAATTAACAGGCTGGAAACTATCTCACTTAACCATTTTCACTACCACACATCCTTCTTCAACTGCACAAAATCGTCTAAATATAGCTAGAATAAAATTGAAAATACGTCGCCGGTACAGAAGGGGTTAAAGGGGTGACCCACGAGAATATTTACCATCAATTTTGTCAGCATATAAACAAATTCTAGCAATATTTGTAGCCTGTTTTGTACTGGTATTGGCAACCTGACCTGACGTTTTGTGAGTATATTATATATTTTCTAAAATTCTTACTGAGGGATTTTGGTTGTGTTTGCCATTTTCGAGCAATGTATTTTAGTTAGTTCCCTAGGCTTAACAAATACATAAACACAAATAAAAACAAAATAAAATAAATAAATAAAAGCCTGTCCATACTTCATTCAAACTAAAAATTGCCCCCCCCCCCCCGACTACCATCAAGCTAGATTTGTACATTTTTTGATCGAAAAGCGTCCGTTTTCGTCTAGGATACAGGCTCGCTGTTGCTCGCCCAGACCAAAACAAATCGACACCTGAATGAGGTGAACCGATTTTTACCCCAAACAAATTTGGTGAAACGTCTTACAATCTCTTAAACTGATGGAGTGAAACCGGAGGTAAAAAAAGACCACCCTCGAATCACACACACACACACACACACACACACACACACACACACACACACACACACTCACACACACACAAGGCTAAAGCATACTGTATATTTTGAACACGATCTTCATTCACTCGTAAGACACCCACACCCCAAACAAATAATTAATAACTAAAATAAAATATAACAGCATCAAGAAAATAACAAACCTTAAGAATTAGAGAGAAGGGTTACGAGTTGGATGAGGAAGTGGGGAATAAAGATATGAAGTAAGAGAGAGAGAGAGAGAGAGAGAGAGAGAGAGAGAGAGAGAGAGAGAGAGAGAGAGAGAGAGAGAGAATTATGTGATAAATTCTCTCACTCGAATGTACAGTCGCGATCATCGTACACTTTACATACACAAATTCAGACGCAGATATATTACGTTTTGAAAAAAAAAAAAAATTCTCCCTCTCTACCCACTCCTTCCTTCCTCCCCACTCACTCTTCCCTTTCTTCCTTACTCACTCCCCCCTCCCTACCCACTCTCCTCTTTCTCTTTCCTTCCTCCCCACCTACTCACCTCCCTCCCGACTCACTCCCCGTCCCCCCCCTCCCCTCTCTACTCTTTTCCTTCCTCCCCGCCAAAACTCCCCCTCCCCACTCACTCCCCCCTCCCACCCACTCTCCTCCGCTTCCTCTTTCCCCCCACCCCCACTCACTCCCCTCCCTCCCTTTCCACCCCCCCTCCTTTTCCTCCCCACCGATGTTTCCTTTTCTCCCATTCATTGCCTTCCTTCCTCCCCACTCATTATGTTTCTACACTCCCCCCACCCTCTTCCCTCCCTTCCTCCTTTCTTCTCCCCACCCATCCACATACACTCCCCCCTCTTTCCCTCTCCCTCTCACTTCTTCATCCCCGCCCACCCACCCACACAACACTCCCCCCTACCTCTCCCCTTTCATCCTCCCCACCCCCCCCACACAATCCCCCCCCTCTACCCCCCCTTCCCCCCCCCCCCCCCTCCTCCCTCTCACCTCTCCTTCCTCCCTCGCTTCTCACCCATTTTCCTCATGACCATAAAGCAGACATAAGGATTAGGTAATTTAACTCACTTCCACCTCCCTGTCTCTCTCTCTCTCTCTCTCTCTCTCTCTCTCTCTCTCTCTCTCTCTCTCTCTCTCTCTCTCTCTCACACTGTAGTAGTAGTAGTAGTAGTAGTAGTAGTGAAGGTAAATTATGCAAGGTAACTACTTAGGAAGAATAGGAGAGTGATATAATACATTAAACCAGTTATAAATATATATACATCCTACAGCATTTAATTAAGGGGAGATTTCCACTTGAGGGATTTTTTTCTTTACCCCTTTCTCCCTCACGTTTAGCCCCATTGCTTTTGAGATTTTAAGACGTTCGCCCCATTAGTTTGGTGATTTAAAGAACTTTCACCCCATTTATGTAACTTTTAAGACCTTTCGTGCCATTTAGTTGTCGATTTTATCCTGGCGAGCGATAGCGAGCCTGTAATTTAAGAGTAATCGGCCTTCGGCCGGGACATTTTTCTACCGAAAAATGTACAAATTTATCTTGAAAGGGGGTCAAGGGGGTGAAATTTTAAGATTGCTGGAGGAGTAGGAAACAAACTAGAAACCTCCCCTTAACCTCTGTACTCCTAGAGGTCTGTACTAAGCTGTGAATATAATCGTCTGTGGCTAGGAAGATTAAAACGTGAACAGTCCCTATATGATTGAAAGAGTTAACCCCTTCAGTACCGGCGACGTCTTTATAATGTAGTTTTAACTATATGTAGACGAGTTTGTGCGGATTATTATTAAGAAGGATCTGTGGTTAGTAAAAAATGGGTTAAGTTAGATAGGTCAAAGCCTGTTAATTGCTCTGGGACCCTATTTAAACTGAATACAATAGTCTGCGAGTAGCCTGAATAAAAGGACGGCGCCTGTACCGAAGGGGTTAACGATGATGCAACCTTGTGTTCTGTATTTATTTTGTATTCTATTTGTATTTATTTTGTATTTATTTACATATTTATTCATTAACTCCCTAATTTCAATGTATCCTTCCTTTATCGCGTAAAATGTGATGATGCCAGCCAAAATATAATGAACAAAAGGCGTCATGATCCACTGAAATGCCAATATTAAAGGTAGGTTTGATTTGATTAGTAATAAATTCACACAGTCGGTGTTGATGGCGACCTCCCATTAAGGGGAGGTATTTAGTGTGTTCCCTAGGCCTCCATCAAGCTTAAAATTTCACCCCCTAGACCCCATTTCAAGATAAATTTTTACATTTTTCGGTAGAAAAATGTCCCGGCTGAAAGCCGGTTCCTCTTATATTACAGGCTCGCTATCGCTCGCCAGGATAAAATCGATACCTACATGGCACGAAAGGTCTTAAAATTGACAGAAATGGGTCGAAAGTTCTTAAAATCGCCAAAGTAACGGGGCAAGCGTCTTTAAATCTCACCAGCAATGGGGCTAAACATGAGGGAGAAAGAGGTTCAGAAAAAAATCCTCCAGGTGGAAATCTCCCCTTATCCATTCCAGTGCCAGTGACGCTTGCCTTATTGGATGTCAGCTACGTTTGTAAGATTATATGAAGCTTAATTAGGCAGGATATATGGTGGCTAAAAGGGGTTAAGGGGAGGTTTCTAGTTTGTTTCCTACTCCTCCAGCAATCTTAAAATGTCACCCCCTTGACCCCCTTTCAAGATTAATTTTTACATTTTTCGGTAGAAAATTTTCCCGGCCGAAGGCCGGTTACTCTTAAATTACAGGCTCGCTATCGCTCGCCAGGATAAAATCGACACCTAAATTGCACGAAAGGTCTTAAAAGTGACATAAATGGGGTGAAACTTCTTAAAATCGCCAAACTAATGGGGCGAACGTCTTAAAACTTCAAAAGCAATGGGGCTAAACATAAGGGAGAAAGGGGAAAAGAAAAAAATCCCTCAAGTGGAAATCTCCCCTTAATGGAGATAGTCTGCAGCCTTTTGATTGGTAGACGTCCTTCCTAAGCTCAATAGGTTGGTCTAATAGTGGCTAGAATATGGACAAAATAAAGATACTGGTCAAATTCTAACAAAATCCATCCATTTGTTTTTGAGTTACCCCCCCCCCAATCTTTATGCAATTGAATAGTGTACATACATACATACATACATACATACAGTACATACATACACACATACATACATATATACGTACTGTAACATTGCCAGCATGTGATGTAGCTCATCTTCCCAGTATCACATTTACGAAACATAATATAAAATAAAATAAAATAATAAAATAAAATAAAATAATAAAATAATAAAATACAATACAATAATAATAAAATAATAAAATAATAAAATAAAATATAATAATAATAAAATATAAAATATAATATCAAATATATAGACAAAATTACTAGAATATTAAATACGTAAATAAAACATGTGAAGAGTAGAGAAAATGGATGGGATTTATACATGAGAGAGAGAGAGAGAGAGAGAGAGAGAGAGAGAGAGAGAGAGAGAGAGAGAGAGAGAGAGGTGAAAGGTTATATACCCGTGTGTTTCATTGCTACACAGACGATCACCTCTGTGCTACGTTTTTTTCCGTGTTCTCTATAATACTGTAAGGTTAGGCAGATTAGCTACAGTCAGCCTCGCGGGGTTAACCCTCTCACGACCATAGGACGCAGAGGTTGCCAGATTAGCAATAAGAAAAGGATTACTCTCACTGTTATAATTACCTCTCCAAAATTAGTTTTCTGCCCACAGCTAACTCAAAGACAACTGCAGAGGTTGAAGTAAACAAACTAAAGGTTTATAGATACCCCTGACGGTAACAAAGGATTTAAAGTATCCCTAATAGGCTCAAAAATCGCGTCCGGATGTGAGAGGGTTAACTAGCGCTGTTGTTGCTTGTTTTCCCTTGTACAACTTTGTGACGCACATACTAGCCTAATTACAGTAGGCCAAATTATATGATTGGCCAAAACACAAAATGTTATATAAAACATAATAAAAATAGGCCTAACTAAAGAAAATTTAAAAAAATATAAAAAATGAATAAATAAACAAATAAATATCTATAATATATCAATTATTATGTTCCCTCCACCATCCGACTTTACTCCTAAACTCAATTAATGAAATCAACCAATACATGTGGCAGTCCAGGGATTCGAACCTAGGATGCTCACACCGAAATTCAGTGCATTTATCCATTGCGCTACGAAGAAATAATGATATAAATATTAATAATAATATTAATAATAACAATAATAACAACAACAACAACTGTACTAATGGTAAGCAATTCACCCCTATATACAGCACATTAATGGAAGAAAAGGATAGAGTGAGTGAGTGAGGGGAGAGACAATGAGAGCGGGGAGAGATACTGAGAGACACAAGAGAAGTACAGAGTGGAGAGAGAGAGAGAGAGAGAGAGATGAGATAATGTCAAGAGGGAGAGACATTGATAAGTGGGAGAGAGACAGTGATAGTGGAGAGAGATGAGAGATGCAAGGAGAGAGATTGAGAGAGGTAAAAGACATAAAGCAGGCAAGAGACAGGAGAGATGTAAGGGGAGCAATAGAGAGTGAGAGGGGAGAGATGCAGGGAGATAGATGAGAGATGTAAGGAAAGAGAGAGAGAGAGGAAAGAGAGGACTGTGAGATTGGAAAGAGAAGAATACAGGGGAGAGATGCGAGATATATGAGTGAGATAGAGAAGAGACAAGAGAGAAATGTGAGAGGGAAGACAAAGGTAAGAGATATGATAGATACGAGAGAGAGAGAGAGAGAGAGAGAGAGAGAGAGAGAGAGAGAGAGAGAGAGAGAGAGAGAGAGAGAAAGAGGAGAGAGAAAGAGACAGAGAGAGAAAGAGAGAGAGAGAAAGAGACAGAGAGACTGATGAGAGAGAGAGAGAGAGATAAAGAGACAGAGAGACAGATGAGAGAGAGACAGAGGCAGTGAGAGAGGGGTGAACGCGCGGGGTCCCCTAGCCTGTGTAAACGACCAAGCTAATACATCTGTGATAGAACAATGAGCGGCCTGTATCATCCCTCCACACACACACCAAAATCAATGACTACGGCCACCCATTCTTGTTAGCCCACCGCCACAATATCATTTTCGTGGGGAGAGAGAGGGAGGGAGGGAGCGAGAGAGGGAGAGAGCGAGGATGCCGACACTCTCCTAGGATGCCAACCATTTGAGTGCCAAAAGTCGCAAGTTGGGCGATGTCCTCTCTTCCTCTCTACCTCAAATGGCCGTCTCGCTGCCGATCTCATCCAGGGAACATTTTTTTGCCGAGGTCTTCATGGATCCGAGCGGAGAACAAACACGGACAATCGGGGGAGACGGGGGCACACGGCGGGGGCAGGGGGGTGGGTGGGAATTATAGGGTCAAAAAACGCGATAAGTAAGAAGGTAAATTGAGATCATCACACAGCGTAGGTTAAGATCTTGATTCCCCCAACCACAGCGATCACTCCCCTCATTAGCGGGGTGGGGAGCCAATGGGAGCGCATCTCGACTCCGCCCACCAATCACCTCGCGGCGCCTGGCGCCTTCTGCGCCTGCGTCGGGAGCGCTGAGTGGCCGCCCTTCCTTCACCCCATGGCGGGATCCGGAGGGGAGGAGGCAGAGGGGAATGGAGGAGAGGGAGAGCGAACGAGAGGGAGGGAGAGGAGAGAGCAGTTGGGGGGGAAGGAGCGAATGATTTGATAAGAGGTAGAGCATATTGGGTTTTCGCCATCTGATTCCGGTAATAGCAGCGAGCCGGAGCGGTGGTGGTGGGCGGGAGTCGACCAAAAAGCCGCCCCATTTCAGTGCACCGGGAGGCAAGTGGGTGGCTGGTCGCTCTTATAGGGTCTTATTCCCTTCGTTAGAGTACCACCGACCGATCATAACACATCCCCGCTATACACCCCCGAACCGACCGACCAACCAACCCGACTCCAAGTGCTGTTCTTTACCGTTCGGACTTGGTTTTGGGCACTCTTGTTTACGCTGGATTCTCGCGGCGCTCTCACCGACCGCCGACCCTCTCCCCGACCCGACCACAAGGACTTCCTGGCTCTACCCTCGCCCACCATGAATTTCGGTGAGTAGAAAGCATAATCGTGTGTGACAGAATCGTGCGAGTTTGTGAGCCATTTGTGAGCGAAATAGCTGGTAGAAAATTGAGTGTCATTAATTTGTCCGTAGCCATTTGTGAGCTAGAATTTGTGTTATTAATTTGTCCATAGAAATTTGTGAGCGATAATTTGTGTTATTAATTTGTCCTTCGCCAGTTGTGAGCGATAATTTGTGTTATTTATTTGTCCTTGGCCAGTTGTGAGCGAGAATGTGTATTGTTAATTTTTCCGTGAGCGATAATTTGTGTAATGATTGGACAGTAGAGATTATTGTACTATAATTGTGTGTAAGTTGTGATAGCTGTGTATATATATACAACAAATTCTGAGCAATTATCGGTGAGTACATTGTGTCTTGAAGGATAAAATTAATATATATATATATATATATATATATACAATTATACATATAGTAATGTCTTTGAGAGAAGCCTATACAATTTCGTGTAAATGTCTGTGATGAGTTTCGTGAGTGAAAACGTTATTTTACGGGAAAGTGGATGTATGACCAAAATGAGAGCCTTTGAAACTGCGTGAGCGTAAATTAGTGTGTAAATTATTATATATGCGGCCGAGAATAATACTAATGGATTATAATGATCTAATATACTAATTTTCAGTATCCAACCTTCTGTCACACCGTGCGCGCGTTGCCTCCCTAATGTGTGTTTTTAAATCTATTATCTATTATATAAATCTATTATCTAATTATTGCGGAAGTAACTGCAAACAAAGCCTATACATTTTCGGATTTTGTAATAGCTAAGTGTTGTGACCGCTAGTGCATTCGCTAATGTGGAGAACTGAAGGAAATGTTAATACAAAACACCAGCTTTTGTTTTAATAATAATACTAATACTAATAATAATAATAATAATAATAAAAAAAATGTTAATGATAATAACTAGTGTTATTAATGCTTACCCAAGTCATTTTTACTATTGCAAATATCCTGTCAATATTTCATCGGTGTCACGCAGATATTTGTGTCGGCGTTATTCCAGTCAATATCTGATGTTAGCATGTGTCTCTCTCTCTCTCTCTCTCCCCCCTTCAACCACCACCAAAGTACAAAACTCATAATAGATACAACATTAAATACAATACAATATATAAAACACGTCGATAAATTTACTTTCCTCTTAATAATCATAGTACCTGGAGTATGTAACGATCGCACGAAATCACGTAACCGCGGGCAAAATCAGCGCAGAATACGGCGAAAACGATATCTCGCCACCGCAAGAGGCGATAAAATACGCGCCGTCTCTAGAGTGCCTTATTCCGCGTCTCCACCAACTTTCCCGCCTTGACGAATTCACTGGGGTAATATTATTATCTCTTCACTAAGGGTTTTGTTGCAGATAAATACATAATCTCATTTTCCATATATATTTTTCTTCAATTAATAGTCATGTTTTATTGCAGTTGCATATATAATGTCACTTCTCATATAAATGTTTCTGCGGTAATCTTCAAAAATATGTAATCTCACTTCCCACATATATCTCAGAATACCAGGTGTACATTTGGTCTGTCTTGGCGATTAATTAACACCCCGAGCTTAAACATTAATTGTTAGGTGTACAATTATGAATGCGCTTAAATGATTTCATAGGCATTACATAATACCCTTTCAACTGAATCTGCCTTTGTCTTTGGGTCATTCGTCGCTACTATAACATTATCCCGGTAATTTCTCGCCTTCTACATCAGTAACCCCTTTAATCAAACAACAATAAATGTATCTTAATAATGGTACACTAAGGAATATGGGTAGCAAAAAAGTAATTAACCTTCTCCGACATATGACGCGATTTTGAGCCTATTGGGGATACTTTAAAGCCTTTGTTACCATCAGGGGTATTTAGAAACCTTTAGTTTAGTTACTTCAACCTCTGCAGTTGTCTTTGAGTTAGCTGTGGGCAGAAAACTAATTTTAGAGAGGTAATTATAAGAGTGAGAGAACTCTATTTCTTATTGCTAATCTGGCAACTTCTGCGTCATATGTGCGTGAAAGGGTTAGTGTCCCTAATAATTACGTAACCATTTCAAGGTACATTGGTGGTACTAACCTATCATATCCACAGTTAAAAATGCATATCACTATCAATATACCCAATGAGTTTATATAACTTTTTCATATCCTTTTTAAACCCCTAATTTTTGCTAGTAGACACATTTATTCAGCCTTCATAAATTAAAGGAATTCCGTCCACACGATTTTTTTATTTTTGTTTATTAAGGTGACAGTTACAAAGTGGTGTAAAGTGGTGTAAAGTGGTGTACACCGAATTATTGACACCCATTTCCCCTCCTAAAGCCGGCGGCGTCTCAATAACAAGTTTATCGGCTTCTTATATATTATTGGAGCCTTGAATCCGCTACAAGCCATATTATACACTACACTATATGGACTCATAATTACTGTTCATTCTTAAGGGGAGATTTCCACCTGGAGGATTTTTTTCTGGACCCCTTTCTCCCTCATGTTTAGCCCCATTGCTTTTGAGATTTTAAGATGTTCGCCCCATTAGTTTGGCGATTTTAAGAACCCTCGCCCCATTTCTGTCAATTTTAAGACCTTTCGTGCCGTTAAGGTGTCGATTTTTTCCTGGCGAGCGATAGCGAGCCTGTAATTTAAAAGCAACCGGCCTCCGGCCGGGACATTTTTCTACCGAAAAATGTACAAGAAAGGGGGTCTAGGGGGTGTAATTTTAAGCTTGATGAAAAAGTAGGGAACAAACTAAATACCTCCCCTTAATTAAAGGGAGGGGGGGGGGGGGGGCATATTTATTTGCTTAATGCTTTACCTTTTCATAGTTTTGTTTAGTTTCCTCCCTAGACCTCCATCAAGCTCTTCTTAACCCCTTCAGTACCATGCCGTAGTTTCCATAGTACTCTGGTTACCATTAGACGATTTTCTTAAGGTTTATAATCTACCTCTGCGACTCCAATGGGTAAACACAATCTTTGATAAACCCTCTTAATGACACAGGTCCTTCTTAAACTGCATAAAATGGTCTATCGTCAGCCAGAATAAAGGGTAAAATGGCGTCATGGTGCTGAAGGGGTTAAAGCACGCCCTAGAACCCCCTTCAAGATTAATTTGTACATTTGTTTGTATAAAAATATTCCGGGCCAAAGGGCGATTACTCTTAAAATTACACGCTCGCTATCGCTCGCCAGGACAAAATCGACACCTAAATGGCACGAAAGGTCTTAATATTGACAAAGAAATGGGGTGTAATGTCAAAAAATTGCCAAACTAATGAGTCGAACGTCTTAAAATCTAAACACCAATGGGGCTAAACACGAGGGAGAAGGGGGACCAGAAATCCCAGCCCACCTCCCCTTAAATCCCAGCCCACCTCCCCTTCAATCCCAGCCCATCTCCCCTTAAATCCCAGCCCATCTCCCCTTAAATCCCAGCCCATCTCCCCTTAAATCCCAGCCCACCTCCCCTTAAATCCCAGCCCATCTCCCCTTAAATCCCAGCCCATCTCCCCTTAAATCCCAGCCCATCTCCCCTTAAATCCCAGCCCATCTCCCCTTAAATCCCAGCCCATCTCCCCTTAAATCCCAGCCCATCTCCCCTTAAATCCCATCCCATCTCCCCTTAAATCCCAGCCCACCTCCCCTTAAATCCCAGCCCATCTCCCCTTAAATCCCAGCCCATCTCCCCTTAAATCCCAGCCCATCTCCCCTTAAATCCCAGCCCATCTCCCCTTAAATCCCAGCCCATCTCCCCTTAAATCCAAGCCCACCTACCTTTAAATCCCAGCCCATCTCCCCTTAAATCCCAGCCCATCTCCCCTTCAATCCCAGCCCATCTCCCCTTAAATCCCAGCCCACCTCCCCTTAAATCCCAGCCCATCTCCCCTTAAATCCCAGCCCATCTCCCCTTAAATCCCAGCCCATCTCCCCTTAAATCCCAGCCCATCTCCCCTTAAATCCCAGCCCATCTCCCCTTAAATACCAGCCCACCTCCCCTTAAATCCCAGCCCATCTCCCCTTAAATCCCAGCCCACCTCCCCTTAAATCCCAGCCCATCTCCCCTTAAATCCCAGCCCATCTCCCCTTAAATCCCAGCCCATCTCCCCTTAAATCCCAGCCCATCTCCCCTTAAATCCCAGCCCATCTCCCCTTAAATCCCAGCCCACCTCCCCTTAAATCCCAGCCCATCTCCCCTTAAATCCCAGCCCATCTCCCCTTAAATCCCAGCCCACCTCCCCTTAAATCCCAGCCCACCTCCCCTTAAATCCCAGCCCATCTCCCCTTAAATCCCAGCCCATCTCCCCTTAAATCCCAGCCCATCTCCCCTTAAATCCCAGCCCATCTCCCCTTAAATCCCAGCCCATCTCCCCTTAAATACTGACATTACTCGATCAAGAGCCGCTAGATACGAAATACAGTCCTAATGAAAGTGCTAATTGGGAGATAAATAGACCTGATTTTAGCTAGATTTTAGACTCGGATACTGTGACTCCGATACGTCTGCCGGCAAAGTGCGCGTGTGATACCGACTTTACATTCATAAAATCGTCTGGCCGTAGGGAAGTAAGCTAGATCATATATACATTGTCACCCAACTTACTTACAGGGTTAACGGTCTCGTATTGTTACCTCGAAATTGGTTCTCCATTTCGATGACAATTTGCAAAGACCATGACAAACACATGAAGGTAATTGGATATGTAGTCTTTAAACCGGTATCACACGAGTTTTTATAGTCAACATTCAATAATCAAAAAATTTCTGGCAACATTTCTGGAATATTTTGCCCTGGTATCGGAAACTAGACTGATGATAGATGAACTTAGGTAAAATAAATATGTTAAATGTTGACCTGATAAGCTGCCAGACCAGTGTTGAGCATACATGTTGACCTGATAAGCTGCCAGACCAGTGTTGAGCATACATGTTGAGGGAAAAAGCGCTCGTGTGATACCAGCTTAAAGGGGGTGACCTGCTTTTTTTCTTCTTTTTTCTCCTTTTCTCTCTTTCTCTGGCTTGTATCCATTCGGCCCCTTTCAGCCAACTATTTTAAGACGTTTATCCCCATCTAGGTGTCGATTTCTTCCTGGCGAGCGATAGCGAGTCAGCATTATATGAAGAAATCCGGCTTCGCCGGAGAATTTTTTGTATCGAAAAATTTACAAATTTAGCCTGCTGTCAAACAAAAATAAAAAATATGCTGGCTCGCTACCGCTCACCAGTAAATGTTTTACACCTGGATGGGGATAAACGTCTTAAAACAGTAGGCTGAATGGGGCCAAATGGATACAAGCCAGAGAAAGATAGAAAAGGACAGAACAAAAACAGGTCACCTCCCTTAAAGGCTAACTAACACACTCTGCACCGGTGACGTCCTTTTCATCATATGCTGGCAACTATGAGACGATTTCATTCAGCTTGGGAAGGACCTGTGGTAGCTAGAAGTATCCATGGAGACCGTCTGTATCTTTGTAATGGTTACAAGTCCTTCCTAAACTTAATAAAATCATCTAATAGTTGCCAGACTATAACGCAAGGGACGTCACCGGTACAGTATGGGTTAAGGGGAGGTATTTAGATTGTTCCCTAGACCTCCATCAAGCTTAAAATTGCACCCCATTGAGTCCCTTTCAAGATAAATTTGTACATTTTTCGGTAAAAAAATGTCCCGGCCGAAGGCCGCTTCCTCTTAAATTACAGGCTCGCTATCGCTCGCCAGGATAAAATCGACACCTGAATGGCATGAAAGGTCTTAATATGGGGTGAAAGTTCTTAAAATTGCTAAACTAATGGGGAAAACGTTTTATAGTATCAAAAGCAATAGGGCTAAACATGAGGGAGAAAGGGGTCAAGAAAAAAATCCCTCAAGTGGAGATCTCCCCTTAAATGGCGGTACCAATTGCGGTGTCGTATGTTATTAGCGAAATGGGAGTTCTGGACCACTTTTTCTTCGGTCGGCATATTTTTCTACCGAGCCATGTAGAAGTTTATCTTTGAAAGGGGGTCTTGGGGGGAGGGGGGGAATTTTGAAAGGGGGTCTTGGGGGGAGGGGGGTATTTTTCTACATATTGATAGAAGTCCAGGGTGCAAACTTACCCACCCCCTTAATATATCTTAAGGGGGTGACCTGCATTTGTCTCTTTCGTGGTTGTATCCATTCAGCCCTATTCAGCCTACTGCTTTAAGACATTTATCCCCATCCAGGTGTCAATTTTTTTTGGCGAGCGAAAGCGAGCCCGCATTTTATGGAGAAATCCGGCTTCGCCGGAGAAATTTTTCTATCGAAAAATGTACAAATTTAGCCTGCTGTCTAACTCATTATCCAAAATATGGTGGCTCGCTATCGCTCGCCAGGTATAAATTGACATATGGATGGGGATAAACGTCTTAAAACAGTTGGGTGAATGGGGCCGAATGGATAGAACCCAAAGATAGAAAGAAAGCAGGTCACCCCCTTAAAATAAGATCTTTTATAATCTGCATTCGATATTACAGCGAGGATTGTATAGTGCTGATATTTCACGTCAAGTGTTAGTATCTATCGGAAGCCTGTTTGTGTACTCGGGATTAATGCGCAGCTTTCATGTCTTCACTCATATTAACCCTTTGAGTACCAGCGACGTGTGTTATATTTGATTCTAGCGACATTCAGGCGATAGTATGCAGTTTCGGCAGCTTGTGGTAGTTCAAATGGTTGGTTGAGATAGTTTGAAGCCTTATTAATTGCTGGAGGTCGTTCCTAAGCTGAATAAAATCGTTTAATAGTTGCCAGGATAAGATGAAAAGGGCGTCCCTGGTACTGAACGGGTTAACGGGTGAACTTTCCTGCCTTTATAAATTATTCATAAGCATTTAATAGCCTGGTGTATAGTTACTTTCTTGAGATATATGTATGCGAATTATCCCTTTCTTAATGTTGGATATGGCTGACAATTGTATTTAATATTTGTATATCAATTATTTTATATTATCATTATCATTATTATTTTAAACGCGATTTTAAACTTCGCAAATACAGCGATCAATGTCGATTATGCGAAAATAACAGCATGTAAATTCAGTATATTTTATAATGAACGCCAAATTTATGATGCGGAAAAATAGTTTGCACATTTCTGTTCATGTAGGCCGTTCTGTGCTGTCGATTTTTTTTTTTTGGGGGGCTACTATTAATCGCTTATATTCAGTTTACGAAGGCCCTCTACCAATCATAAGGCTTCGAACTATCTCAATCAACCCTTTTAACTACCGCAGATCCTTCCTAAGCTGCATACAATCGTCGAAATACAGCTAGAATACAATACAACAGATTCGCTAGTACTGAAAGGGTTAAGACTGACCAATTAACTCTTTCTTTATTTTATTTATGTATTTATTTATTTTGTTCTGCCGTATTTTTCTAGTTTTTATATTCTCAATTAATGTTTTTTTTTATTTTTGCTCCACCCATAGTTGAAATATGTTGTGTCACAGATACATTCCCTTTAATGCCGTATTTTTCATGTTTTTCTATCCTCAAACATTTTATTTTATTTTTATTTGTTTTGTCCCACCCATAGTTGAAATATTTTGTGTCACAGATAAATTCTTTTGACTACTGCATTTGACTGTTATTGAGGCATGGATTATTTGTGTAGCCAGGACTTGTATATATTTTGATCTCGTTTGTTCCTAAAAGTCTCCGTACCTAAATTTCTTGAAAACTATTAACATAGGAATACAAGAAAATATTAATAATAATACAATTAAAATAATAAATACTATCACAATCATGTCATGCCAATACTACTACTACTACTACTACTACGACTACTATTTTTTTTTTTTTCTTTTTTTTTTTTACTAATAATACTACTACTACTACTACTAATAATAATAATAATAATAAAACATAGAAACAATTACATATTAACAATTATATAATAATGTTAATAACTATTATTTATTATCATATTTCCTCTACGTGTATTTATATGAAGCCCAATTCTTCCACCAGTCTCTTCTTTCCTACAGTGTACCCGTCATACTCTGAACCTCATATTTGTAAACTATAGTATTATGTTCCAGGATATATTAAGGGGAGGTATTTAGTTTGTTCCCTACTTTTTCATCAGGCTTAAAATTCCCCCCCTCCCCCCCCCCTAGACCCCCTTTCAAGATAAATGTGTACATTTTTCGGTAGAAAAATGTCCCGACCGGAGGCCGGTTGCTCTTAAATTACAGGCTCGCTATCGCTCGCCAGGAAAAAATCGACACCTTAACGTCACGAAAGGTCTTAAAATTGACAGAAATGGGACAAAATGTCTTAAAACATCCAAACTACTAGGGCGAAGGTCTTAAAATCTCAAAAGCAATGGGGCTAAACATGAGGGAGAAAGGGGTCCAGAAAAAAATACTTCAAGTGGAAATCTGCCCTTAACCAATGGAGTATTATGTGTTTATTGACCACACATGTCCTCTATGTCACCTCTCTAAATACCTAAAGCTAAATTCCTTCCAATGGTGTGGTTCTCCTTTTAAACCCTTATACAGTACAATAAATATATTGTTTTTGATTGACAATAGATTAATTATTCAGTTAATTATATATACCAGCGGATACATAACAATATAATATAACTAATGTATAATATACATTATACAGTATATATATATATATATATATATATATATATATATATATATATATATATATACAGTATATATACTGTATATATATATCTTCGAACTGTATAGTAGTCTTAAAATATGACAATATAATAGTAAACAAGACAACATATTTCTTGTTTTAAAACCGATACATTTTTCTTAGCGACGAACGGTTACTAACTTTCTCCCACCTGTCTAATTAATCCCACACCTACCTCCCAAATGTACCCAATATTACCCCTACCTACCTCCCTATATCCCCCCTTCCTCCCCCTCTTACTACTGCAGCCCCCCTCTAACCGCCCCCCCCACCCCCCTCCCTGTCGTGTATAGGAATGTGTAGGAGGTGAGAATTTTATGAGCGTGGTGTAATATTCACCCGGCCGCTGTGTGTACCTGTGTGTGTTTGTGTGTGTACGTGCGTGTATGCATATGTGTGTGTGTATAATATATTTGTGTGTGTGTGTGTGTGTGTGTGTGTATGCATTTGTGAGTACATGTGTGTATTTGTGGGTGCGTGTGTGTATTTGTGTGTGCCAGTTTATGGTTGGCTTACCTTGCGCTTGTGATATATATATATATATATATATATATATATATATATATATATAATTCCTATATTTCCCTTCTATCACTTCCGATAATATTTCTCTTCCTCACTTTCTGACGCACTACTCTCTCGCTCTCACTATCTCTCTCTCTCTCTCACTCTCACTATCTCTCTCTCTCTCTCTCTCTCTCTCTCTCTCTCTCTCTCTCTCCTAACCAAGGGGGGGTGACCTGCCTTTTTTCTCTCTCTTAGTTGTATCCATCCGGCTCTATTCAGCCTATTGTTTTAAGACATTTATCCCCATCCAGGTGTCAAATTTATCCTGGCGAGCGATAGCGAGCCAGCATTTTATGGAGAATTCCGGCTTCGCCAGACATTTTTCTATCGAAAAATGTACAATTTTAACCAGCTGTCTAACTCATTATCTAAAATATGGTGGCTCGCTATCGCTCGCCAGGTATAAATCGACACCTGGATGGGGATAAACGTCTTAAAACAGTAGGCTGAATGGGGCCGAATAGATACAACCCAGAGAGAGTACAAAGGAGTACAAAGGAAATCAAGCAACAACAGATCTAGTGACCCTTCTAGGTTGCTTGTCCTCCAAAACACTGAGGATCAAGTGTCCAAACAGTGGTTTAGAGTGGGTAAGGGAACATTGGAAAGGGAACTACTGCCCTGCCACTAACGTGGCAGGACTAGGAAGTTAGTAGGGGACATATGGGTTAGTAACTGAGGGGAGGATAAAGTTATTCATTTACAAACGCAGTCAGTCGCGGGTTTGATGCGAGATATTTGTCTAGGCGGAATTTAAATGAATCAACGGTGCTGCAGTCTATAACGTCTCGGGGAAGCCCATTCCACAAGTTGACAACTCGATTGAAGAAGAAATTCTTAGATTCGTGCGAGTTAAAAGATTTACCAATAATTTTGCAACCGTTTCAGTTTCCCCGCGTGTAATTAGATTGGTCGATAGTGAAGTACTTACTACAGTTCAGATTGTCGATGCCTTTGATGATTTTGAACACTTGAATTAAGTCGCCTCTTAATCTGCGCTGGGTTAAAGGAAATAGATTTAATTCTCTAAGACGCTCTTCGTATGGTTTGTTCTTTAGGCTAGGTATCATTTTGGTAACTCTACGTTGAACTCGTTCTAGCTTGTTTATATCTTTTTGGTAATAAGGGCACCAGGATTGAACGCAGTATTCCAGAAGAGGGCGGACTAAGGAATTGTAAAGGGTTAGGATAACTTCTTTGGATTTATGCTCAAATGACCTGCCTATAAAGCCAATTATTTTGTTTGCCTTCTTAACAACTTCTGAACATTGTTGACTCGGTTTTAGGTTACTCGATATTGTTACTCCCAGATCAGTTTCTCTGTTTACATTCTTAAGCTGAGTGCCATTCATCGAATAGCTTGCTTTCTCATTTAGGTATCCGACATGTAGTACTTTACATTTATCCGCATTGAAACTCATTTGCCAAATTTGGGCCCAACATGACAATTTATCTAGATTGTGTTGCATATCGTCAACTTGTTCTTTTGAGAGTACGCTATTTGCAATTTTTGTATCGTCAGCAAATTTTGAGATTGTGCAGGTGAGACCCTCATCTATGTCGTTGATGTAAATTAGAAAGAGAATTGGTCCTAGTACCGATCCCTGGGGTACCCCGCTACTTACATTGGTCCATTTAGATGCCTTACCGTTTATGACTACCCTTTGCTTTCTGTTGCTGAGCCAATTTTCTATCCATTTCAAACACACCGTCTTGTATTCCATGCGCTTTTAGTTTTAGCAGTAAACGTTTGTGGGGAACTTTGTCAAAGGCCTTTTGAAAATCAAGGTATATAATATCTACAGCTTTACTCTCATCGTAGAGGTTGAGGATATCGTGGAAGAAGTCTAAGAGGTTTGTTAAACAGGAACGTTTTTTACGAAAGCCGTGTTGAGTATCTTTAAGTATGTTATTTTCCTCCAAGTGATTTACGAGTCTGTCTCGTATGACCGTTTCTAGCATTTTACATACAACTGAGGTTAAGCTAATTGGACGATAGTTACTGGGTAGGGATTTGCTGCCTTTTTTGAATATCGGTGTTACGTTGGCTAGCTTCCACTGATCAGGCATAGTTCCAGACTGCAAGGATTTATTGAATAGTAATGTCAGTGGTTTGGAGAGCTCATTCTTAGCTTCCTTTAGAACTCTAGGCGAGATTGTATCAGGTCCTGGCGTTTTATTTACCTTGAGTTTATCTAAACAATTCAATACTTCTCTCTCTGTAACGGTGATATTGCTTAGAACATCTGAATTATCAATCTGAATCGGCGATGGTGTAGGGATATCACTGAGGTCTTCTGTTGTAAAAACTGATGCAAAGAAGGTATTGAGGGCATTACTCATTTGTACTTCGTCTTTGGTGTATTCTCCTTTTTCATCGACTAACGGTCCAACAGTTGAAGTAACTACTTTTTTCTTTCTGATATAACTATAGAATTCTTTCGGGTTTGTTTTACTTTGATTCGCAATATGTAACTCTAAGGTCTTTTTACTTTGCTTAATTAACTTTTTGGCTTTGCGTCGTAGCTCTACAAATTTCACCCGTTCTTCGTCATTTTGTGAGGATTTTAATCTATCATTAGCACATTTTTTAGCAAGCAGGCAGTTTGAAATATCTTTATTCCACCATTTGGGCTTATTATTATGGCCTGGACGCCGTATTTTCGATGGTATGCAGTCTTGCACTGCTTTTAGGTAAGTGGTTTCGAATAACTTCCAAGATGTATTTATGTCGTTATTGTTAATTAAAAAGCTCCAGTCAGTTTCTTTAAACATAGCTCTAAGTTTATGGAAGTTTGCTTTCTTGAAATTAGGGACTTTTTCGATGCTACTATTTGGTTCGTTACTAGTAAACTTTAAAGTGAAAGTTATCGTACGATGGTCGCTGTTACTGAATTCATCACCAACATTCAAATTCTCTATCAATTCTTCTTTTGTTGCAAGTACAATGTCAAGAACGTTATTACCACGGGTCGGCATTCGAACAAATTGATAAAGCGAACTCTCTTGCAAGTTCGTATACAAGTCATGTCCGGAGTGTGAAGTAAGAGTATCGCCCCACTTGGTCACAGGTAAATTAAAGTCGCCAAAAATTACGGTATCTTGTGAGTTACTTACATCTGCAATTTGTTCGTAAATTTCTCGGTCAGTTTGCACTGATTGAGCTGGAGGTCTGTATATTAACGCAAGTATTATTTTTGTACCTTTATTATTCTTTATTAGCACAAAAGATGTGTCGACGTTCACAATTTGAGGTTTTGACACGAGGGTCGGGTTAAGACTTTCTTTGATATAAAATAAAACGCCACCTCCATTTTTATTTATTCGGCTGTTCTCAAACATTACATAACCGGGAAGTGAATACTCTGCTAAAAAGTCTCTATCTTGTGTATTGAGCCAAGATTCTGTTATGCCAATCACATCATAATTTTCTGTAAACACTAGTTCCTCTAAATCTGAAAATTTATTGCGTATGCTACGAGCGTTTGCATAGAAAACCTTTAAAGTTGCGGTTTTAGAACTCGCAGATCGTTCTTTCATCGAATTTTTGGTTCTGGTCGGATCTACATTTACATTCATGGCTGTCCTCGGTCCTCGGTCGTTATCCCTGACGGTTTTGAATTTGGGTCGTGTTGGTGGAGCTTTATCCAAATTCGCGGTTCTTGACGGATTAGTATTTAATTCCTTTGTAGATTGCCGTCCTCGCTGTCTTCGGTCCTCCTTCCTGGTTGTCCTGTGCTGAGTCGATTTTCTTCTCCGAAAATCCTTCACCGCATCGTTGAGAAGACGCCCAAAACGCGCTGCTCCCACCTGGTTCAGATGAACTCCATCATCCGAAAACAAATAGTCATCGTAGTAGAAATTGTCCCAGGTGTCGACGAATCCCACGTTCTCCTTCCTGCAGAGGTTTGCTAGACAACGATTTGTGCTGGTGGCTATGTTGTAAAATCGGCTCTCTACACCGAGCCGGGGGACGATTCCTGAGACGATGATCCTTGATGACTTCTCCTTAAACGACTTGATCAGCTGCTGGTACTTTAAAAGCAAATCTTCCGACCGGGTTCGCTGTATATCGTTGGATCCAACGTGGATGACGTACATTGTATTTGCAGGTGCCAGCTTTGATACTTCGTCAACTGCTGCAACTACGTCATCCACACCACCACCAGGGATACAAAAACGCTTCCTGGTCTTAGGTGCCCTGGCGCAAAACTCTGTGAGCTGACCACGTATCATCGAGTCTCCCACGAGCCGGACTTCTTCTATTTCCTCTTCGTCATCTGAGTCTGCGAATATCTGGAAACGGTTTTGACACTCGGTAATCGGTATGTGTTTCCTGGTCTTGGGGCAAACGTTGTTCCTCACGACACGGAAGTTGTCTTGAGGGGGAAGAGAGTCGCTATTTGTATCTTGAGTATCGGAAACATCAGCTGAAATGGCTACTGTAGGCGTTGAATTGTTGGCAGTTGACGTTGGGGCGTTGGTGGCTGCTGGAGTTGCGGTGACAATTGAAGTTTGTGGCACTCCAACGTTGAGTGTTACAAACTCTTGGAGTGATTCCAGCTTCATGGTGAGGACGTTGATCTTGTTGTAGGCTTCATCTAATTTCACTGTAAAAAAGAGAGAGAGAGAGAGGAAAAAGCAGATCACCCCCCTTAAACAGACTATCTTTTTACTTTCCTGGCGCCACAACTACATGATTTACTCAGCTTAGGAAGGATCTCCAGGTATCCAAGACGGGAATTCTACAAGGAAGCTATTAAGGGGAGGTTTTTAGTTGATTCCCTAGACTTCCATCAAAATTAAAATTACTCCCCCTTGACCCCCTTTCAAGATACATTTTTACATTTTTCGGTAGAAAAATGTCCCGGTCGAAGGCCGGTTCCCCTTAAATTGCAGGCTCGCTATCGCTCGCCAGGAAAAAATCGACACCTAAATGGCACGAATGGTCTTAAAATTGACAGAAATGGGGCGAGGGTTCTTAAAATCGTCAAACTAATGGGGCAAGCTTCTTTAAATATCACAAGCAATGGGGCTAAACATGAGGGAGAGAGAGGTTCAGAAAAAAATCCTCCAGGTGGAAATCTCCCCTTAACACCATCTGATCCGACATCTAGAGGGGTTGTTGTGGTAAACTTGGTTTAATATTGAGGGCTTTGTTTTGATATTGAGGGCTTTGTTTTGAAATTGAGGCTTTGTTTTGATATCGAGGGCTTTGTTTTGATATTGAGGGCTTTGTTTTGATATTGAGGCTTTGTTTTGATATCGAGGGCTTTGTTTTGATATTGAGGGCTTTGTTTTGATATTGAGGGCTTTGTTTTGATATTGGGGGGCTTTGTTTTGATATTGGGGGCTTTGTTTTGATATTGGGGGCTTTGTTTTGATATTGAGGGCTTTGTTTTGATATTGAGGGCTTTGTTTTGATATTGAGGGCTTTGTTTTGATATTGAGGCTTTGTTTTGATATTGAGGGCTTTGTTTTGATATTGGGGCTTTGTTTTGATATTGAGGGCTTTGTTTTGATATTGAGGGCTTTGTTTTGATATTGGGGGCTTTGTTTTGATATTGGGGGCTTTGTTTTGATATTGAGGGCTTTGTTTTGATATTGAGGGCTTTGTTTTGATATTGGGGGCTTTGTTTTGATATTGAGGGCTTTGTTTTGATATTGGGGCTTTGTTTTGATATTGGGGGCTTTGTTTTGATATTGAGGGCTTGTTTTGATATTGGGGGCTTTGTTTTGATATTGAGGGCTTTGTTTTGATATTGGGGGCTTTGTTTTGATATTGAGGGCTTTGTTTTGATATTGGAATTTTCGAGCTGTTTTAAGGGGAGATGGGCCGGTTTTCTGGACCACTTCCTCCCCCGTGTTTAGCCCCATTAGTTTTGAGATGTTAAGGCCTTCGGTCCATTAGTTTGACGATTTTAACACCATTCGCCGTAATTCGTTGTCAATTTTAAGACCTTTCGTGCCATTTAGGTGTCTATTTTATCCTGGCGAGCGATAGCGAGCCTGTAATTTTAAGAGGACCGGATTTTTTTTACCGAAAAATGTACAAACATATCTTGAAGGGGGTTTAGGGGGTGGTATTTAAGGGGTGGTATTTAA
This sequence comes from Paralithodes platypus, assembly GCA_032716605.1. Lineage (NCBI taxonomy): Eukaryota > Metazoa > Arthropoda > Malacostraca > Decapoda > Lithodidae > Paralithodes > Paralithodes platypus. The sequence continues at coordinate 6,435,951 of CM064510.1, read as the reverse complement.
GCTTGATGGAGGTCTAGGGAGGAAACTCAAAATTATATGAATAACTGAATACAAAGACCAAACAAACAGCCACTATTCCCTTAATTAAGGGGAGGTATTTACTTTGTTCCCTAGACCTCCATCAAGCTTAAAATTACACCCCCTTGAGTCCCTTTCAAGATAAATGTGTACATTTTTCGGTAGAAAAATGTCCCGGCCATAGGCCGGTTCCTCTTAAATTGCAGGCTCGCTATCGCTCGCCAGGATAAAATCGACACCTGAATGGCACGAAAGGTCTTAATATGGGGTGAAAGTTCTTAAAATCGCTAAATTAATGGGGCGAACGTTTTATAATATCAAAAGCAATGGGGCTAAACATGAGGGAGAAAGGGGTCAAGAAAAAAATCCCTCAAGTGGAGATCTCCCCTTAATAGTTGTCCCCTAGCTTAGTTTGTCAAGCTATATATACTCGCCCAACCTCCCGTCAAGTCATATTTGTACATTGTTCGGTAAGAAAAATGTCCCTTATATACAGACTCGCTATTGCTCGCTAGGAAAACATCGACACGTAAAGGGGACGAACTGCCTGAAAATCGTCAAGCTTATGGGGTGAAACGTCATAAAATTGTCAAGCTTATGGGGTGAAACGTCATAAAATCGTCAAGCTTATGGGGTGAAACGTCATAAAATCGTCAAGCTTATGGGGTGAAACGTCATAAAATCGTCAAGCTTATGGGGTGAAACGTCATAAAATCGTCAAGCTTATGGGGTGAAACGTCATAAAATCGCCAAAGTAATGAGGCGATATAGGTGGTTCCAGAAAGATCATCCTCGGACTAGATACAGTTTACACCGATTTGGGTCTAATGATTAAGACAATAACAAGGAAGGTTTTTCTGATGATAAAGACAATAACAAGGAAGGTTTTTCTGATGATTAAGACAATAACAAGGAAGGTTTTTCTGATGATAAAGACAATAACAAGGAAGGTTTTTCTGATGATAAAGACAATAACAAGGAAGGTTTTTCTGATGATTAAGACAATAACAAGGAAGGTTTTTCTGATTAAAACAATAACAAGGAAGGTTTTTCTGATGATAAAGACAATAACAAGGAAAGTTTTTCTGATGATAAAGACAATAACAAGGAAGGTTTTTCTGATTAAAACAATAACAAGGAAGGTTTTTCTGATGATAAAGACAATAACAAGGAAGGTTTTTCTGATGATAAAGACAATAACAAGGAAGGTTTTTCTGATGATAAAGACAATAACAAGGAAGGTTTTTCTGATAAAGACAATAACAAGGAAGGTTTTTCTGATGATTAAAACAATAACAAGGAAGGTTTTTCTGATGATAAAGACAATAACAAGGAAGGTTTTTCTGATGATTAAAACAATAACAAGGAAGGTTTTTCGGATGATAAAGACAATAACAAGGAAGGTTTTTCTGATGATTAAGACAATAACAAGGAAGGTTTTTCGGATGATAAAGACAATAACAAGGAAGGTTTTTCTGATGATAAAGACAATAACAAGGAAAAAATTTCTGATGATAAAGACAATAACAAGGAAGGTTTTTCTAATGATAAAGACAATAACAAGGAAGGTTTTTCTAATGATAAAGACAATACAAGGAAGGTTTTTCTAATGATTAAAGACAATAACAAGGAAGGTTTTTCTAATGATAAAGACAATAACAAGGAAGGTTTTTCTGAACCTTCTTCTCCCTCATGTTTAGCCCAATTAGTGTTGAGATTTTAAGACGTTCTCTACATTAGTTTAGCTAGTTTAAGACCTTTCACCCCATTTCTTTGTCAATTTTAAGACCTTTCCTGCCATTTAGGTGTCGATTCTTTCCTTGCGAGGGATAGCAGCCAACAATTTAGGAGGAACCAGCCTTCGGTTGGGTAATTTTTTACCGAAAAATGCACAAATGGGAAACTTTTAAAATACATCCCCAAGTCCCCCTTGCAAAATAAATTTGTACATTTTTTTGGTAGAAAAATGTTGCGGCCGAAGTCCGGTTCCTACTAAATTACAGGCTCGCAAACGCTCGCCAGGAACTCGCCAGGAAAAAAATCGACACCTAAATGGCACAAAAGGTCTTAATATTGATAAAGAAATGGGGCGAAATATTTTAAATTCGACAACCTAATGGGGTGATATAATAATACAAATAATAATAATATTAATAATAATAATAATAATAATAATAATAATCATAATATTAATGATGATGCTCATAATAATATAACTACTAATCATAATTATAATAATAATAATAATAATAATAGGCAAAACCGAACTATTTCAAAATGGTTCCCCGCCGTAGCCTTGAACCCCTAACAAATTAAAATGACTATTACTACAGGCAATAATAGTACCAATAACACAAACAGCTGGTATTTCATTTTGCCATTAAGGGGAGACTGACCGTTTGTTTGGTCTATTAATTCATTTATTCATATATTTGTTTAGTTTCCTCCCTAGACCTCCATCAAGCTTAGAAGAAAAGAAAAACTAGACCCCCCTTCCAGATAAATTTGTACATTTTTCGGTAGAAAAATGTCCCGGCAGAAGGCCGGTTCTTCTTAAAATTGCAGGCTCGCTATCGCTCGCCAGGAAATAATCGACACCTAAATGACACGAAAGGTCTTAAAATTGACAACGAAATGGGGCGAAAGGTGTTAAAATCGCCAAACTAATGGGCCGAACGTCTAATAATCTCAAAACTAGTGGGGCTAAACATTAGGGAGAAGGGGGTCCAGAAAAACGGTCTGCCTCCCCTTAACGCCAAGTCTCTACATCAGCGGAATTGACGTAATGACTATTAAAATCCTATTGCTTTAATTTACAGTCATATATATTGTGTCTTGAATGTCACGCCAAAAGTCCGCCCTATAAGTGGTATAGGCAGTCATCCTGTGTCTAGGAATTTGTTTCGTCTAATACTATATAATTTATGTACTATATAATTTATGTACTTATATAATTTATGTACTTATATAATTTATGTACTATATAATTTATGTACTCATCGAGCAGCAAAATATTCTCCTACCTTCTAGATAATTTTTTAGTGTTATGTTATAATATATACAGTATATATATACTGTATATATATATATATATATATATATATATATATATATATATATATATATATATATATATAGTGAGTAGAACATCAGCAGGTGACCTAGGACACCGTAATTTCCATAGGATAAGGATAAGGATGGAAAAGACGCCTGGAAACATCTTGAACTTTATTTTCGAATGTTCGGCACCTCACGGAGCCATCTTCAGGAGCAATACAGAGCCTAACATAGAGTATACACTATAGCATCATACAAAAGAACGGGTTCTAAACAAAATAATATTTATATATAAAGAAAACGAACACTCGACGTGTATAGTGAATAGTACAACTAATCAATGAATATTTAAAACAATTGAGTTTACAAATTAAGAACATATCTATGCAAATAAGGTAAATATAAATTAAACAATAATACGCTAAATTGAACACTAACCAGTCAGAGAAGGCAAATTTACTTAAGTGAGATTCCCGGTTTAATCTAAAAAAAAAAAAAAAAAAGTACTTTACTCAGAACATTGTCCACGAAACAAAAGGTTTTCAGCAATACGATTCTACATGAAACAAAAGGTTTTCAGCAATACGATTCTACATGAAACAAAAGGTTTTCAGCAATACGATTCTACATGAAACAAAAGGTTTTCAGCAATACGATTCTACATGAAACAAAAGGGTTTCAGCAATACGATTCTACATGAAACAAAAGGGTTTCAGCAATACGATTCTACATGAAACAAAAGGGTTTCAGCAATACGATTCTACATGAAACAAAAAGGTTTCAGCAATACGATTCTACATGAAACAAAAGGGTTTCAGCAACACGATTCTACATGAAACAAAAGGTTTTCAGCAATACGATTCTACATGAAACAAAAGGGTTTCAGCAATACGATTCTACATGAAACAAAAAGGTTTCAGCAATACGATTCTACATGAAACAAAAAGGTTTCAGCAATACGATTCTACATGAAACAAAAGGGTTTCAGCAATACGATTTCTACATGAAAACAAAAGGGTTTCAGCAATACGATTCTACATGAAACAAAAGGGTTTCAGCAATACGATTCTACATGAAACAAAAGGGTTTCAGCAATACGATTCTACATGAAACAAAAGGGTTTCAGCAATACGATTCTACATGAAACAAAAGGTTTCAGCAATACGATTCTACATGAAACAAAAGGGTTTCAGCATACGATTCTACATGAAACAAAGGTTTCAGCAATACGATTCTACATGAAACAAAAGGGTTACAGCAATACGATTCTACATGAAACAAAAGGGTTTCAGCAATACGATTCTACATGAAACAAAAAGGTTTCAGCAATACGATTCTACATGAAACAAAAGGGTTTCAGCAATACGATTCTACATGAAACAAAAGGGTTTCAGCAATACGATTCTACATGAAACAAAAAGGGTTTCAGCAATACGATTCTACATGAAACAAAAGGGTTTCAGCAATACGATTCTACATGAAACAAAAGGGTTTCAGCAATACGATTCTACATGAAACAAAAGGGTTTCAGCAATACGATTCTACATGAAACAAAAAGGTTTCAGCAATACGATTCTACATGAAACAAAAAGGTTTCAGCAATACGATTCTACATGAAACAAAAGGGTTTCAGCAATACGATTCTACATGAAACAAAAGGGTTTCAGCAATACGATTCTACATGAAACCACATTAAAAGTGACCAAAATAACGTTAAACAAACTTTGCTATAAATACTAATAGAAATGTCTACACAATATTATCAACAACCAACTCACACTTAAGGGGAGGTGTCCACTTGAGGGATTTTTTCTTGACCCCTTTCTCCCTCATGTTTAGCCCCATTGCTTTTGATATTATAAAACGTTTGCCCCATTAGTTTAGCGATTTTAAGAACTTTCACCCCATATTAAGACCTTTCGTGCAATTCAGGTGTCTATTTTATCCTGGCGAGCGATAGCGAGCCTGTAATTTAAGAGGAACCGGCCTTCGGCCGGGACATTTTTCTACCGAAAAATGTACAAATTTATCTTGAAAGGGACTCGAGGGGGTGTAATTTTAAGGTTGATGGAGGTCTAGGGAACAAACTAAATACCTCCCCTTAAGACCAAACTCAATTTGACTCATTTACCTATACTACCTAAGCTGAAAATAAATAATCAATCATACACAAACCTTACCCAAACTCGGGGGATACTGACGTAAGGGATCAACCAGGACAAGTGACCAATGTAAACTGATTAGTTTGGCAAGAAGTGTCCAAAGTTGAAATGAAATGATATAAAACAAAAGGGAGAAAAAAAAAGGGAGAAAAAAAACAAAAGGGAGAAAAAAACAAAAGGGAGAAAAAAAACCAAAAGGGAGAAAAAAAACAAAAGGGAGAAAAAAACAAAAGGGAGAAAAAAAACAAAAGGGAGAAAAAAAAAAAAAAACATACAAAACACCAAATATATAGATCTGTGAAGCAGTGACGTTACCAATTATTGGCAAGATTGATTTCGGGATTTTGACTCTTAATTAGTAATTTTTCGCCTACAAGTGCATCATTGGGATATCTAAACCTAGCAACTATTTCGAGATCTCTATCTGTGAGAGGGTGATCTGCTTGGTGAGAATGATTTGGCACAGCCGAGAATGGCATACTTTGTAAACATTTGCCAGTCCGATGGCTTTTTCCAATATGTTCCAATACTCTGGGTTCGAATCCACGGACTGCCACATGTGTTTGTAAATTTCATTAATCGATTTTAGGAGTATGGTTGGTTGTTGGAAGGAACATAATAATTTATATCCAATGTCCCTCGCCTGACAGCTAGGACAAGTAAATGTGTACACAACATTCGAACATAGAGGATTCGGCACTCGGTCCTTACAGTTAAAAAATTATCCAATTCTAAATGAATTAGTGAATACAACTCTAAAAATTACTGAAGGGAAATTATCTCTCAACGTGTTTAAGGGGAGATTTCCACCTAGAGGATTTTTTTCTGAACCTCTTTCTCCCTCATGTTTAGCCCCATTGCTTGTGAGATTTAAAGACGCTTGCCCCATTAGTTTGGCGATTTTAAGAACCCTCGCCCCATTTCTGTCAATTTTAAGACCATTCGTGCCATTTAGGTGTCGATCTTTTCCTGGCGAGCGATAGCGAGCCTGTAATTTTAAGGGAACCGGCCTTCGGCCGGGAAATTTTTCTACCGAAATATGTACAAATTTATCTTGAAAGGGGGTCTAGGGGGAGTAATTTTAAGCTTGATGGAAGTCTAGGGAATCAACTAAAAACCTCCCCTTAACAGAATTTTCCGGAACCCATAGCTTATTTTGCCATAAAACGGCATTTTCATATATTTTATTAACTTAAGGACATCAAATGTTACCACATTACTCTGACATTGTTTAGAAAATAAGGACTTTCTTATTATTAAGCACGAAATATTCTCTCAATTTACAAATGTCAGCATGAAGAGTCACATAGGTAGAACACATATCATAAGCCCTATACCACCAAGTAAGGATCTCTAGGTATCAGAGACTCAGATCTATTTCAATTAAGAGGAGGTTTCTAGTGTGTTGCTTAGACCTCCATCAAGCTTAAAATTACATCCCCTAGACCCCCTTTCAAGATAAATATGTACATTTTTCGGTAGAAAAATGTCCCGGCCGAAGGCCGATTCCTCTTAAGTTACAGGCTCGCTATCGCTCGCCAGGAAAAAATCGACACCTAAATGGCACGAAAGGTCTTACAATTGACAGAAATGGGGCGAAAGTTATTAAAATCGCCAAACTAATGGGGCAAACGTCTTAAAATCTCAAAAGCAATGGGGCTAAACATGAGGGAGAAGGAAGTTCGAAAAAAAAAATCCCTCAAGTGGAAACCTCCCCTTAACCCGCCGACTCCAATGAACTCCAAAGGACCCCAATGGAAATATGCCTAACGGCCTTATTGGGGGTATCAGTAGATGGAATCATGCAAAGCTGGTACACGTTATAAATCATTTAAGGGGAGGTATTTAGTTGTGTTCCCTAGACCTCCATCAAGCTTAAAATTACACCCCCTTGAGTCCCTTTCAAGATAAATTTGTACATTTTTCGGTAGAAAAATGTCCCGGCCGAAGGCCGGTTCCCCTTAAATTAAAGGCTCGCTATCGCTCGCCAGGATAAAATCGACACCTGAATGGCACGAAAGGTCTTAATATAGGGTGAAAGTTCGTAAAATCGCTAAACTAATGGGGCAAACGTTTTATAATATCAAAAGCAATGGGGCTAAAAATGAGGGAGAAAGGGGTCAAGAAAAAAAATCCCTCAAGTGGAGATCTCCCCTTAAGACATCATTATTACGTTGTACGGTACCAACACTGTATTAATGAAAACTGAATAAGGATTATTTTTATTATAATATATATATATTATAATTATTACGCCTCCCATATTTCCTGCCTGACATGAATAAACGCGAGTACTGTTAGCTGGACCAATATTTAATAGCGTGTCACCGAATGCAATGAGAGCTATCCCATTCTTTTAATTAAATATAGCTATTATTAATGTGTATTATTCAGCATCGGTAGGACTTGTGGGACTGAGGCGGTCTAATGGAGTTCATGTTTATCTTTTGTGTCCGGAGACCGTCAATATCTGGTTAGAATAGTGTATTATTAGTCAGAAGTAGAGGAGACTGCTGCCATGGAGTAGACTGCTGCCGTGGAGTAGACTGCTGCCATGGAGTAGACTGCTGCCATGGAGTAGACTGCTGCCATGGAGTAGACTGCTGCCATGGAGTAGACTGCTGCCGTGGAGTAGACTGCTGCCATGGAGTAGACTGCTGCCGTGGAGTAGACTGCTGCCGTGGAGTAGACTGCTGCCGTGGAGTAGACTGCTGCCATGGAGTAGACTGCTGCCGTGGAGTAGACTGCTGCCATGGAGTAGACTGCTGCCGTGGAGTAGACTGCTGCCGTGGAGTAGACTGCTGCCGTGGAGTAGACTGCTGCCGTGGGGTAGACTGCTGCCGTGGGGTAGACTGCTGCCGTGGGGTAGACTGCTGCCGTGGGGTAGACTGCTGCCGTGGAGTAGACTGCTGCCATGGAGTAGACTGCTGCCGTGGAGTAGACTGCTGCCGTGGAGTAGACTGCTGCCGTGGAGTAGACTGCCGTGGAGTAGACTGCTGCCGTGGGGTAGACTGCTGCCGTGGAGTAGACTGCTGCCGTGGAGTAGACTGCTGCCGTGGAGTAGACTGCTGCCGTGGAGTAGACTGCTGCCGTGGAGTAGACTGCTGCCGTGGGGTAGACTGCTGCCGTGGGGTAGACTGCTGCCGTGGAGTAGACTGCTGCCGTGGAGTAGACTGCTGCCGTGGGGTAGACTGCTGCCGTGGAGTAGACTGCTGCCGTGGAGTAGACTGCTGCCATGGAGTAGACTGCTGCCATGGAGTAGACTGCTGCCGTGGAGTAGACTGCTGCCATGGAGTAGACTGCTGCCGTGGAGTAGACTGCTGCCATGGAGTAGACTGCTGCCATGGAGTAGACTGCTGCCGTGGAGTAGACTGCTGCCATGGAGTAGACTGCTGCCATGGAGTAGACTGCTGCCATGGAGTAGACTGCTGCCATGGAGTAGACTGCTGCCGTGGAGTAGACTGCTGCCGTGGAGTAGACTGCTGCCATGGAGTAGACTGCTGCCGTGGAGTAGACTGCTGCCATGGAGTAGACTGCTGCCATGGAGTAGACTGCTGCCATGGAGTAGACTGCTGCCGTGGAGTAGACTGCTGCCATGGAGTAGACTGCTGCCATGGAGTAGACTGCTGCCATGGAGTAGACTGCTGCCGTGGAGTAGACTGCTGCCATGGAGTAGACTGCTGCCATGGAGTAGACTGCTGCCATGGAGTAGACTGCTGCCGTGGGGGACCAGTGTTGTTACCTAGCTATCATTGGTCCATTATACAGTATTACACCCTTTCACGCTCATATGACGCAGAGGTTGCCAGATTAGCAATAAGAAATAGAGTTCTCTCACTCTTATAATTACCTCTCCAAAATTAGTTTTCTGCCCACAGCTAACTCAAAGACAACTGCAGAGGTTGAAGTAACTAAACTAAAGGTTTATAAATACCCCTGACGGTAACGAAGACTTTAAAGTATCCCTAATAGGCTCAAAATCGCGTCATATGTCGGAGAGGGTTAACAGTCATTTCTGAAAGGAGGAAAGAAGATATGAGCGCTCGCGTATACTCTCTTTCTCCCTCTCCCTCTCTCTCTCTCTCTCTCTCTCTCTCTGTATATATATATATTTATATTTATATATACTCGGAGAAAAGGTTTAATTATAGATATTTCTATGACTGTTGCCGCTATTAAGGATATTGTCTCCCTTCAAGCCCGGTACTGGTGAAATTGCGAAAATTCGAACAACTGTGTTTGGTCTCTGTGTATGAAGGACACAAAAAGGTAATGCGGCCTGTAACAAGTCCCCCCCCCCCCCCCCCCCCCGACCCACTCCCCCAAGTTGAAAGAGACATAGGGAGCCAAGTTCAAGGTAACGTTAGAGTCATTCTGGTGATGCTCGAATTATGTAACACTAATTATAATACAGATCATCTATCATAAATGACATGTTTATAAGACCGTTTTCTAACATTCAGTCACCGTACGCGGTAACTCGGTATCAGCCACAAGTTATATTTTTTTCAAAACAGCGGATGTGATTGTTTTCATTGTTATTGCAAATATTATACGACTTGTTGTAGCGTACACATTTGCTTGCCACTGCTCGCACTAATAAAGGGCTTGTGAAGTATTTACCCGTGGTATTAAATAAACTTGTATTTGAACAGTAAAACAGAGAGTAGTTTATATATGAATATATATATATATATATGAATATATATATATATATATATATATATATATATATATATATATATATATATACACTGTTCATTTTGAGTGGTTCTCCTTAAGGGGAGATTTCCACCTGGAGGATTTTTTTCTGGACCCCTTTCTCCCTCATGTTTAGCCCCATTGCTTTTGAGATTTTAAGACGTTCGCCCCATTAGTTTGGCGCTTTTAAGAACCCTCGCCCAATTTATGCCAATCTTAAGACCATTCGTGCCATTTAGGTGTCGATTTTTTCCTGGCGAGCGACAGCGAGCCTGTAATTTAAGGAGAACCGGCCTTCGGCCGGGACATTTTTCGGCAGAAAAATGTACAAATTTATCTTCAAAGGGAGTCTAGGGGGAGTAATTTTAAGCTTGATGGAAGTCTAGGGACTCAACTAAAAACCTCCCCTTAAGCCGTAAACACTTGTGACGTCCACTAAAATATAATCAATTACGCCCAATTACGTAATGGCCAATTTACTGTATCTGAACATTAAAATTCATGTGGTCATTATTTTTAGCACGTTGAAAAATGATGATGAATTGTTACATTATACTAGGTACATTATACTAGGTACATTATACTAGGTACATTATACTAGGTACATTATACCAGGTACATTATACTAGGTACAAGTTTAGACACTTATAATCGGATTACAAATTATACACATTAAGCGGAGGTATTTAGTTTGTTCCCTAGACCTCCATCAAGCTTAAAATTACACCCCCTTGAGTCCCTTTCAAGATAAATTTGTACATTTTTCGGTAGAAAAATGTCCCGGCCGAAGGCCGGTTCCTCTTAAATTACAGGCTCGCTATCGCTCGCCAGGATAAAATCGACACCTGAATTGCATGAAAGGTCTTAATATGGGGTGCAAGTTCTTAAAATCGCTAAACTAATGGGGAAAACGTTTTATAATATTAAAAGCAATGGGGCTAAACATGAGGGAGAAAGGGGTCAAGAAAAAAATCCCTCAAGTGGAGATCTCCCCTTAATTATACACATTAATTAGGTCGTATTTACTATTTTTGAAAGGCCGTATGCTGAATAAAATTAATTGGATGTTACCAAAATGATATAAAATGTCATCTGTCGGAATTAATTGAGTACTAATTGCTGTATTAATTGATTAAGCTATTTTTCTGGACCCCCTTCTCCCTCATGCTTAGCCCCCATTTCGTTTTGAGATTTTAGGACGTTCACCCCCTTAGTTTTGAAATATTAAGACTTTTCATGCCATTTAGGTGTCAAGTTTTTCCTGGCGAGGGATAGCGAGCGTGGAATTTAGGAGGAACCGGCCAGAGCACTTTTCTTTCCCGAAAAATGCACAAATTTATCTGGAAGGGGGAACTTTAGGGTATTTGTTAAGGGGAGGTATTTAGTTTGGTCTCTAGATATCCATCAAGCTTAAGATTACACCCCCTTGACTAGATAAATTTGTACATTTTTCGGTAGAAAAATGTCCCGGCCGAAGGCCGATTCCTCTTGAATTACAGGCTCGCTATCGCTCGCCAGGATAAAATCGACACCTAAATGGCACGACAGGTCTTAAAATTGACAGAAATGGGTCGAAAGTTCTTAAAATCGTCAAAATAATGGGGCGAACGTCTTAAAATTAGAAAAGCAATGGGGCTAGACATGAGGGAGAAAGGGGTCAAGAAAAAAGTCCCTCAAGTGGAAATCTCCCCTTAAAGCTTGATGGAGGTCTAGGGAGCAAACTGGCTGTCAGGGGGTGATGTAAACAAGCTTAGGAAGGATGTAAACTGTGTCGTCATCAATTATCCGAAATATAATTAAAATGACGCCCCCGTGCGTACTAAAGGGGCTCACCTCTGCTTTACCCCAAATTAATAAACATGTAATAGTACGCGCCATTTTCAGAAGACCGTATATTTAAATGCTAATATGTAAGCAATATTCAGTTCACGATATCAAAATCTATAGGAGACCCGCGTATAATGAAAGGGTTAAGGGGAGATGGTTCACTTTTTGGGCGATTTTTGCATGTATTCATTATTTTTCTAGTTTCCTCCCTAGACCTCCATCAAATTAAAAAAAAAAAAATCCATTAGATCCCCCTTCTAGATTAATTTGTACATTTTTCAGTAGAGAAATGTCCCGGCCGAAGGCCAGTTCTTCCAACATTACAAGCTCACTATCGTTCGCCAGGGAAAAAATCGACACCTAAATAGCACGAAAGGTCTAAATATTGACGAAGAAATGGGGCGAAAGGTCTTAAAATCGACTAACTAATAGGGCAAACATCTTAACATCTAAAAATGAATGGGGCTAAACATGAGGGAGAAAGTGGTCCAGAAAACCGGCCCATGTCCCCTTAATGATCATCAGTTAAGGTGAGGCTGATGGAGTGTTGAGATTAAGGGGAGATGGGTCGTTTTTCTGATCCCCTTTCTCCCTCGTGTTAAGTCCCATTTGTTTTGAGATTATAAGACGTTCGGCCCATTAGTTTGGCGATTTTAACACCTTACACCGCATTTCGTTGTCAATTTTAAGACCTTTAATGCCATTTATGTGTCAATTATTTCCTGGCGAGCGAAAGCGAGCCTGACATTTTAAGAGGAAGCGGTCTTCGGCCGGGACATTTTTCTACCGAAAAATGTACAAATTTATCTTGAAGGGGGGTCTAGGGGGTGTTTTACTAAGCTTGATGGAGGTCTAGAGAGGAAACTAAGAAATAAAGGAATATACGAATTAATAGAAAAAAAGGTCTGTCTCCCCTTAACATTCACAATATCTCTCTCTCTCTCTCTCTCTCTCTCTCTCTCTCTCAGGTAAGGTGAAATATTTCTTGAGTCAATATATTAAATGGAAGCTAATAATATATGCAACACTACATAATGACTACTGGCATTAATACTATCTGGTCTGACTGACTACTTTGAAATAGTCCCCTACCATCTCTCATCAACCATTCTGAAATAGCCCTCTCCCATCTGTCATCAACCATTCTGAAATAGTCCCTGCTATTTCGTCAACCATTCTGAAATAGTACCATGTCATCTGTCATCAACCATTCAGAAATAGTCCCTACCATCTTATCAACCATTCTGAAATAGTCCCTACCATCTCATCAACCATTCTGAAATAGTCCCTACCATCACTACCATTCAGAAAATAATCCCTATCACTACCATTCTAAAATAGTCCGTACCATTTCACTACCACTCAGAAAATAGTCCCTACCATCACAACCAATCAGAAAATAGTCCCTACCATCTCACTACCAATCAGAAAATAGTCCCTACCATCACTACCATTCTGAAATAGTCCGTACCTTCTCACCAACCATTCTGAAATAGTCCCTACCATCTCCCAACCATTCTAAAGTATTCAACAATTCAGAAAATAGTCCCTACCATCTCACTACCATTCAGAAAATAGTCCCTACCATCTCACTACCAATAAGAAAATAGTCCCTACCATCACTACCAATCAGAAAATAGTCCCTACCATCACTACCAATCAGAAAATAGTCCCTACCATCACTACCAATCCGAAAATAGTCCCTAACATTTCACTACCATTCAGAAAATAGTGCCTACCATCTCACTACCAATCAGAAAATAGTCCCTAACATCTCACTACCATTCAGAAAATAGTGCCTACCATCTCACTACCAATCAGAAAATAGTCCCTACCATCTCACTACCAATCAGAAAATAGTCCCTAACATCTCACTACCATTCAGAAAATAGTGCCTACCATCTCACTACCAATCAGAAAATAGTCCCTACCATCACTACCATTCAGAAAATAGTCCCTACCATCTCACTGCCAATCAGAAAATAGTCCCTACCATCACTACCATTCAGAAAATAGTCCCAACCATCACTAACATTCATAAAATAGTCCCTACCATCACTAACATTCAGAAAATAGTCCCTACCATCTCACTGCCAATCAGAAAAGTCCCTACGATCACTACCATTCAGAAAATAGTCCCAACCATCTCGTCCACCATTCAGAAACTCAGAATGGTTGTCTAGCTCTCTCTGCCCCCGTAAAGAAAAAAAAAAAAAATAGTGGGCCGTGATTGGCTGGAGGATTATGAGTGTTGTCATGGGGCCGTAATCTAATTGGCTGCTGAGGTGATGAAGCAATTAGGGTGGTTGCGAGCCCCTGTTTAATTAGTGGGTGTGGGGGGGGGGGGGGGGGGGGCAGGGGGTTATTAGGTCAGGGAGGGGTGGGGGGGGGAGGAGCTACATGAAGGGTTGTGAGTTGATAATTGAAGAGGAAGGAAATGGGGGCGAAAGAGGAGGGAAAGGGGTGTGGGCACTGGGCAGGTAAATGAAGGGTTGGGAGTTGATAGGTGAAGAGGTGGGGAGGTAGGGAGGAAAGGAATGGGGCAAAAGATGAGGGAGAGGGGGGTGGAAAGCAGGTATATGAAGGATTGTGAGTCGAAAGGATGAGGGATAGTGAGGAGAATGAGGTGGTGGGGTGGGGGGGGGGGTGCAGAAGACGAGGGAGTGGGGGAGAAAGAAACATGAACAGATGAGTTATGAGGAAAAGGAAGGTGAGGGGAAGGGACGAGTTGAATAAAGGAAGGTGAGGGGAAGGGACGAGTTGAATAAAGGAAGGTGAGGGGAAGGGACGAGTTGAATAAAGGAAGGTGAGGGGAAGGGACGAGTTGAATAAAGGAAGGTGAGGGGAAGGGACGAGTTGAATAAAGGAAGGTGAGGGGAAGGGACGAGTTGAATAAAAGGAAAGTGAGGGGAAGGGACGAGTTGAATAAATATGTGGGGAGGTGGGGTTGGTCTGAAGGTGAGCGGATGGGGGAGGTGAGTGAAAGGCTGGTGGATGAATGGGATGTGTGGGTGAGGGTGATGGGCAAAGGGTGTGGGTAGAATGGTGGGTATGTGAGAGAACCGATGGTGGGTGAAAGGGATGTGTGTGTGAGGGAGGTAGGGAGGATGGTGTGTGTGTGTGGGGGGGGGGGGGGGGCCAGTTGCAGTGGTCTAGGGGCAATTCTCTCTACTAAGGATTGTCGGAATCGTCCTCCAAATCTCTTGTCTGGGAATCTAAGCGACCATATATTTTTAATCGGCGATATCGGTGTCTCTCCTCTCCTTCCCTTAAATAATTATTTCATATACTTTTCGTAAACATTTTTCCTGCTGAAACATATGTACAGTGCATATATTTTAAATATTATTTTTGAAGTCACTCATAATCAAAAGCAACGCATTATTAGCTGCAAATACAGTATCCTTTGGCTACCACAATATAGAAATACAGTATCCTTTGGTTACCACAATATAGAAATACAGTATCCTTTGGCTACCACAATATAGAAATACAGTATCCTTTGGCTACCACAATATAGAAATACAGTATCCTTTGGTTACCACAATATAGAAATACAGTATCCTTTGGCTACCACAATATAGAAATACAGTATCCTTTGGCTACCACAATATAGAAATACAGTATCCTTTGGCTACCACAATATAGAAATACAGTATCCTTTGGCTACCACAATATAGACATCGAGTGTAGCTACATACTATAATATAGACCATGTATAATAACAGAACAGTATAAATAATATCGACACTGCATTGTAAAAATTGTCTGTTCTGATCTAATACAAAATGATACACCAAACAAAGTACGTCATTCGTTTGTAAGCTATTATTTGAATAAATTATCCGACTAACACTTTGTATGTGTATATTTATTTGTTCATAATTTAGCTTTAAAGTTCTACAGTATAGGCCTTAGCGCTAGGTCAGACACAACCACCAGGTGTCTCCAGGGATATCTGGGTAGGGGTAGGGAAAATGATTATCCAAGCAATTGAGAAACAGCTGTATATTATGTAGAACCTCCAGACACAGGCTTACAGTACTTGATACATGGGTGTACCGTATCACGGTACAGTCGGCTACCATAGTCTCTAGCCCACTCATAAATATACGTGGACGTCACCTACTTCTAATTAGGGAAGTGTATCTCTGGAAGTGTATCTCTGGAAGTGTATCTCTGGAAGTGTATCTCTGGAAGTGTATCTCTGGAAGTGTATCTCTGGAAACGATTGCATATACTGTATGTAACTTTCTATATATCAACGACAATATTATATATATATATAGTATTTATTTAAAAACAAATTATATCCAAAAATCAACCCAGATAGTTAAGATTGCATACATAAAAACGTAGGGGGTCCACGAATTCTTATGAGTGGGCTGGAGACTATGGCATCCGAGCGTACGGTAGCGCTAATAAGTCATGGCATGGCTGTCATTGTATTTGGCTTACTGTATGCTGTATTAATGTCTGTCAGATGTCTAATATGGTGGTTAAGTGTGGGAACATATTTATATATATATCTCGAAATGAATAAATCAAGTTTTAGATATTGCTGATACCAATTATTGATCAAAATATGCTTGGTGCCGAGACATGATTTTGTAGGCCGACTGTACATATGAAGTATCTAGATGGGAGAGAGATCCTGTCCCAGGGAGTCGGCTGAGCACACATACCACTCCTGGGAAACTGATTAATCAAGAGTTGTAATAAGGTCATTCCAAGAAAGATAATGAGAAAATGAGATCCCGAGCCTACTGAGGGAAGAGGAAGGGTTAATTTGGGTGTTGTTGAAGAGTAAAGCCGGTATCACACGAGCGCTTTTTCACTCAACATTTATCCTCAGCACTGGTCTGGCAGCTTATGTGGTCAACATATATTATATTTCGGTTGCCTAAATTCAAGTCTAATCAGTCTAATTTCCGATACCGTTGCAAAATATTCCAGAAATGTTGCCAGAAAAATGTTGATCATGGAATGTTGACTATAAAAGCTCTCGTGTGATACCGGCTTAAGGGGAGGTATTTAGTTTCTTCCCTAGAACTCCATCAAGCTTAAAATTACACCCCCTAGACCCCCTTTCAAGATAAATTTGTAAATTTTTCGGTAGAAAAATGTCCCGGCTAAAAGCCGGTTCCTCTTATATTACAGGCTCGCTATCGCTCGCCAGGATAAAATCTACACCTGAATTGCACGAAAGGTCTTAATATGGGGTGAAAGTTCTTAAAATCGCTAAACTAATGGGGCAAACGTTTTATAATATCAAAAGCAATGGGGCTAAACATAAGAGAGAAAGGGGTCCAGAAAAAAATCCCTCAAGTGGAGATCTCCCCTTAAGGGATACGTGTGTCGAACAGAGCAGACTGAAGATGATGATGATGATGATTATATTTGCGTCTATTATATATATATATATATATATATATATATATATATATATATATATATATATATATATATTTATTTGTATATTTATCTATTCATCTATATTGGAAGCAACATATTAATACTGTCTCTGTCCCATTTAGTACAACGTGTGATAATAATGTACCGGTGACTGTGCAGTAATCCTCTATATCAAATGTTACTATTTTTGCTAATCTCCCCCCCCCCCCCCCCCCCTTTAAAAAAAAAAAAAAAAAAAAAAAAAAAAAATATCACACAAGGGCCTAGAGTTCTCGAAAAGAGGCTCGAGTTCTAACGTTATTATTGAATTTAAGTGTGCTGGCTTAAGGGGAGATTTCCACTTGAGGGATTGTTTTCTGGATCCCTTTCTTCCTCATGTTTAGCCCCATTGCTTTTAAGATTTCAAGACTTTCGCCCTATTAGTTTGGCGATTTTAAGAACTTTCGCCCCATATCTGTCAATTTTAAGATTTTTCGTGCTAATTAGGTGTCGAAGTTTTCCTGGCGAGCGATAGCGAGCCTGTAATTTAAGAGGAACCGGCCTTCGGCCGGGACATTTTTCTACCGAAAAATGTACAAATTTATCTTTAAAGGGGGTCTAGGGGGTGTAGTCGTAAGCTTGATAAAAAATATAGGGAACAAAGTAAAAATCTCCCCTTAATAATCCAAAATTACAGTGTGCTGGCTTAATAATCCAAAATGACAGTGTGCTGGCTTAATAATCCAAAATGACAGTGTGCTGGCTTAATAATCCAAAATTACAGTGTGCTGGCTTAATAATCCAAAATTACAGTGTGCTGGCTTAATAATCCAAAATTACAGTGTGCTGGCTTAATAATCCAAAAATTACAGTGTGCTGGCTTAATAATCCAGAAAGGCTAGATAGCCTCTGAAGTCCTATTTTAACTAACTGCCTAACTAATCTAGAACAATTGGCAGCTTAACATAAACACTGTTGTCAGTCACAAATCCCTTGCGGTAGTCAATAACGCCAACACATTTCGGAGGACATGTTTTTACCACTGTTTAGACGTAAGTGAAATTTAGTGTGTGTATCTTAATGCGGAGAACTCGTCGACGTGCTAAGCTTTATGTAGAGATAAATGTAATGTGAACTAATTCCTCCAACTACACACACACACACAAACACACACACTTCACCAAGCCTCTCAATAATACCAATGAAAACTTATGAGGTCGTCTTACCCACCATACTCTCTCTCTCACGCACACTCCCTCTCTCTCTCTTTCTGGATTAGTGGGTAGGGAGAGAGCCTTCTGCTTTGCTAACTTTACCTTCGACTTAGTAGCAAACCTTGTTAGAATTAAGTCCACACTGCTTAGTAGGGGCCATAAGGTCTGTGCAGTCTGTGTATCGATGTAACTAACTCTTAACTCTCTCTCTCTCACTCACTCACTCACTCACACACACACACACACACACACTCTCTCTCTCTCTCTCTCTCTACCGGAGTATAAGAGGGGTGGTGGTGGTGGTGGGGGTCAGTATTGAATTAGAGACAGAAATATCCCTGCGTCAAGTGGTGGTGGCAAATGAGACTAATTAATTACTTTTTTTTATTAGTATTGGGCCAATTATTATTATTGTTATTAATATTATTATTGGTATTATTGTTGTTATTATTTTATAAGTCTTGGGGCTAATTAACAAAACAAATGTAATGAGTTTATCGATGAGTGAACCTGTCTTCGGCGTGTTTAGCTAAGCATCGCAAGCCATGCATCTGATGATAGCTTGCAAAGAAGAAAAAAAAAAAAAAAAAAAAAAAAATCTAGGAAGATACGATGGCGCATTTCTTTTCGGTTATCTGGCTATTATTAGATGGTTTTAATTAATGTATATAATATGAGCGAATGACTGAGCACAATATCATAATGCTAAAACTACAATACATCAATTGCATTACCAACTCTGTTTAGATGTCCACTTGAGGGATTTTATTCTTGACTCCTTTCTCCCTCATGTTTAGCCCTATTGTTTTTCTAATTTTAAGACGTTTGCCCCATTATTTTGACGATTTTAAGAACTTTCAACCCATTTCTCTCAATGTTAAGACCCTTCGTGCCATTTAAGTGTCGATTTTATTCTGGCGAGCGATAGCGAGCCTGTAATTTAAGAGAAACCGGCTTTCAGCCGGGACATTTTTCTACCGAAAAATGTACAAATTTATCTTGAAAGGGGCTCAAGGGGGTGTAATCTTAAGCTTGAAGGATATCTAGAGACCAAACTAAAAACCTCCCTTTAAGCCGTAACAAAATAATATAATCATCCCAGTGTGTCGGGTGGCAAGCTAAGTAATAATATATTCTCCGGCCATGCATCCCTCTCTTCTTAATAGCGACACTGTTAACTAACAGAATAATATTATGACATCCCCTTAAGGCAGCTCAGACGGTATTGTGCAGCATGATTTACTGGTTCGGCTCAATGGTTTAAGGAGGGGGTTTAGTTTTCTCTCTAAACCTCTATCAAACTTTAAAAAAAAACACCCACAAGACCCCCCTTCGATATCAATTTGTACATGTTTCGGTAGAAAAATGGCCCGGCCGAAGGCCGATCCCTCTTCAAATGCAGGCTCGCTATCGCTCGCTAGGAAAACAAACGACGCCTAAATGGCACGAAAGGTCTTAATATTGGCAAATAAATGGGGCAAAAGGTCTGAAAATCGCCAAACTAATGGGGCGAATGTATTGTAATCTCATAACTAATAGGGTTAAACATGAGGGAGGAGGAGGACACGAAAAACCAACTGCCTCCCCTTAAGCATTAATGAAAATGTAAAACTTGCAAACAAAGTCAAACCAAAAACTGGGACAACGACAATATAAAGTCAAAACAACATACCAAAATCGCCATGTATTAATAAAATATGTATTAATAAAATAATACAATCATCCCAGTATATCGGGTGGCAAGCTAAGTAGTAATATATTCCCCGGCCATGCATTCCTCTCTTCTTTAATAGCGACACTGTTAACGAAGAGAATACTAATATAACATTCACTTAACCCCTTCTGTACCGACGACGTCTTCTTTTAATCTTCTTCTAGCTATACTTAGACGATTTTGTGCAGTTTGAGGTTCTGCCATAGTAAAAAGGGTTAAGGGGGGGATGGTTCACCTTTTGGGCGATTTTTGCATGTATTCGTTATTTTTCTAGTTTCCTCCCTAGACCTCCATAAAAAAAAAAAAAAAACATCCATTAGATCCCCCTTCTAGATGAATTTGTACATTTTTTGGTAGAACAATTTCCCGGCCGAAGGCCGGTTCTTCCAACATTACAGGCTCACTATCGTTCGCCAGGGGAAAAATCGACACCTAAATAGCACGAAAGGTCTAAATATTGACGAAGATATGGGGCGAAAGGTCTTAAAATCGACTAACATATTAACATTTGAAAACTAATGGGGCTAAACATGAGGGAGAAAATGGTCCAGAAAACCGGCCCAAGTGAAATAATTCAAGCCTTTTAAGTGTTGGAGGCCCTTAAGAAACTGAATGCAATCGTTTAACAGTGGTCAGATTAATGTTAAAGGACGTCGCCGGTACAGAAGGGGTTAACAGCAGCAATGTTAACTAATCGAATACTTATATAACATTATTATTTTTTTTCTATGTGATTGAGGGAGGCAAACGGCATTACTGCCTATAGCGAGTGCCTCCCCCATAGTTGAAAGAGTGACAGGGCCAAAATCAAGGGACGTTCGAGCCAAAATGCCTGGACACACGGAGTTTGAAGCAATTTAAGTCATAGGAAGAGGGAAAGACTGATTCTGGGAGAGAGTTCCAAAGCTCAGCTGTTGAGTAGAAGAAAGTTTGAGAGTAACGTTTCACTCTTGGGTTGGAGAGTTGCACAGAGTAGGGGTGGGATTGAGTTGCAAGACGGGTACCACGTGCCCTACGTAAAGGAGGTGGTATGCACTGGGATAGCTCTGAGGAACACTGATTATTATAGTAGCGATAGAATAGCGAGAGAGATGCAACATTGCGGCGGAGAGAGAGAGACTGCAGAGAGTTGGTGAGTGGACGGGAGTTAATGATACGAAAGGCCTTCCTTTCAACTTTGTCTAGGAGAGCGGTGTGAGAGGAACCTCCCCACACATGTGAACAATACTCAATACAAGGGCGCACTATGCCCCTGTACAGAGCAAGAAGCTGTGCAGGGGAAAAGAACCCCCTAAGGCGGTTGAGCACACCGAGCTTCTGGGAGGCTGCCTTAGCAAGACTGGTAATATGGTCTTTCCAAATGAGAGCAGAAGAAAAAGAGACACCAAGAATATTGAGAGAAGATGAAGATGAACTTAATAGCATCAATGTTAACTAATCGAAAATTAATATATGATATCCACTTAAGGGGAGATCTCCACTTGAGGGATATTTTTCTGGACCCCTTTCTCTCTCATGTTTAGCCCCATTGCTTTTTAGATTTTAAGACGCTGGCCCCCTTTAGTTTGTCGATTTTAAGAACTTTCGCCCCATTTCTGTCAATTTTACGAACTTTCGTGCCATTTAGGTGTCGACATTTTCCTGGCGAGCGATAAAGAGCCTGTAATATAAGAGGAACCGGCCTTCGGCCGGGACATTTTTCTACCGAAAAATGTACAAATTTATCTTGAAAGGGGCTCAAGGGGGTGTAAGTTTAAGCTTGATGAAAACGTAGGGAACAAACTAAATACCTCCCCTTAATAGCAATCGGGTTAAGTTAGAGAATAATTACATAACATCCATTCTATGCTAAACTAAGACAAACGATATCATGGCCTACGAAATGAACACAACATACTCTAGTTATTTAACAAGGCAAAACACTTGACTCTATTAGCGGCTGATTTATCTATAATTAATGTTAACAATGAGGAAGTGCTATTGTCTCTTTTCATATTAAGGGGAGATTTCCACCTGGAGGATTTTTTTCTGGACCTCTTTCTCCCTCATGTTTAGCCCCATTGCTTTTGAGATTTTAAGACGTTCGCCCCATTAGTTTGGCGATTTTAAGAACCCTCGCCCCATTTCTGTCAATTTTAAGACCATTCGCGCCATTTAGGTGTCGATTTTTTCCTGGCGAGCGATAGCAAGCCTGTAATTTAAGGGGAACCGACCTTCGGCCGGGAAAATTTTCTACCGAAAAATGTACAAATTTATCTTGAAAGGGGGTCTAGGGGGAGTAATTTTAAGCTTGATGGAAGTCTAGGGAATCAACTAAAAACCTCCCCTTAATGTCAGGTTTTCACGATTATCAACATATGAGGCTACCCCCCCCCCCCCACACACACACACACGTCCCAGTTACACGTTAACGTTAGTGTTACAAGCAAACACTAAAACAACCACGCAAACACACACACACACACATTTCTCTCGCCGCACACATCACATTTTACAAGAAATCATACATTACCGCACATTACACACACACACACACACACACACATTTGCTCTCCCCACACCTACCAATTTTACACAAACACATATCACATGACATACATTTTGCTCTCCCCACACATACCAACTTTACATAAACGCACATCACAACGCAAACACCTTTTTTCTACCTCCCCACACATCCCAATTTTACGCACACACACACACACACACACCACCACACACACACACACACACCACCCCACACCTCCCAGCTCCCAGGGTAGTGAACAGCTCTCCATAAAGGGATGTGTGGGGATGAGATTATTCACTAAGCAGAGACTGGACAACTCAAAACACACACACACACACATCCCACCACCCCACACCTCCCAGTTCCCAGGGTAGTGAACAGCTCTCCATAAACGGGTGTTTGGCGATGAGATCCTTTACTAAGCAGAGACGGGACATCACAACACACACACACACACACACACAAAACACACACCCACCCACCCACACAGAAAAAAAAATACAAACACACACACACCATCACACAAACACACACACACACACACACACACACACACACACATTAACCCCATACAGTACCAGGGGCGTCGTTTTGATCATATTCTGGCTAGTAACCCTTTCAAGCTCCAATACGCGTTTCTATTTTGTTTTCTGGCTACTATTAGACTATTTCATTCAGATTAGTAACATTATATGAAAGTCAAAGGGTTGATGGAGATAGTATTGACCCTTTTGATACCCACAGATCCTTCCTAAGCTGCATACAATTGTCTAATGATAGCCAAAATAAACTGCTAAAACGCATCAGAGCTTCAAGGGGTTAATAGACGATTATATTTTGATGAGGAAGGGTTATTATGGATGTCAGAGGGTTAATTGAGACAGTCTTTACCATTTTTACCTCCCACAGATCCTTCCTAAGCTGTATAGAAGCGTCTAATGATAGCCAGAATAGACTGTTATAACGCGTCATAATTCTCAAGGGGTTAAGGGGAGATTTCCACCTGGAAGAATTTTTTCTGAACCACTTTCGCCCTCATGTTTAGCCCCATTGCTTGTGAGATTTAAAGACGCTTGCCCCATTACTTTGGCGATTTTAAGAACCCTCGCCCCATTTCTGTCAATTTTAAGACCATTCGTGCCATTTAGGTGTCCATTTTTTCCTGGCGAGCGATAGCGAGCCTGTAATTTAAGGGGAACCGGTCTTCGGCCGGGAAATTTTTCTACCGAAAAATGTACAAATTTATCTTGAAAGGGGGTCAAGGGGGAGTAATTTTAAGCTTGATGGAAGTCTAGGGAATCAACTAAAAACCTCCCCTTAAAACATTGAATTAGGCTATCTACAGTACATAGAGGTATCAATATATGCAATTAGTCAGGTTTGATAGCGAATAATAATGCCAATAAAATACAGGAATACATTTTAAAGGTCGTTAGAAGTATCATAGCATTGAATTATCTACATAGCAGTCCTAATATATGTAATTATCTACATAGCAGTACTAATATATGTAATTATCTACATAGCAGTACTAATATATGTAATTATCTACATAGCAGTACTAATATATGTAATTATCTACATAGCAGTCCTAATATATGTAATTATCTACATAGCAGTACTAATATATGTAATTATCTACATAGCAGTACTAATATATGTAATTATCTACATAGCAGTACTAATATATGTATTTATCTACATAGCAGTACTAATATATTTAATTATCTACATAGCAGTACTAATATATTTAATTATCTACATAGCAGTACTAATATATGTAATTATCTACATAGCAGTACTAATATATGTAATTATCTACATAGCAGTACTAATATATGTAATTATCTACATAGCAGTACGAACATATGTAATTATCTACATAGCAGTACGAATATATGTAATTATCTACATAGCAGTACTAATATATGTATTTATCTACATAGCAGTACTAATATATTTAATTATCTACATAGCAGTACTAATATATTTAATTATCTACATAGCAGTACTAATATATGTAATTATCTACATAACAGTACTAATATATGTAATTATCTACATAGCAGTACTAATATATGTAATTATCTACATAACAGTACTAATATATGTAATTATCTACATAGCAGTCCTAATATATGTAATTATCTACATAGCAGTACTAATATATGTAATTATCTACATAGCAGTCCTAATATATGTAATTATCTACATAGCAGTACTAATATATGTAATTATCTACATAGCAGTACTAATATATGTAATTATCTACATAGCAGTCCTAATATATGTAATTATCTACATAGCAGTACTAATATATGTAATTATCTACATAGCAGTACTAATATATGTAATTATCTACATAGCAGTACTAATATGTAATTATCTACATAGCAGTACTAATATATGTAATTATCTACATAGCAGTCCTAATATATGTAATTATCTACATAGCAGTACTAATATATGTAATTATCTACATAGCAGTCCTAATATATGTAATTATCTACATAGCAGTACTAATATATGTAATTATCTACATAACAGTACTAATATATGTAATTATCTACATAGCAGTACTAATATATGTAATTATCTACATAGCAGTACTAATATATGTAATTATCTACATAGCAGTACTAATATATGTAATTAGTCAGGTTTAATAGGAATACATTCTAAAGGTTGTTTGGAATAGCATATCATTATTTACCCACCCTTATAGACTCCAAAATGGCGTCCTGGGCCCTATTGTTGTCCAAGCCTACCCCGACACTCACACACCCGCCGCTCGCTCTCTCCCGTAATTAATTTGGCGACGCGAATATAATGACGCGCTGAAACGGGAGCTCAATTAGTGTTATTATTATACCTGTTAGCGCTGTTACCTTCATTATCAGTTTTTTGGCGGTGGTGAGGGGGGGGGGGGGTGAGTGGGGGGAAGGTGGGAGTGAGGGTGGTGGTGGTGATGGTGGGGGTGATAGTGGGATGGTGGTGGTGGTGGTGGGGGGGATGTGGTGGTGGAGGTGGGGTGAGGGGTGATAGTGGGATGGTGGTGAGGTGGTGGGGGGGGGGGGGGGGGATGTGGTGGGGGAGGGGGGGTGAGGGGTGATAGTGGGATGGTGGTGAGGTGGTGGTGGTGGGGGGGGGGATTTGGTGGTGGAGGTGGGGTGAGGGGTGATAGTGGGATGTGGTGGTGGTGGGGGTCGTGGTGGGGGTGATAGTGGGATGTGGTAGTGGTGGTGATGATAGTGGTGTTGGTGGTGGTGATGATAGTGGGATGTGGTGGTGGTGGGTGGGGGTGGTGAGGCTGGGGGTGGGGGTAGGGATGGTGGTGGAGGTGATGGTGGTGGGGTGAGGGTGTTGGTTGTGGGGTTGGGGGGGGTGATTGTTGACAGCACTGGACGCCCAAATTAATTGTGCTTGCTTTTGGGCGCAACTGATATGGTTTGTGTATTGTTGCCGCAGCATGATTGGCCTAATTCGTAGAGGAGAGAGTGTATTTTAAATTTAATATTACTTAATCTTATTATTATTTTTGTTTATGTGTATGACGGATACAAAAGGCAAAGGTGTCTGTAACAAGTGTCTTCCCCAAAAAATTGAAAGAGTGAGAGAGCCAAATTATTCTTTTATTTATATTTATTTTTTAATCTATTTATTTATATATAAATATTTAATTATTTATTTATTATTATTATTATTATTATTATTAATATTATTATTATTTTTGTTTTATTTTTATTTTTTGGAGGGGGGGGGGGGGGTACAGTATTGGGGAAACAATTGTGTGCTTGTTTAATGTAGTGAAATGGATAGGAGGAGGAGGTATTTGTGAGAGCTAGCTGGATTACTCTGTGTAGGTGAGACACAAACAGAAACAGTAAGGAAAGACAAATGAAACAGGAGTTCCAGCAACTCTTTAACCCCTTTTGTACCGCGACATATTATATTTTAGTTTATTCAAGCTATATTTAAACGATGTTGTGCAGTTTAAGAAGGATCTGTGGTAGTAAAAAAAGTTAAGGGAAATAGTTCGAAGCCTGGTAATTGCTGGAGGCCTTTTTAAACTGAAAAACGAAACAAAAACATCTAATGGTATAACAAAGACATAAGAAGTAAGAAGAAAACAAGAACCAGAACAACAATTACAACAACAACAACAACTGCTACTCCAACTACTAATACTACTACTACTACTACTACTACTACTACAACTACTACTACTACATCAACAACAACAATAACAACTTCTACTACTACAACTACTACTACTACAACTACTACTACTACATCAACAACAACAATAACAATAACAACTTCTACTACTACTATTACTACTACTACTACAACTACTACTACTACATAAAAAAACAACAATAACGTGTTATAAATAATTATGCAAATCCTGGCGAGGTAAGCAATAGACTTAGTAATAGTCAATGTTTTGCATGTATTTGTTAGGGGCGCATGAATATTACAGTGGGATAAATTATTACCATTAGGCAAAACAAATGGCCTAAATTATATTATATCATAGCGAGTCCAAAAACACATATTTGTCCCTAACTACACTCTACTCATTAAAAGGTATGTTGCACAAATAAGCAACATCATAAATAAATGGATGAATAAATCAATAAATATGATAACATAGAAATATAATTATGAATTAATGGTAAAGGAAAGGTGTATAAGATAATTGGGTTTGTTGCTACTGATAAAGGGGTAGAAGGAGGAAGGATGGAAGGATAGAAGGAAGGAAGGAAGGAAGGAAGGAAGGAAGGAAGGAAGGAAGGATGGAAGGAAGGAAGGAAGGAAGGAAGGAAGGATGGAAGGAAGGAAGGAAGGAAGGAAGGCAGGATGGAAGGAAGGAAGGAAGGAAGGAATGAAGGACGGAAGGAAGGATGGAAGGAAGGAAGGATGGGGTAGGTGGAGCAATGAAGGAAAAAATGAAGGAATGAAGGCATGAGTTAAATGGGGGGGGGGGGGGGGGAATCCACATAGTACCGGTAATTTCATATTGTCACCAACCCATCAATTAACTTACAAATAAACCTAATTAATGAAATCAATGAAACTGATGAATACATGTGGTACTCCAAGGATTCGAACCTAGGATACTCACACCGAAATTCAGTGCACTAACCATTGCGCTATCAAGAGGGGGTAGGAGAAGTAAGTAGGTAGAGAAGGGGTTAGGAGAAAGGAAGGAGGGAAGTAGGAGGAGGAAGGATGGGGAGAGGAGGAGGAAGGGGGTAGGAGGAGTAAGGAAGGAAGGAAGGAGTGGGAGTAGTAAGGACGGAAGGATGGTGGGGAGGGGAAGAAAGGAAGGAGAGGGGGTTAGTAGGAGTAAGGAGGGGTAGGGGAGTAAGGAGGGGTAGGGGAGTAAGGAGTGGGAGGGGAGTAAGGATGGGGAGGGGAGTAAGGATGGGGAGGGGGGGAAGATGGTGTTAGGTAGGAAGAGCAGGTAATTACTAAGGCAGTCTCAAATTAACACCTGAAGACGCTTAATTAATTCAGGCTATTGTGGCTCATTCAGGAGGTGCTGCAGTCAGGAGGAGGGGGAGGAGGAGGAGGAGGAGGAGGAGGAGGAGGAGGAGGAGGAGGAGGAGGAGGGGGAGGAGGAGGAGGAGGGGGAGGAGGAGGAGGAGGAGGAAGGGGAAGACAAGGGGGTGGAGGGGGACGGGGAGGAGAAGGAGAAGGAGGAGGAGGAGGAAGGGGAAGACAAGGGGGTGGAGGAGGAGGGGAAGGGGTGGAGGAGGATGGAAGAGACGAGGGTGGAAGGAAGAAGGGGAGGAGGACGAGCGAGAGAAAGGGAAGAGGAGAAGGAGGAGGAGGAGCGAAAGAAGGAGACGAGGTTGAAGAGGAAAGAGGGAAGAAAGATGGAAGAGACGAAAGAGGAGGAGGAGGAGCAAAAGAAGGGGAGGAGGAAGCGGAAGGAGGGGGAGAAGGGGAGGAAGGAAAACAGGAATGAGAGAAGGGAAAGTGGAGGAAGGAACAGGAAAACAAAGGGAGAGGAAAGAGGAGAAAGAAATACGAGTAGGATGATGATGATGATGACAAGGAATACAAAGATAATTAACTTTAAAAGGAATACAAAGATAATTAACTTTAAAAGGAATACAAATATAATTAACTTTAAAAGGAATACAAATATAATTAACTTTAAAAGGAATACAAAGATAATTAACTTTAAAAGGAATACAAAGATAATTAACTTTAAAAAATAAGTGAGAAGAAGCGAGAGCAGGGGAAGTAAGAGAGGGAAGAGGAGGAGAAAAACGAAAGGGGGGGAGAAGGAGAAGGAGGATAATTTAGAAAGAAGGTGGCATAAATACAAAAGAAAGGGGAAGTAGAAAGAACAGAAAAGGGAAGATTGGAAAGTGAGAAGAAAACGGAAAAAATAAAAAAATAAAATAAAATAAAAATAATAAATAAAATAAAATTATAATTAGGTTAAAGGTAAATATTGAACGTGGTTGGATTATAAGAACACAAACAATCAAGCGTCCTCAGGTTCACCCTTTCAAGATTATGATGCGTTTGAACACTATATTCGAATTGTTGCAACCTTATTCATGCTCACGATTGTACCGCACCATCAGTTAAGGGGAGGTCTCCACTTGAGGGATTGTTTTCTTGACCCCTTTCTCCCTCATGTTTAGCCCCATTGCTTTTGATATTATAAAACGTTTGCCCCATTAGTTTAGCGATTTTAAGAACTTTCACCCCATATTAAGACCTTTCGTGCAATTCAGGTGTCTATTTTATCCTGGCGAGCGATAGCGAGCCTGTAATTTAAGAGGAACCGGCCTTAGGCCGGGACATTTTTCTACCGAAAAATGTACAAATTTATCTTGAAAGGGACTCGAGGGGGTGTGATTTTAAGGTTGATGGAGGTCTAGGGAACAAACTAAATACCTCCCCTTAAACCCATTGATCGTATGTACAGTATTGTTTTTTTATCATAACTTTGATTTTTGATTGAGTCCCGCAGTTGAGATAAGCTAGTGACTGGTGGGTAGGGAGAGAGTGTTTTATATGATGGTCCTTACATATTAAATAACTTGTGCTTAATTCCTTCCTAAAGTGGACTCCGTGATGCTTCTGAGGGACTCGAGGGTATGTTGTGTGTGTGTAATAATAATAATAACAATAATAAATGGTTTATTAAAGAATGGCAGCCTGATGAGCTGAAAATAAATGTGTGTGTGTGTGTGTTTATTGAATGTATGTGTGTGTGGCTGTGTATGTGTGGCTGTGTGAGTTTGTGTGTGTGTGTGTGTGTGTGTGTGTGTGTGTGTGTGTGTGTGTGTGTGTTTTACGGTAACCTCTTCAATCAGACGGTAATTACTTAGCTTAGTCCAATAAGTCCTTCCAAGGTTAAATAGAATAAAACAAACAGAGAAGGAGCTGATGAATTGAATTAGGAGTGCGTGCGTGTGTATGTGTATACCACGCAGACACACACGGACACCTACACACACACGATATATATATATATATATATATATATATATATATATATATATATATATATATACAGTATTACAGTATATCTATATTATGCTGCATAATAACTTACAAATACGCGGTGTGTCAGTGTCTATGTGTGTATCTATGCGTCGTGTGTGTATGTGCGTGTATCTGTGTGTGTAGGTGTCTGTGTGTAGGGTTACCGTCGGACAGAGATGAAGACAGACAGGAAGACAAGTGAAGGTGAGGGAGGGGAGACGGAAACAAAAATGAGGAGTAATGAAGATAAGAAGCTTTGATATCAGAGAGAGAGAGAGAGAGAGAGAGAGAGAGAGAGAGAGAGAGAGAGAGAGAGAGAGAGAGAGAGAGAGAGAGAGAGAGAGAGAGAGAGAGACACACACACAGTATAGCATTGAGTGTACATGTGTGCGTCTACGAGTGAGTGAGACACACACACACACAGTATAGCATTGAGTGTACATGTGTGCGTCTGCGAGTGAGTGTGAGAGACTTCAGTACTGATTGAGCTTGTGATTCAAGATACGATATTGCGTGCGTAACAGCGAATGATTTAAAGTATGATATTGAGTGTTTCAGAGAGTGTATGGTTGTGAGTGAATGAACTTAAATGTGTGTCTGTGAGAGTGAGGGAGTGAGTGTAGTAGAGTGAAAGTGAGTGTAGTAGTCAGTGTTGAATTTGTGTCAGAAAATGTATAAGGTTATGCATGAGTGTATGAAATTAAATATGTGAGTGAGTGTTATAGTGTGAGTGTGTGTTGAAAGTGTGTCAGTGTGAGAGTGTATTAACAGTCAGTGAGTGAGTGTGTGCAGTGAGAGTGTGTGTTGAATATGTGTCAGTCAGAGAGTGAGTGTGTGAGTGTGTGTTGTGTGTGGTTGTGGTGGTATAATATGTGTCAGTCAGAGAGTGAGTGTGTGTTGTGTGTGGTTGTGGTGGTATAATATTGATCAAGTGAAAGATAATACTGAGTGAGCCACAAGGGACCCATGGGTGCTCTCTCTCTCTCTCTCTCTCCTCCCCACACCACCACCAACACAATCTGGTTAACAAGTGTTCCCTCATCCTCCATCCCTCATGTCCACTAACTCACTCACACTCTCTCTCTCTCTCTCTCTCTTCATCTATCAGTCATCCTATTTATCTATCGATACACACATTATATATACACTTATACAGGGTGTCCCAGGAGGAGAGGGCATAACTTTGGGAAATGATAAAACAAAATATTCTAAGCCTAAAATGTTCTATGAAAAATATTCCAAATCTCAACCAGTAGAGAGATATTACATGTTGAAAATGGCATTTTCTTAAGTATTTCCCCATAAGGGTGGCCTAGCTGTCCTCTAGTACCTACCACACCTCCATCTAACTGCAATTATTTGACCATGTTATTGTAAAAATATTATAATTCTGTAAGTTGCAAAATGAGTATAGATATAATAGCTCACTTTGGACCAGTTAGAAACTATCTGACATGGAAGAGTCCATTACAGTGAGGCGGGGGAGGACACTACATAAAACCTTCAACATCTTTTTAACGGTTGAGATTCGGACTTTTTGTTATTGAACATTTTAGGCTTAGAATACCTTGTTTTATCATTTCCCAAAGTAATGCCCTTTCCTCCTGGGACACCCTGTGTATATATATATATATATACCGAACCTAAACTGAGTGCTCAGGTAGTTGATAGCTTGGGGCTTTAGGATCCCTTGCTATATATAATGTCTATAGTAAGTTAATCTAGTTAGTTCTCCCGGAATAGTCGTAAGGTGCAGGTCGAAATGGTTTGTTGCATGTTATTTTATATTTTGTATTACATGTTCAGGTTTATGAAGTTAGGATTATGTAATATTCTTGTAAATCTTGTTATTGTTTTCAATTATTAACTTATAGTCTAGCAGTTTTAAGTAAAGTATTATGTAGAATTGTCACATTAAACTTGTTTAAATAGATCCATATATTAAATACAAAGTTTTAACAGATATCATGTTTGTTTTCTAGGATCGTTGGTGTTTCACCTGATGATGAACAGAGTTGTTCGAAATATTGTCAAAGCTTAATTAATAAACAATGAAAATGGAGTTGATGTTTGCTCTCGTCATCTTATTTATTCTATATATATATATATATATATATATATATATATATATATTCACATTCAATATTTCTTTGCCAAATACATCCCTCTTTGCTTCTAATTCCATCGTAATATTATGCTTGAAAATATGTAGACCTATACAAGAATTATCTATTATCAAACCATTGATCAACTGAGTTTATTTTCCATATCTGAAATATTCAGTAAAAAGTATAATTTGATGTTGAAGTTGTCATTAACGCAAGATTACAAGCTTAAACAATTTATATCATACGATTTAATTCCAAATTAGTAATTCCTGATCCCTTTTCATCTACACCGTATCTATGTAAACATTAAAATAAGTAACTGGGATAGAATGACAATTTGTTAAAAACAATATATAATTTCCCATCAACATAAAGCATATGTATATATTATATATATATATATACTTTTTATGTTTTACTAAATTATTATTAAAATTAAAAATATATTTGCTTTAAATGTCAACATAATGTATTAATACATTTATTTCTTATTGATTTAGGTCTGATGATGACATATGTTAATGTCAAAACGTTACCGGTACCAGAATAAAGATATTCGTGTTTACCTTGGTGTTGCTTGCCCTTATAAGACTCCGCTTCCCCCGAGGAGATTCTATTGTCACTACTATATCTATATATTTATACATTTCTGGAACCATTACCTTTAATTGTGAAGATACGGTTGATGATGATGTGTTGGATAAAGAGTTGAACAATCCAACACGGGGAATTCTGCTTGGATTGATAGGAAGTTTGCTGTGTTGGTTTTCAGAGTAATGAAGGTAGTGACCACAAAAATAAATGGATATTAATCATATTTGCAGACTTTACGAAGCAATACTACTATGGGTTTCAGAGGCCGTGTGGCATCGTTTTTCGGGAATAACTTATTAACAAACAGTTGGATCAGTATGATATTTTGACAAAGCTTTTTTCACACCGTCCCCTATTTTTTTTCAATATAGTGCATTTACCAAAAGTGTAGAAATAAGCCACTTGTCCCTGTGTCATGAGGTTAAAGTCGCACATTAATGACTAAGACACGGACAGGGCTACCGTGGCTTACCTGTGAGAACCACCAAACCATTATTGCTCCTCCATCAAACACGGTAGTTATCACCCACCACCCAACCCTATTATCGCCTTTTAAATTCAAGTTATCTGTCAATATCAAGTATAAATGTACAAAAATACATACTGTTTGTATATTTATACTTGATATAGACAGATTACTTGAATATATATGCTTAACCTTCTCACGACCATAGGACGCAGAGGTTGCCAGATTAGCAATAAGAAATAGATTACTCCCACTGTTATAATTACCTCTCCAAAATTAGTTTTCTGCCCACAGCTAACTCAAACACAACTGCAGAGGTTGAAGTAAACAAACTAAAGGTTTATAGATACCCCTGACGGTAACAAAGGCTTTAAAGTATCCCTAATAGGCTCAAAAATCCCGTCAGGATGTGAGAGGGTTAAGTTAAATTGAGGGTTTTCCAATATGGCCTCCACAAAATGATGGGTAGGGCAATACCTTTCTCCATAACATTTATGGGCCTTTGGTAGAAGAGTCCATACACCAAAGCACAATAATCTCCGACAAGTGGCAGAGACTGTATTTACGTCTGAAACATTTCAGAAGTGCGGCGGACAGGTGTGTTTGGCTGCCATTTTAAATTTTTAGTATATCAAAAGTATCCCAATACAAAAACACACCTTGTGTCACATTTGGTTAAGATCCGACAAACGGTTCCGGAGTTATTAAGGGGAGGTATTTAGTTTGTTCCCTAGACCTCCATCAAGCTTAAAATTACACCCCCTTGAGTCCCTTTCAAGATAAATTTGTACATTTTTCGGTAGAAAAATGTCCCGGCCGAAGGCCGGTTCCTCTTAAATTACAGGCTCGCTATCGCTCGCCAGGATAAAATCGACACCTGAATTGCACGAAAGGTCTTAATATGGGGTGAAAGTTCTTAAAATCGCTAAACTAATGGGGCAAACGTTTTATAATATCAAAAGTAATGGGGCTAAAGATGAGGGAGAAAGGGGTCAAGAAAAAAATCCCTCAAGTGGAGATCTCCCCTTAAGTAAAAACAAGTCTGCAAGAATATTATAGAACAATAAATAACAATTCAATATACAAATCAATAAATAACAATATACAAATAAATAAATAACAATATACAAATCAATAAATAACAATATACAAATCAATAAATAACAATATACAAATCAATAAATAATAATATACAAATCAATAAATAACAATATACAAATCAATAAATAACAATATACAAATCAATAAATAACAATATACAAATCAATAAATAATAATATACAAATCAATAAATAACAATATACAAATCAATAAATAATAATATTGATCTGAACTATTTCAATAGGGGTTCCCCGCCGTAGGCTTGAACCCTTGATAATAATAATAATAATAATAATAATGATAATAATAATAATAATAATGATAATAATAATAATAATGATAATAATTATACAAATGATAATAATAATAATAATAATACTAATACTAATGATAATAATAATAATGATAATAATAATAATAATGATAATAATAATAATAATAATAATAATAATGATAATAATAATAATAATAATAATACAAATGATAATAGGACAAATAATAATAATGATAATAATATTAATAATAATAATAATAATAATAATAATAATATTAATAAAGAACTCATCCCTTAACGAGCGGACCTAACTATAAGTGACCATTAACCCTTTTGGAGTGATGACCTGCACATCAAAGCTAACCTAATTACTTTTGATGTCATCATTTTCTCATTAACGTCGCTAATGTTATCAAGCTCATCGCCTCGTATGTAAAGGCATGCACTTATTTTATTAGTTCAATCACATTCTCTCTCTCTCTCTCTCTCTCTCTCTCTCTCTCTCTCTCTCTATTCCGTGATATTCTTTTGTTTCACAATTCTATATTTGGGATTCTGCTATTCCTATTATTATATCCTGGCTGCCTCGCTTGGATCGTAAGGTCTGTGTGTTCTCTCTCTCTCTCTTTCTCTCTCTCTCTCTCTCTCTCTCTCTCTCTCTCTCTCTCTCTCTCTCTCACTCTCTCTCTCTCTCTCTCTCTCTCTCTCTCTCTCTCTTTCATCCAGTTCACTCCAGTTTTTATTTAATCATATTTTTCAAAGTACTATCTACCTCCACGATAGTTTTTCCTGCTTAAACATAATTACCCCCACGGTCTCTCTCTCTCTACTATTATTTAGCCTCTTTACCCGATAATCACTTACCCACCCGCTTCCTCACCCTTTTATAATCCTCACCCATCACCCTTACTGCACCCCACCCACCAAGCTCCCTCACCCTACCATCACACACACACTTCTGTCTTACACACACACACACACACACACACACACACACACACACACACACACACACACACACACACACACACCCACACCTACACTACCGAGGATTAACCTCCCATTGTAGTACCCGCACCCTCTTTACCTGACTTACCAAAACAGTTTCTGTATGTATGTATGTTTGTGTGCATACGTGAGCGTTTGTGTATACGGACATGTGCACACTTACTGCATGTTCTTATGTTCCTATATATGTATGTATATGTATGTGCGCACGTACGTGTATATACGTATGTTCTGTATATGAGTAAGTAAATAAATGTGTATATGTACTGTATATCACTTACTCTCATGGTTATTTTATGATAATTTGTATTCTGCACATGCATCATTATTGTATTTATTTATTCTGTTTGTAAACTAAGCTTACCATCCTCATATCTGTACATCTCATGTTCATCCACTAAATTGTAAAATGTGTATTTTCAGCTCATGAGGCTGCCATTCTTTAATAAACCGTTTATTATTATTATTATTATTATTATTATCACCCTTACTGTTCCCCCCACCACCCAGCTCCCTCACCCTAAAGACCACCCAGCTCCCTCACCCTGTTATATTCCACCCCCATCACCCGTACCGTATACCCACCCAGCCCCCTCACCCCATCATCACCCGTACAGTATACCCACCCCAGCTCCCTCACCCCATCATACCCACCGTGGGACCGTATACCCTGTAGTCCACCCAGCCCCCTCACCCATCATCACCACCCGTACCGTATACCCGCCCAGCTCCCTCACCCACACCCCGGAAAAACCTTACGTAGACCCACCCAGCCCCCTCACCCCATCATCACCCCTATAACCAACCCAGCTCCCTCACCCCATCATCACCTGTACCG
This sequence comes from Paralithodes platypus, assembly GCA_032716605.1. Classification (NCBI taxonomy): domain Eukaryota; kingdom Metazoa; phylum Arthropoda; class Malacostraca; order Decapoda; family Lithodidae; genus Paralithodes; species Paralithodes platypus. Next base: position 6,399,448 of record CM064510.1, on the reverse strand, counting down.
TATACCCACCCAGCCCCCTCACCCCATCATCACCCGTACCGTATACCCACCCAGCTCCCTCACCCCATCATCACCCGTACCGTATACCCACCCAGCCCCCTCACCCCATCATCACCCATACCGTATACCCACCCAGCTCCCTCACCCCATCATCACCCGTACCGTATACCCACCCAGCCCCCTCACCCCATCATCACCCGTACCGTATACCCACCCAGCTCCCTCACCCCATCATCACCCGTACCGTATACCCACCCAGCCCCCTCACCCCATCATCACCCGTACCGTATACCCACCCAGCTCCCTCACCCCATCATCACCCGTACCGTATACCCACCCAGCCCCCTCACCCCATCATCACCCTTACTGTATACCCACCCAGCTCCCTCACCCCATCATCACCCGTACCGTATACCCACCCAGCCCCCTCACCCTATTATCACCCTTACTGCCACCCACCCACCCAGCTCCCTCACCCTGTTATATTCCTCCCCATCATCACCCTTACTGTATAACCCACCCAGCCCCCTCACCCTATTATCACCCTTACTGCCACCCACCCAGCTCCCTCACCCTTAAGACCACCCAGTTCCCTCACCCTGTTATAAACCTCCCCCATCACCCTTATTGTACCCTCACCCAGCTCCTTTACCCCACCATCACCCTTCTATAATCCTCCCTCCATCACCCTGACCATACACCCAACCCAGCTCCCTTATACCATCATCACCCTTACTGTACACCCCACCCAACTCCCTTATACCATCATCACCCTTACTGTACACCCCCATCTAGCTCCCTCACCCCATCATCACCCTGCTACGACCCCCCAATCACCCTTATTGTACATCCCACCCAACTCCCTTATACCATCATCACCCTTACTGTACACCCCCATCTAGCTCCCTCACCCCATCATCACCCTGCTACGACCCCCCAATCACCCTTATTGTACATCCCACCCAACTCCCTCACCCTATTATCACTCTTCTATAATCCTCCCCAATCATCAACTTTACTGTGCCCTCACCTCACCCCTACACCCACCCAACTCCCTCACCCCAACACCACCCTTACACCCACCCAGCTCCATCACACCATCACCACCCTTACACCCACCCAGCTCCATCACACCATCACCACCCTTACACCCACCCAGTCCATCACACCATCACCACTCTTACACCCACCCAGTCCATCACACCATCACCACCCTTACACCCTTCCCCTCACCACCGTGCACGTCCCCCCTTCCCCATCCCTTAAGGGGAGGTATTTAGTTTGTTCCCTAGACCTCCATCAAACTTAAAATTACACCCCCTTGAGTCCCTTTCAAGATAAATTTGTACATTTTTCGGTAGAAAAATGTCCCAGCCGAAGGCCGGTTCCTCTTAAATTACAGGCTCGCTATCGCTCGCCAGGATAAAATTGACACCTGAATTGCACGAAAGGTCTTAATATGGGGTGAAAGTTCTTAAAATCGCTAAACTAATGGGGCAAACGTTTCATAATATCAAAAGCAATGGGGCTAAACATGAGGGAGAAAGGGGTCAAGAAAAAAATCCCTCAAGTGGAGATCTCCCCTTAAAGCACCGTTTATCTCCTCATAATTATCAGTCCTCCCCATCTCTCCCTCTTTGTCTTATGTTATCTTATATTCCCTATTCCTAGTTTATCATAGTCCCTCCTATAGCTCTTCCTGGATTCCCTTTTCTAACCCTACTGTGTATAACTTATTAACCCTCACACCTCATCATTTTCCTACATTCACCTCATGTGCTATATGCTTACTTTACCCATCCCTAACTTCCACCACTCTAACTAGCATTACCCTTACTAACATACTAACTACCATAACCATAATTCCCTAACTAGCACCGGTCTAACTGGCATTAACGTAACTATCACCACCTTAACCAACTACCATCATCCTAACTCTCAAACTACTCTCCTCCTAACAACAACCACCACCACCCTAACAACCACTCCCCTAACTACCCGCCCATTAATTCCCCACTACCCTCCCTCCCTCCCTCCCCCACCATCGTTACCAGCGTATCAACACACAAAACACACAGCCCCAAACCCGCTAATTCCAGGTTACAAACAAAAGAGTCCAATTGTCCACCGCCTCTCTCTCATATGGACCAACCAGTATATATAACAAAAATATATACCGTATATATATATATATATATATATATATATATAACGATAATTTACGTGTGTCAAAAACATAAATAGAAAATTGCTGGCCGAAATGAAAAAAATTTACCCAATACAACGAGGAATTAAAATACCGCTTTCGCAAAAATGTATAAAAATGTGTCGGAATGGAGGGTGTGATATGAATGTATGTATGTATGTATGCAGAGGTTCGGGGGCGCAGTCTGCATGCGCACATATTAGGCTGTTGTGTGTCTTGGTGCGCAGATGTGTAGGGGTAAGTAGTATGTTGAGGTAAGCGGGGGACACATGCGCACATAATACACACATACACATACACATATTATGGCACATATGCACACAATCACACACACATATATACAGAATACTAGGGCACATAAATTACACAATCAGACGTATACACACACATATTTCGGCACATATACAATCACACATATAAACTCACACATATCAGGGCACACATACACACACTCACGCATATAAACACACACATATTAAGACACACAAACAAAATCACACATGTACACACAATCACACATACGTTTACAGCATTCACATAATCAAGCTCAATCGCTGACATAAGCACACACACACACACACACACACACACACACACACACACACACACACACACACACACACACACACACAATCGTTAACTGTCACCATTAAGCACTTACGCTCATGCATGCAAACAGACAATTCTATATCAACATGTAAACGCTTATCATCAATTATCTCAGTTTACCTATTGTGCCTGACATAATGTGAACATTAAGGGGAGATATCCACTTGAGGGACTTTTTTCTTGACCCCTTTCTCTCTCATGTCTAGCCCCATTGCTTTTGAGATTTTAAGATGTTTGCCCCGTTAGTTTGGCGATTTTAAGAACTTTCACCCCATTTTAAGACCTTTCGTGCCATTCAGGTGTGTATTTTATCCTGGCGAGCGATAGCGAGCCTGTAACTTGAGAGGAAAAGGCCTTTGGCCGGGACATTTTTCTACCGAAAAATGTACAAATTAATCTTGAAAGGGATTCGAGGGGGTGTAATTTTAAGCTTGCTGGAGGTCTAGGGAACAAACCTCCCCTTAAGCCATTCAGTATACGATGACGTATCTTTTCAGACTCAGATTCAGAAATAGCAATTACAGTAATAGAAACTCTAGCTTATCCGAACATGAAAACAACTCTCAACATCCCATAGAAAGATAACTAGGACCCTATAACTAGGACCCTATAACTAGGACCCTATAACTAGGACCCTATAACTAGGACCCTATAACTAGGAGCCTATAACTAGGAGCCTATAACTAGGACCCTATAACTAGGACCCTATAACTAGGAGCCTATAACTAGGAGCCTATAACTAGGAGCCTATAACTAGGAGCCTATAACTAGGAGCCTATAACTAGGAGCCTATAACTAGGAGCCTATAACTAGGAGCCTATAACTAGGACCCTATAACTAGGACCCTATAACTAGGACCCTATAACTAGGACCCTATAACTAGGACCCTATAACTAGGACCCTATAACTAGGACCCTATAACTAGGACCCTATAACTAGGACCCTATAACTCGGACCCTATAACTAGGACCCTATAACTAGACCCTATAACTAGGACCCTATAACTAGGAGCCTATAACTAGGAGCCTATAACTAGGACCCTATAACTAGGACCCTATAACTAGGACCCTATAACTAGGACCCTATAACTAGGAGCCTATAACTAGGAGCCTATAACTAGGAGCCTATAACTAGGAGCCTATAACTAGGAGCCTATAACTAGGAGCCTATAACTAGGACCCTATAACTAGGACCCTATAACTAGGACCCTATAACTAGGACCCTATAACTAGGACCCTATAACTAGGACCCTATAACTAGGACCCTATAACTAGGACCCTATAACTAGGACCCTATAACTAGGACCCTATAACTAGGACCCTATAACTAGGACCCTATAACTAGGACCCTATAACTAGGACCCTATAACTAGGACCCTATAACTAGGACCCTATAACTAGGACCCTATAACTAGGACCCTATAACTAGGACCATATAACTAGGACCATATAACTAGGACCATATATTACTGCGTACCAGTTCATGTAATAAAAACACATACTGTTGATTAAGGGGAGGTATTTAGTTTGTTCCCTAGACCTCTATCAAGCTTAAAATTACACCCCCTTGAGTCCCTTTCAAGATATATTTGTACATTTTTCGGTAGAAAAATTTCCCGGCCGAAGGCCGGTGCCTCATAAATTACAGGCTCGCTATCGCTCGCCAGGATAAAATTGACACCTGAATGGCACGAAAGGTCTTAATATGGGGTGAAAGTTCTTAAAATCGCTAAACTAATGGGGCAAACGTTTTATAATATCAAAAGCAATGGGGCTAAACATGAGGGAGAAAGTGGTCAAGAAAAAAATCCCTCAAGTGGAGATCTCCCCTTAAGCAAAATATACTAACCAATAAACAAATATATTATATATATATATATATAATATAACCATCATATGCAAACTCGAGCTATGGATACAATACTACTTTATATAGTAAATAGAGAGTACAAACATTCCCTAATCAACGCATAAATTATACATTCAACAAACTACTAATAACAACCTATCAATAAACATAGCAACATTTCAATAAAACTGATACACATAACAGAAGCAAACCAATGTACAAATTATAAATGCAAGCAAAAGCCTAGCCCATTCAAACATTTACAAAACACTCAACATGGCATCAATAACGAACATTCAACAAAGGGTATAATGCACAGTAATAGAAAACGGGTTGCACGTAATGGAAGCACATACAACAAACAGCAAATTAATCTAACACATTAACAAACTCATTACCGTACACATTATAACCCAGCAATACATTAAAACACATATACGTCAGCCATATAGTTAAGCGGACACTGACTGTTTTTGTGGCCTATAAATTCATTCATTCATACATTCTTAGTTTCCTCGCTAGACATCCCTCAAGCTTAAAAAAACATCCCCTAGACCCCCTCAAGATAAATTTGTACATTTTTCGGTAGAACAATTTCCCGGCCGAAGGCCGGTTCCTCTTACAATTACAGGCTCGCTATCGCTCGCCAGGAAAAAATCGACACCTAAATGGCACGAAAGGTCTTAAAATTGACAGAATGGGGCGGAAATTCTTAAAAATCACCAAACTAATGGGGCAAACGTCTTAAAATCTCAAAAGCAATGGGGCTAAACATGAGGGAGAAAGGGGTCCAGAAAAAAGTCCCTCAAGTGGATAATCTCCCCTTAACAACCACATAACACCTAAGCTATCAACACATTTAGCTAAACTCCGCTAACTATTAATTGATATACAACAAACACAGTACAAAGACATAAAGCAAACTCAATATCCCAATCAACAAGCTTCACAACACTTAACAGCAACATAAAAGACAAGCTATCATAAACAAAACATCGATAATTACTAATAAATCAAACACGGTACAAAGACATAAAACAAACTCAATATCCCAATCAACAAGCTTCACAACACTTAACAACAACATAAAAGACAAGCTAAACAAAGACATAAAGCAAACAAAGTATCCCAATCAACAAGCTTCACAACACTTAACAACAACATAACCCCAAGTTAGCAAACACATATAACAAAACACCGATAACTACTAAGTCACAGAACACAAACACAGTACAAACATCAACACTGCTAACATAATAACCTACCTGTTTTTTTCTCATTCTTGGTTGTATCCATTCGGCCCCATTCAGCCTATTGTTTTAAGACATTTATCCCCATCCAGGTGTCGATATTTTCCTGGCGAGCGATAGCGAGCCAGCATCTTATGCAGAAATCCGGCTTTGCCGGAGAAATTTTTCTATCGAAAAATGTACAAATTTAGCCAGCTGTCTAACTCATTATCGAAAATATAGTGGCTTGCTATCACTCGCCAGGAATAAATCGACACTGGATGGGGATAAAAGTCTTAAAACAGTTGGCTGAATGGGGCCGAATGGTTGTAACCCAGAGAGAGAAAAAAAGCAGGTCACCCCCTTTAACTAAACTATAGAAACTCAAAGCTATGAACTCAAAGCTATAAACTTAAAGCTATAAACGTAAAGCTATAAACTCAAAGCTATAAACTCAAAGCTATAAACTTAAATATACTGGTAACAACTAATTCATATAACACACACTCTACACACACCAAAACAGCTAGCAATAAAGCTATACAAATATATAGCAACACAGCAATAACAAGCTTTGCAAGGCGCCGAAGACCTCTGTCGAACGCTGCCAATCACCCAGCCGCTCCAAACCCTTATATTATCCTTCCTAGTCTATTTCCTCCCAAACAATGTTTTCACCTGATGCAGTTCAACAAGCACAACAATAGCAACTAGAGGCACATCTCCGCTGGCGGAGATGTGTACTCTACTGATCGCCTCCTCAATTGAATCGGTTCTTCCTTGGCGCATATCCTGTCTTCCCACCAAATTTCGTGAACATCGGTTAATAATTTTACGAGCCGCCAACGCTAGCGGAGGTATGCACTCTGTCGATCACCTTAACCCTTTCACGCATATGACGCGATTTTGAGCCTATTGGGGATACTTTAAAGCCTTTGTTACCATCAGGGGTATTTAGAAACCTTTAGTTCAGTTACTTCAACCTCTGCAGTTGTCTTTGAGCTAGCTGTGGGCAGAACACTAATTTTGGAGAAGTAATTATAAGAGTGAGATAGCTATTTCTTATTGCTAATCTGGCAACCTCTGCGTCATAAATGCGTGAAAGGTTAAGTGATTCAACTTCTTCCTTGGCGTATATCCCAATCAATATCAGTTCATAACATTGTGAGATATCTTGCTTACAGACAGACAGACAGACACACAGACGGAGGCAAAAACATAACCTCCATCAACTTGACTGGCGAAGGTAACAACAACAAGAGTGAGGCGAGCGGTAATAAGCCTCTACGTGGTTCCCGACGCTAACCAACAGAGTCCAAATACCAGGACAGCTAACACTATAACCTAACCCATTACCACGCTTACAAAACACTTAACACCATAACAAACACAAGCTATCAACATACATAGCAACACACAGATAAAAACTACGCCATTATCACCCACGTCCCCCTCCTCCCTGCCCCTCCCTAGGCTTGAGACATACCCCTCTCCCTCCCTCACCCTCTGCTCCACCCCTCCCTCCCCCCTCCTAGGCTTGAGACACCCCTCCCCTCTTCCCTCCCTGGGCTTGAGACATATATTAACCCCTCCTATCCCCTCCCGGCCCCCAACACACCTCCACACACCCCTGCCTCAGACCTCCTCACACCCCTTCCTAGGCTTGAGACACACCCCTCTCTTCCTCCTCCCTAGCCTCGAGACATACCACCCCTCCCCTCCCTGCCCTCCCCCTCCCTTTCCCTTCTCCCCCTCCATTCCCTCCCCCTCCCTAGGCTTGAGACACCCCACCCCTCCCTCACCCTCTGCCCCTCCCCGTCCCCCTTCCCTCTCTAGGCTTGAGACACACCACCCCTACCCAGGCTTGAGACATGACCGCCTCCTCCCTCCCCCTCTCTTTAACTGTTGCCACCGCCACACTCACACACACTCATTATGCTAAGCCGCCGCCACCCCTACCTCCACCCCTCTCTCTTTCTCTCTCTCTCTCTCTCTCTCTCTCTACCGTCTGTCTTGCTTATGATGACAATTTTCCTGGGCTCTCATTTTCTCCCTCTCTTTTCTCATGACTTGTTTGCTCTCAAGATACTGGTAAAAGGGAGAGAGAGAGAGAGAGAGAGAGAGAGAGAGAGAGAGAGAGAGAGCTCGGACTGTACATAACCTCAGTACATCTTTCCTTTAGTACTCATATACTGTCCAATAATATGTCAATAGGTCTCATTACATTTCAGTTAAAGGGGGGGGGGGGGTATTTATTGACCTCCCCTCCCCCTCTCCCTCATGTTTAACCCCATTTTTTGTTTTAATTTTAGGACGTTCCCCTTACTAGTTTGGCGATTTTAAGACCTTTCGACCCATTTCTGTCAAATTAAAGACCCTGTCGTGCCACTTAGGTGTCGATGTCAATAGTGAGCCTGCAATTCAAGCCGGTATCACACGAGAGCATTTATAGTCAACATTCGATGATCAACATTTTTCTGGCAACATTTCTGGAATATTTTGCACTGATAACGGAAACTAGACTAATGATCGATTAATTTTGATAACCAAAAAAAAAAAAAAAAAAATAATATGAATGTTGACCTCATAAGCTGCCAGACCAGTGCTGAGGATAAATGTTGAGGGGAAAAAGCGCTCGTGTGATACCGGCTTTAGGAGAATTCTACCGAACAGTGTACACATACCGTACTATATATCTCGAAAGGGGGGGGGGGGGGGGGTGGGGGGGGGTCTTGGGGGGGGGGGTGTCCTTGGGGTGGGGGGGGGGGGGGGGGGGGTCTTGGGGGGTGGAGGGAGGGGGGGGGTCTTGGGGGGGGGGGAGGGGGGGGGGTCTTGGGGGTATTTTTCTAAGCTTGATGGAGGTCCTAGGGGAGGAAACTCAAATTAACAAATAAATAAATAATTAATTAATGAATAAATATTATATAAACCAAAATAATGAATCTCCCCCCTGAAGGGCAGATCTCCACTTGAGGGATATTTTTCTGGACCCCTTTCTCCCTCATGTTTAGCCCCATTGCTTTTGATATTATGAAACGTTTGCCCCATTAGTTTAGTGATTTTAAGAACTTTCACCCCATATTAAGACCTTTCGTGCCATTCAGGTGTCAATGTTATCCTGGCGAGCGATAGCGAGCCTGTAATTTAAGAGGAACCGGCCTTCGACCGGGACATTTTTCTACCGAAAAATGTACAAATATATCTTGAAAGGGACTCAAGGGGGAGTAATTTTAAGCTTGATGGAGGTCTAGGGAACAAACTAAATACCTCCCCTTAAGATTCTGTTTACTCCTATTCCAACCTTCCCCACTCCCCTGGAAACGCCCCATCTGAGTAATACAATAGTGAGGGATGTGTCCATATAATACAATAGTGAGGGATGTGTCCATATAATACAATAGTGAGGGATGTGTCCATAGAATACAATAGTGAGGGATGTGTCCATAGAATACAATAGTGAGGGATGTGTCCCATATAATACAATATTGAGGATGTGTCCATAGAATACAATAGTGAGGGATGTGTCCATAGAATACAATAGTGAGGGATGTGTCCATATAATACAATAGTGAGGGATGTGTCCATAGAATACAATAGTGAGGGATGTGTCCATAGAATACAATAGTGAGGGATGTGTCCATATAATACAATAGTGAGGGATTGTCCATAGAATACAATAGTGAGGGATGTGTCCATAGAATACAATAGTGAGGGATGTGTCCATATATACAATAGTGAGGGATGTGTCCATAGAATACAATAGTGAGGGATGTGTCCATATAATACAATAGTGAGGGATGTGTCCATAGAATACAATAGTGAGGGATGTGTCCATATAATACAATAGTGAGGGATTGTCCATATAATACAATAGTGAGGGGATGTGTCCATATAATACAATAGTGAGGGATGTGTCCATAGAATACAATAGTGAGGGATGTGTCCATATAATACAATAGTGAGGGATGTGTCCATAGAATACAATAGTGAGGGATGTGTCCATAGAATACAATAGTGAGGGATGTGTCCATATAATACAATAGTGAGGGATGTGTCCATATAATACAATAGTGAGGGATGTGTCCATAGAATACAATAGTGAGGGATGTGTCCATAATACAATAGTGAGGGATGTGTCCATAGAATACAATAGTGAGGGATGTGTCCATAGAATACAATAGTGAGGGATGTGTCCATATAATACAATAGTGAGGGATGTGTCCATAGAATACAATAGTGAGGGATGTGTCCATATAATACAATAGTGAGGGATGTGTCCATAGAATACAATATGAGGGATGTGTCCATAGAATACAATAGTGAGGGATGTGTCCATAGAATACAATAGTGAGGGATGTGTCCATAGAATACAATAGTGAGGGATGTGTCCATAGAATACAATAGTAATACAATAGTGAGGGATGTGTCCATAGAATTTCACAGGTAAATCTCTCTAGCTCTCACTTGAAGGGGGGATGGGCGTATTTATTTCCTCATTTATGTATATTTTGTACGTTTGAAAAAATGCCGCGGTCGAAGGCAGATCCCTCTTAATATTATGCTTACTGGTTCTCCTACCATCCAAATTCCTCTTAAGGGAGCCCACCTCGCTTTTTTCTCTTTCTCTCCCTCTCTGTTTGGCTTATATCCATTCGGCCCCATTCAGCCTACTGTTTGAAGACGTTTACCCCCATCCAGGTGTCAATATTTTCATGGCGACCGGTAGCGAGCCAGCATATATATATATATATTTATATTTTGACAGCAGGCTAAATTTGTACATTTTTCGATAGCAAAATTTCTCCGGCGAAGCCGGATTTCTCCATAAAATGCTGGCTCGCTATCGCTCGCCATGAAGAAATTGACACCTGGATGGGGATAAACGTCTTAAAACAGTAGGCTGAATGGGGCCGAATGGATACAAGCCAGAGAAAGAGAGAAAAGGAGAGAAAGATAAAAAAAAAAAAAAGCAGGTCACCCCCCTTAAAATACTGAGTAATAAAATAGTGAGGGATATTGCCATAGTGAGGGATATTGCCATAGACTTTCACAAGTTAATCTCTGTAACTCACAATTTAAGGGGAGATGGTTCACTTTTGGGTCGATTTTTGTTTTCATGTATTTATTACTATTCTAGTTTCCTCGTTAGACCTCCATCAAGCTTAAATAGACGCCCCCCTAGACCCCCTTTCAAAACGAATTTGTACATTTTTCGGTAGAAAAATGTCCTGGCCGAAGGTCGGATCCGCATAAGTTACAGGCTCGGTATCACTCGCTAGGAAAAAAATAAATACAAAATCGACACCTAAATGGCACGAAAGGTCTTAACATTGACAGAAATGGGACACAAGTTCGTACAATTGCTAAACTAATGAATCTAAAGATGAGGGAGAAGAGGGTCTAGAAAAGCGACTGATCTCCCCTTTTGTGGAATATGACGCGTTGTTGCAATTTCCTCTGGTTATCTGTAGACGATTTTATTCAGCTTAGGAAGGATCTGTGGGCGTCAGAGGCATAACGGCGGTGGTTTTGACCCCTTTAGATGCCCAGAGGTCCTTCCTAAGCTACATGAAATTGTCTTAATATAGCCAAAAATAGACTGCTAAAATGCGTCATCATTCTCAAAGGGCTAATTAATCTTGACCTCGAATCTCACAAGGTCAAATTTTCAAACACATTCTGCCTTGGAGTAATAACGAATAATGAATATCAGCTGTTTTACTAACTTTGACACTTACAGAAACAGTCGAAATTAAGTTAGGTTAAGGGCAGATCTCCACTTAAGGGATATTTTTCTTGACCACTTTCTCCCTCATGTTTAGCCCCATTGTTTTTGATACTATAAAACGTTTGCCCCATTAGTTTAGCGATTTTAAGAACTTTCACCCCATATTAAGACCTTTCGTGCCATTCAGGTGTCAATTTTATCCTGGCGAGCGATAGCGAGCCTGTAATTTAAGAGGAACCGGCCTTCGGCCGGGAAATTTTTCTACCGAAAAATGTACAAATATATCTTGAAAGGGACTCAAGGGGGTGTAATTTTAAGCTTGATGGAGGTCTAGGGAACAAACTAAATACCTCCCCTTAAGTTAGTTTAGTTGAGATTAGAAGTGATGGTAGTACTGGTGGGGATGATGGTGATAGTAGTGATGATGGTGATAGTAGTGATGATGGTGATAGTAGTGATGATGGTGATAGTAGTGATGATGGTGATAGTAGTGATGATGGTGATAGTAGTGATGATGGTGATAGTAGTGATGATGGTGATAGTAGTGATGATGGTGATAGTAGTGATGATGGTGATAGTAGTGATGATGGTGATAATTAAAGGGGCCTAAGCATGAGGGATAAAGGGTCCAAAAGAAAAAAGGAAAACAATAACTTCCCCTTATTTCGGCAAATATATCTTCGTGATAGCTGAATATTCAGAAACATAGCAATTCACCGTCATATGAAATAAAACAGGGTAAAGTCATCAATTAAATGAATCGGTCACAAAATGGCTGACCTGCGGCTGACGTGAAGGCGCCTATTTTCGATCCTATTTTAGTTTACCCTCTAGATCCACTTCGAGCTAAATATAGAAAACGCTTCCCCAGACCCCTTTCATGAAAACAAAGAAAAGGATGATAGACAAGAAAAACCCACATTCAAGCTAAATTTGTACATTTTTCGGTAGGTACCCCCTCTCTCCACCTCGTTCCACATTTCCACATACAGTAATTATTAGTGGCTTACTCTCATATTTAGTCCTGTGCCATATTTCTGAACTCTAACCTTCTTTCCCCCCCCCCCTAATATCTCTCCCTCTCCCATCTCGCTCTCTCTATCTCTCTCCTTTACACACACACATTCTCACTCACTCTCTCTCTCATTTGCATACAAACACCCATACTCTCAGACTCTCTCATGCCTATTTATATATTGCCATGTCTATATCTTCATCTCCCTCGCCTCTCTCTCTCTCTCTCTCCCTCAGCTTATGAACGGTCTAGTTAAGTTAGAGATAATAGCTTAAGAGGATTCCACTTCTGTCCACTGTTACCGGGCTGTCTGTCTCTCTGTCTCTCTCTCTCACTCTCTATCTCACTCACTCTCTCTCTCTCTCATACATTCATAATTCCGTATAATTCACTAAATAATCAATAGCCTATCCACTTTAAGGGGGCCCACATCTCTTTTTGTTTTCTCTTTCTCTCCCTTTATCTTTGGCTTGTATCCAATTGGCCCCATTCAGCCTACTGTTTTAAGACGTTTACCCCCATCCAGGTGTCAATATTTTCCTGGCGAGCGGTAGCGAGCCAACATATATATAGTTTTTTGTTTTGACATCAAGCTAAATTTGTATATTTTTCGATAGAAAAATTTCTCCGGCGAAGCCGGATTTCTCCATACAACGCTGGCTCGCCATCGCTCGCCAGGAATAAATCGACACCTACATGGGGATAAGCGTCTTAAAACAGTTGGCTGAATGGGGCCGAATGGATACAAGCCAGAGAAAGAGAGAAAAGGAGAGAAAGATAAAAAAAAACAAAAAACAGGTGACCCCCCTTAGTCTATTAGTCTCATGCATTGTTTCCGTTCGTCCATTACATGTCCTTTTAACTAACTATACTTTAACCTTAATAATAAAACAACATTCCCTCACACACACTAACAGAAACAAGAACAAGCACAAGGACAAACACACACACACACACACCCACGCACACACATTTCACACACACACACATACTTGAGTATTATTATATATTCTTTTATATTTATCTTGATTTATTCCTGCCCTTTCATTATCTTTTACAAAATCATTAGAAGCCCAAACCCCAAACATCACACACACACACTCACAGTCGACAATATGAACTGTAGTAAGTACGTCACTATCGACCAATCTAATTACACGCGGGGAAACGGTTGCAAAATTATTGGTAAATCTTTTAACTCACACGAAGCTAAGAATTTCTTCTTCAATCGAGTTGTCAACTTATGGAATGGGCTTCCCCGAGATGTTATAGACTGCAGCACCGTTGATTCATTTAAACTTCGCCTAGACAAATATCTCGCATCAAACCCGCGACTGACTGCGTTTGTAAATGAATAACTTTATTTTATCCTCTCCTGTTACTAACCCATCTGTCCCCTACTAACTTCCTAATCCTGCCACGGATATTAGTTCCAGGGTAGTAGTTCCCTTTCCAATGTTCCCTTACCCACTCTAAACCACTGTTTGGACACTTGAACCTCAGTGTTTTGGAGGACAAGCAGCCTAGAAGGGTCACTAGATCTATTGTTGCTTGATTTCCTTTGTACTCCTTTGTACAGTCAATAGAACAAAGTGAAAGAAGCTATAACAATATTATTCACGCTCACACACATAGGTCCACAAATACACACAGACACAGACACACACAGGTATACAAATTCACAAAGACAAAGACACACACAGGTATACAAATTCTATCTATCGCTCACACACATAGGTCCACAAATACACACAGACACAGACACACACACAGGTATACAAATTCACAAAGACAAAGACACACACAGGTATACAAATTCTATCTATTGTCTATTTGGTAGTCCATCGTAGTCCGATGATGACGTTCCCTTCCTGCAAAGCAGGAAGAGAAAACCTGCGCATAGAAGAGTTTAGAGTGCCGAGGGAGGTGCGCAGTTCCAACTTCACTATCTTGGTACTGAACAGGGGTTGCTGATGGCAAGGGGTGACCCAAGACGACCAGCTCCTGCTCAATACTGCAGGGGACTGCCGGGATTCCAGTTTGTCGGAAACCGCCAGGACGTGACCCCAACGTCTGCTGTTCTCTCAGGGTGTGCTCCCCTAGCCTTTGTCCTACTAGACTAAACCACAAGGCAGTGGGTGTGTGCAGTTGTTGGTAGATGACAAGGATGCACATCATACCTCTGGGGGCCACCGTATGCCCCGAGATCCCCTATTGATTTAGCCTGGGGTAGCAAGACACCCAGTTACCGTGTGTGGCCCCGGGGAGGCACAATAGGAGTCTTGGTGATGGAGAGGCTATGTACTGGCAGAGGGAGACTTGCGCACTCGGCTCCCCTTTTCACCACAAGGGTTAGCCAGTGGCAGCAGCTGAAAGCGAGAATTGCATGCAAGCAAGCAGCACTACACCAACATGCTACTGCACTAGTCACATCACATCACATCACCCTGTGTGATAACACCTTCCCTACCTCCCCGTCCTCATTCAGACTCCCTTCCTGCCCGCGCTAACCTTCCCTACCTCCCCGTCCTCATTCAGACCCCTCCTGCCCTCGCCACTGCCCGCTAACCTTTCCTACCTCCCCGTCCACATTCAGACTCCCCTCCTGCCCTCGCCACTGCCCGCTAACCTTTCCTACTTCCCCGTCCTCATTCAGACTCCCCTCCTGCCCTCGCCACTGCCCGCTAAAGCTCGGTTCACACATGCACGAATTAACGTCCCGTCTGTCCCCGACCCTTAATTCGCCGTGCCTGGGCGGCGTCCTTTTTATGCATGCATAAAATGGTCCGTATGGGTCGGGGCAACTGCCAGAAAAATTGTTATGTCGGGGACACCCAGGGGACACACACAGGAGCAATCGTCGTCTAGGCGCAGCCTGGCGGCGTCTAGACGACGACTGGCGGCGTCTAGACGACGAATATAACGGGATGAGAACGGCGGCAAAAAACCGTTGGATCAGTTCGAACGTTGGAACAGAACATGGCGCCTCCAGATTGATGCCGTCCTGCCTATTTTCTTGGTCGGGGACGGACGTGATATTAATTCGTGCATGTGTGAACCGAGCTTAAAGCTCGGTTCACACATGCACGAATTAACGTCCCGTTGGTCCCCGACCCTTATTCGCCGTGCCTGGGCGGAGTCCTTTTTATGCATGCATAAAATGGTCCGTATGGGTCGGGGCAACTGCCAGAAAATTTTTCATGTCGGGGACACCCAGGGGACACACACGGTACGGACACACATGGGAGCAATCGTCGTCTAGGCGCAGCCTGGCGGCGTCTAGACGACGACTGGCGGCGTCTAGATGACGAATATAACGGGATGAGAACGGTGGCAAAAAACCGTTGGAACGGAACATGGGGCCTCCAGATTGATGCCGTCCTGCCTATTTTCTTGGTCGGGGACGGACGGGACGTTAATTCGTGCATGTGTGAACCTAGCTTAACCTTTCCTACCTCCCCGTCCTCATTCAGACTCTCCTCCCGCCCTCGCCACTGCCCGCTAACCTTTCCTACCTCCCCGTCCTCATTCAGACTCTCCTCCCGCCCTCGCCACTGCACGCTAACCTTTCCTACCTCCCCGTCCTCATTCAGACTCTCCTCCCGCCCTCGCCACTGCCCGCTAACCTTTCCTACCTCCCCGTCCTCATTCAGACTCTCCTCCCGCCCTCGCCACTGCCCGCTAACCTTTCCTACCTCCCCGTCCTCATTCAGACTCTCCTCCCGCCCTCGCCACTGTCCGCTAACCTTTCCTACCTCCCCGTCCTCATTCAGACTCCCCTCCCGCCCTCGCCAACTACAGACACACACGCACACAGGTATACAAATTCACACAGAGACACACACACATAAACCTACAGTGAAAACCCAAAGTGAAAGAAGCTAACAACATCATCCACACACACACACAGACACACGCACACACACACAGTTATACAAATTCACGCGGACAAACACACACACACACATATACAAATTCACCCGGACAAACACACACACACACACACACAGTCAAAAAGCAAAGTGAAAGAAGCTAACAGCATCAGCCACTAACACACACACACACACATTCACGCCTCGTCAACCCAGCGCCCTCCATGAATTTAAATGGAGACCTAATAGAAATATTGGCAAAAGCTTTTAGAGTAATCAAATAATCAGCGACTGGAACAAGCTGACATCTACCGTCGCCGTGTCAGCAAGCGCAATACACAGTCAGCAAATGCAATACACGGGCTGACAAAACAGAATGATGGAATGAGGGTTTCTGTGGGCAATACTGTGTTGGTGGTGTAATGGTTTAGATGCTTATGTTCTGGGTGTGGTGTCCCGAGTTCGAATCCCGGGAGGACCATGTGCTTTCATTAGTTTATTCAAGTACAATGGGGTTTGTAATTGATGATTAATGTTAAGAACGGGGTGTTCTTTAAGGGGAGGTTTTTAGTTTGTTTCCTACTCCTCCAGCAATCTTAAAATTTCACCCCCTTGACCCCCTTTCAAGATAAATTTGTAATTTTTCGGTAGAAAAATGTCCCGGCCGAAGGCCGGTTACTCTTAAATTACAGGCTCGCTATCGCTCGCCAGGATAAAATCGACACCTAAATGGCACGAAAGGTCTTAAATTTGACAGAATGGGGCGGACATTCTTAAAATCACCAAACTAATGGGGCAAACGTCTTAAAATCTCACAAGCAATGGGGCTAAACATGAGGGAGAAAGGGGTCCAGAAAAAAATCCTCCAGGTGGAAATCTCCCCTTAATATGGTTTCATGTTTGTATTCTTCTTTGCATTGTCTTCTATCACTTCTATTGTTTTCTTATTCTCATTCTCAACCCCAAAACAGAATGATGGAAGGGGTTGGATGGGCAATAATATGTTGTATTCTATAAGTTAGCAGTCTCTCGGCTTTTATATCATTTATTTGTATTCTTCAAGTATTTTCGTCTACTGCTTCGGTTTTCTATTGTTCTTGTTCTTGCTCTCTCTCTCTCTCTCTCTCTCTGATTGGTACCTTTTTCATCCTTCTCCTATTTTCACCAACTTCTTAGGCTTCTCTCTCTTGCTCGTTTTTGTCTCTCGCCTCTCGTCCCCCCCCCCCCCCTCTCTCTCTCTCTCTGTCTGTCTAACGGGATGCCTATGTACTGTATATATTCTCTCTCTCTCAGGGTCTCTCTCTCTCTCTCTCTAAAAGGACTCCAACATATCTACCTTCGTCCAATGCTATCCCTCTCTCGCTTTAAGGCACTTTTTCATTCTTCCTGTATTTACTCCTAATGTTTCTGTTTCTTACTCTTGACCTCCTCCCCCCCCCCCCCTCTCTCTCTCTCTCTCTCTCTCTCTCTCTCTCTCTCTCTCTCGGACTGCTAATGCTTCAGGTCTTAGCAATGTCATTTGGTCCTTGCGGCATTTTAACTAATAAGGCTAGGCCTATAGGATAATCGGCTCTTATAGTAATCGTGCACATTTCTCACGTATTAAGGGGAGATTCCCACCTGAAGGATTTTTTTGTGGACCCCTTTCTCCCTCATGTTTAGCCCCATTGCTTTTGAGATTTTAAGACGTTTGCCCCATTAGTTTGGCGATTTTAAGAACCCTCGCCCCATTTCTGTCAATTTTAAGACCATTCGTGCCATTTAGGTGTCGATTTTTTCCTGGCGAGCGATAGCGAGCCTGTAATTTAAGGGGAATCGGCCTTCGGCCGGGAAATTTTTCTACCGAAAAATGTAAAACATTATCTTGAAAGGGGGTCTAGGGGGAGTAATTTTAAGTTTGATGGAAGTCTAGGGAATCAACTAAAAACCTCCCCTTAACCCCGAGCTGGTGCCGTTACAAAAGACAGTTCTATAATTATACAGTACAGGCCAAACTCACAATAACACACAAATATAACATACCGGTATATATAAGTGAATAAAACACAAAATATATATACTGTATATATTAAAAATAATAACAAAACATATATACACTGTAAATATATGGATATGAATAAATATGAATATAATTTATGAATATGAATAAATATGAATATATACATAAATAAAATATATACCGGTACATAAATAAAATAAAATATATACCGGTACATAATAAGAAAATATATACCGGTACATAATAAGAAAATATATACCGGTACATAATAAGAAAATATATACCGGTACATAATAAGAAAATATATACCGGTACATAATAAGAAAATATATACCGGTACATAAATAAAATAAAATATATACCGGTACATAAATAAAATAAAATATATACCGGTACATAAATAAAATAAAATATATACCGGTACATAAATAAAATAAAATATATACCGGTACATAAATAAAATAAAATATATACCGGTACATAAATAAAATAAAATATATACCGGTACATAAATAAAATAAAATACAAGTAAATAAAATAGGCCGACACATTTATTGCCCGGGTTCTGTTACGAATACCCGATAAATTGGATCACAGGCTGGAAAATGGGTTTCTTTTACGTTCTCCTGATACCTGTGTGTGTGTGTGTGAGAGAGAGAGAGAGAGAGATTATAATTTACTTACCTATTCCCTCGTATTACCCCCCCTCTCTCTCAACCCCCTGGTATCTTCCTTTCATTTAGCTATTACCGGTACCCCAATTATATGTCAGTTATTCCTCCAATTACCATTCAGCTATTACGTCTATTATCATTTACTTAATTATACCCTCGTAATTATTACCCCCTCTCTCTCTCTAAACACACTAGTATCTTCCTTCTATTTAAATATTACCCCTATTATCATTTAGCTATTCCCTCAATTGCCGACTTGCGAGTTTCGTTCTATAAGGAAGTTGGAGCCGTAGACATGCGATATTTAGCAGCATTACGAGCTAAAATACGGTCGTAGTCCATTCATAAATACATAGCACCCAATGCAACAACATAGCACCCAATGCAACAACATAGCACCCAATGCAACAACATAGCACCCAATGCAACAACATAGCACCCAATGCAACAACATAGCACCCAATGCAACAACATAGCACCCAATGCAACAACATAGCACCCAATGCAACAACATAGCACCCAATGCAACAACATAGCACCCAATGCAACAACATAGCACCCAATGCAACAACATAGCACCCAATGCAACAACATAGCACCCAATGCAACAACATAGCACCCAATGCAACAACATAGCACCCAATGCAACAACATAGCACCCAATGCAACAACATACCCTTTAGCCATCAGCAACCTACATTATTGGTGTATTTATGTTTAATATCGATGTTTAAGGCTCCAACTTCCTTATAGCCTGAAACTCGCCAGTGGTCAATTACCATTAAGGGGAGGTTTTTTGTTCCCTCCCTAGACCTCCATCAAGCTTAATATTACACCCGCTAGACCCCATTTCAAGATAAATATGTACATTCTTCAGTAGAAAAATGTCTCGGCTCCTCTTAAATTACAGGCTCGCTATCGCTCGCAAGGACAAAAATAGACACCTAAATGGCACGAAAAGTCTTAAAATTGACAGAAATAGGGCGAAGGTTATTAAAATCGCCAAACGAATGGAGCTAACGTCTTACAATCTCAAAAACAATGGGGCTAAACATAAGGGAGAAAGGGGTCCAGAAAAAAATCCCTCAAGTGGAAATCTCCCCTTAACCTATTTCCCCTATTATCCTTTACTTATTTATTCCCTATTATTACCCTCCCCTCTCTCTCTCGCTCTCTCCCAACCCACTGGTACCTTCCTTTCATTTAGCTTAGCCGTGTGTCATCCCTCCGTGCTGTCACCCTCATTCTTCGTCACTATAGGCTCGGTGCTGCTCCAACTTCTCCATCGTTGTTGTCGTCTTCTTCTTCTTCTTCTTCTTCTTCTTTATCTTATTTTTCTTCTTCTTCATCTTTATCATCTTCCTTTCTTAATCTTCTTCTTCTTCTTCCTTTCTTAATATTATTTTTCTTCTTCTTTATCTTATTTTTCTTCTTCTTCTTCTTCTTCTTTATCGTCTTCCTTTCTTCTTCTTCTTTTTCTTCTTCTTCTTCTTTATTTATTTTGTTATTTTGTTTTGCCTCCGTCGGGAACCCGCAACACAGACATATTACCGCACGTGTCACTCTAGTTGATATTGTTGTTGTTGATGATGTTGTTGTTGTTGTTGTTGTTGTTGTTGATGTTGTTGTTGTTGTTGTTCTTCCGCTCTGCCTTCTTCTTTCGCTTCCTCTTCCATTGTTCTTATACCACTTCTCTCTCTCTCTCAGCTCTATTTATTTATCTCTACCCATCCCCCCTCTCCCTCTCTCTCTTTCTCTCTCTCTCTCTCTAACTAGTGGATGGGGAGGGTTTATGAGGCTTAACTGGTGGGGAGGGCCATCAAACATTACTCTCTCTCTCTCTCTCTCTTAACAGTTGGGGAGGGCCATCAAACATTCATCTCTACTCTCTCTCTCTTAACTGGTGAGGGCCATCAAACATTCATCTCTACTCTCTCTCTCTCTCTTAACTGGTGGGGAGGGCCATCAAACATTCATCTCTACTCTCTCTCTCTCTTAACTGGTGGGGAGGGCCATCAAACATTCATCTCTACTCTCTCTCTCTCTCTCTTGGTTGTATCCATTCGGCCCCATTCAGCCTACTGTTTTAAGATATTATCCCCATTCAGTTGTCAATTTTTTTCAGGCGAGCGATACCGAGCCAGCATTTTTTTGTGAAATCCGGCTTTGCCGGAGAAAATGTTCTACCGAAAAATTTACAATATTTTCAAAAGATCAACAGCTGAATGGGGGTAAACGTCTTAAAACAGTAGGCTGAATGGGGGTAAACGTCTTAAAACAGTAGGTTGAATGGGGCCAAATGAAAAAAACTCTCCCTCTCTCTCCTTCAATTGTTCTCCCATTTGCTTCCCTTACACTTCTCTCTCCCCCCCCCCCCCCTCTCTCTCTCTCTCTCTCTCCACCCCTAAGCCAGTCTGTCGGTAATTTGATACACCGCGGCGAAGGAGGAGGGACGATGGGGAGAGGATAAATTGAAAGAAAAGGATATATCAATAATTAAAGCAACACGGGAAATACTGATAATAACAGCACACATTACAAGGAGAGAGAGAGAGAGAGAGAGAGAGAGAGAGAGAGAGAGAGAGAGAGAGAGAGTGAGACCCAGTGTGAGGGGTGTGGAAGTGTGTGTGTGTGTGTGAGAGAGAGAGAGAGAGAGAGAGAGAGAGAGAGAGAGAGAGAGAGAGAGAGAGAGTCACTATACAATTAGGAGAGGTAGTCATTCTAAGGTAATAGGAATGCATATCAACACGATGACCGTCTCTCTCTCTCTCTCTACTACTTCATATAAGAGAGAGAGAGAGCATCAAACAGTTAAACACCTATATTTTCCTTATATATAATTATATAAACACCTAATAATGAGAAAATTCAGTAATATTATAGTGATCATTATGATAATCCATTATGGGATCCTTTTGACTCAATCAACATTTCAAAATGCTTCGTCGTATTATCATAATTAGGCTACTCATTCAGACATTGTAAACATATTTTTTAACACGACTGTACGTCTTTCTGAATACTACACACACACACACACCCACCTCACACACACACACACACACCCACACCCACACCCCCACCTCACACCCACACACACCTCACACACACACATCCACACACACACCTCACACCCACCCACACACACCTCACACACACACACACACACACACACCTCACACACTTTCTCTCCTTATCTCTCTCTCTCTCTCTCTCTCTCTCTCTCTCTCTCTCTCTCTCTCTCTCTCTCTCTCTCTCTCTCTCTCTCTCTCTCTCACACACACACACATCTATATATCTCTCTCTCCTACCGGCTCGATGGATGTATAAAGTGTTCCGGCAGGTCCAATTAGTGATGAATGATTAGGTCCTAACTGGATTATCGTGGACAAAGGGAAATATTCCACTAGCTGTAATGACATTGTAAGACTAACTATATTATCTAGGAGTCGGGCTATTATCATATTGTGGAGTATAGTTGGTGGTGGTGCTGGTGGTGGTGGTGGTGTATGATAATAGGGATAAATTCGTTAGGGCAGGGGGGCTTTATACTTTACCCTCGGCGAACTATCTGCTACTGCTACGACTATTGCTGCTACTGCTGCTACTACTACTACTACTACCACTACTTCATACTGATACTACCACTAATATTGCTACTGTTGCTATTACTGTTGCACCTGTTGCTAATGTAGTTCCTACTGCTACTACTCCTATTACCACTAATACTATTACTACCGCTATTACTGCTGCTACTATTGCTACTACCACTACTACTATTGGTACTACTATTACTGTTACTACTACCACCACTATTACTACTGCTACCACTGACATTACTACCACTACTACATGTGCTACTACTACTACTACTACTAGTACTACTACTACTACAACAACTACTACTGCTACTGTTGTTCGTTACGGCAGGGGGAGTTACACTTTACCCTCAACGAACTACCTTATACTGATACTACTACTACTACTATTGCTATTACTGCTGCTACTATTGCTACTGCTGCCACCACTAACACCTCTACTACTTCTATTACTACTACTTATATTACTACTATTATTACTGCTGCTACTATTGCTACTCCTTCTATTACTACCACTACTACTCCATTACTACCACTACTACTGATTCAACCATTACTAATACTACTGCTACTACAACCATTACTACTGCTGCTATTGCAATTACTACCACTATTACAGCTGCTATCACTATTTCTAGTAACCAGCCGAAGGCCGGTTACTCTTATATTACAGGCTCGTAATCACTCGCCCGAAAAATAATCGACACCTAAATTACACGAAAAGTCTTAATATTGACAAAGAAATGGGGCGAAAGGTCTTAAAATCGCCAAACTAATGGGCCGCACGTCATAAAAATCTGAAAAATAATAGGACTAAACACGAGGAAGAAGGTGGACCAGAAAAACGACTCATCTCCCCTCAATAACTTATCCTCATGATCCTCCATCCATACACATTCAAGTTAAATGTGTATATTTTTCAATTTGAAAACTGTAGAAGGCTGATTTCTTCTAAGTAAAGCTACAGGCTCGCTGTGGCTCGTTCAGAACAAAATCGACACCTGGATGGGTCTTATAATCGCCAAACTAATGGGGTGAAACGTCTTAACCCATTGAATACCAGTGACCTTCTTTTCATTTTATTCTGGCAACTAATACATGATTGTATTCGGCTTAAGAAGGACGTCTACCCAGTAAAAGGTGACAACCTATCTCTATCAATCCATTTAGCTACCATACATACTTCTTAAGGGGAGATCTCCACTCGAGGGATTTTTTTCTTGACCCCTTTCTCCCTCATGTTTAGTCCCATTGCTTTTGATATTATAAAACGTTTGCCCCATTAGTTTAGCTATTTTAAGAACTTTCACCCCATATTAAGACCTTTCGTGCCATTCAGGTGTCAATTTTATCCTGGCGAGCGATAGCGAGCCTGTAATTTAAGAGGAACCGGCCTTCGGCCGGGACATTTTTCTACCGAAAAATGTACAAATTTATCTTGAAAGGGACTCAAGGGGGTGTAATTTTAAGCTTGATGGAGGTCTAGGGAACAAACTAAATACCTTCCCTTAACCTGTACAAAATCGTCTGAATATAGCTAAAATGAAATTAAAAACGCGTCGCCGGTACTAAAAGGGTTAAAATCTCTAACCTAAGGGAGCGAAACATTGGGGGGGGGTTGTATCCGTAAAGCCCCCCCCCCCCCCCTACCCATACCCAAACCCTCGGATCAAATGGGGTTAACATTCTAGATATATATACAGTCGCGCTAATAAGTGATGTCTCGGCACCAAGTATATTGTATTTTGATCCATCATTAGTATCAACCAATATCTAAGCTTCATTTCTTTATATAGCGTGAAATATACAAACAATGTTCCTACACTTATACCCCACACTATCCAACATCTGACAGACATTAATACAATACAGAGCAAGCCAACGTAATGACAGCTGGGACATGACTATTAGCGCGACCGTACCTACATACACAATATCGTTCAACCAGCGAGCATGTTTTGAGAGCCTTCATGCCTTGGTATCGGCGGGAGACCATGAACTGCGAAAGACTATTATAATTTGCCACATGGATGGCTAATGCCCAGGTGCGCTGTACTTGATAGTTAATGGAGGGTGGGGACAATGAGGGGAGAGAGAGAGAGAGAGAGAGAGAGAGAGAGAGAGAGGGAGAGAGAGAGAGAGAGAGAGAGAGAGAGAGAGAGAGAGAGAGAGAGAGAGAGAGAGAGAGAGAGAGAGAGAGAGAGAGAGAGAGAGAGAGCGAGAGAGAGAGAGAGAGAGAGAGAGAGAGAGAGAGTGTGTGTATGAGTGAGAGGGAGTGTAAAGGGAGTGTGTGGGTGTGTGTGTGTGGTAACTGTGTGTGTTTCGTGTGTGCATCGTGTGTGTGTGTGTTAAGAGAGAGAGAGAGAGGGATGGTGTTTCTGGTAGAGCGATTGAGCTGGAGAGTGTGGAGTGTGTGATGGTGATTTACCTGAGCTGCCATAAATGTTTTACTCTCAGCCACATACCAAAAAAAGGCCACATACCCAAATGCGGCACACCATACCAAAACCGGCCACAAGTCATAAATAGTCAGCAGATTTAGGTTAGGTTAACTAGCGCAACAAGACCACCAAAATCCCCCAATACGTCGGATCCAGCGAGTGGTTAAGTATACGATTATCGCCTTTCATCGTAAGTTTAGGAAGGACCTGTGGGATTCAGAGGGAGAGTAGAGACAAGCTTTACCTCTTCGATGCCCTATATATCATTCCTAAGCTCCGTCAAATCGTCTAATGTTAGCCAGGATCAAAGCAGAATGGCACCAACATAATATTGATAGGGGTTATTGAAGACGGTTTTAAGGGGAGGTTTAAAGGGGAGGTTTTTAGTGTGTTTCCTAGACTTCCATCAAGCTTGAAATTACACCCCCTTGACCCCCTTTCAAGATAAATTTGTACATTTTTCGGTAGAAAAATGTCCCGGCCGAAGGCCGGTTACTCTTGAATTACAGGCTCGCTATCGCTCGCCAGGATAAAATCGACACCTAAATTGAACGAAAGGTCTTAAAATTGACAGAATGGGATGGAAATTCTTAAAATCACCAGGCTAATGGGGCAAACGTCTTAAAATCTCAAAAACAATGGGGCTAAACATGAGGGAGAAAGGAGTGCAGAAAAGAAATCCCTCAAGTGGATATGGTCCCTTAACCCCTCGTCTTGAAAACCTGGGAGGGATCTCCTCATTCACCATATTATACTTCACTTAGGGAGAGTACAGTCGGGGGTATGGTTATAAGTAAGTGGTGTCATAGATTCCAGTGGTTATCGCTCAAAAAGTGTCGCTGGGAAAAAGTGCTTATCCCTCAGAGTATTAGTCATTGTCCGAAACTTTGTGAAATATCTGACAACACTTATTAAGGGGAGGTCTCCACTTTAGGGATTTTTTTTCTTGACCCCTTTCTCCCTCATGTTTTAGCCCCCCCATTGTTTTTTCTAATTGTAAGATGTTGTGGCCCATTATTTTTGGACGATTTTAAGAAGTTTCAACCCATTTCTGTCAATTTTAAGACCTTTCGTGCCATTTAGGTGTCGATTTTATCCTGGAGAGCGATTAGCGAGCCTGTAATTTAAGAGGGAACCGGCTTTCAGCCGGGAAAATTTTTCTACCGAAAAATGTTTACAAATTTAGCTTGAAAGGGGCTCCAAGGGTGTGTAAATCTTAAAGGTGGGGGCTCATGGGTTGAGGTAAAACATGGGAAAAATAATCGCCAACCTGCATATAAGATCGTGAAAATGCAATGGCACTGAAATAATTATTCACCATGGTATCAGGATTTTGCGGATTGTCTATACAGGGCCTGTGACGTCATAGTGACCGCACACCAGTATCCTTTAGCCTAGACTGGATGGTGGACTTACACTGTTGTGACGTCACAGGCCCGGTATAGACGATCCACAAAATCCTTTATACCATTGTTAATACTGCTTTCAGTGCCCATTGCATTTTGCAAGATAATTATGTACAAATGGCGATTATCATTCCATGTTTATCTCAACCCATGAAGCCACACCTTACACCTCGACCGTATACAGTATGTCTAGATGGTAACCATTCAATTAGAACACTAGAGTTACCAATTATAGAGAACACCTTATAATAACAACAACAACAACAATAACCCCACCAATAACACCTTTATAATGCACAACCAACAACAACTTTATAACAACACAAACAACAATAAGACCACCAATAACACCTTATAATTGCAACAACCAACCACCTTATAAACAACACACAACACACACCACCTTATACTGTTCGAGTTTCCAAATACAGACCATGTTTAAGAACAAACTAGTAATCCTCCGAACAATGAGTTACGACACATAAAGGTATTAATAAGGCTC
>CM064510.1:6364943-6372220 GCA_032716605.1 Paralithodes platypus | reverse complement strand
ACACACACACATCTATATATCTCTCTCTCCTACCGGCTCTATGGATGTATAAAGTGTTCCGGCAGGTCCAATTAGTGATGAATGTTTAGGAGGTCCTAACTTGGAGTTATCGGGGACAAAGGGAAATAATTCCACTATCTGTAATGACATTGTAAGACTAACTATATTATCTAGGAGTCGGGTCTATTATCATATTGTGGGAGTATTAGTTGGTGGTGGTGGTGGTGGTGGTGGTGGTGGTGGTGGTGGTGTTGATAATAGGGATAAATTCGTTAGGGCAGGGGGGCTTTATACTTTACCCTCGGCGAACTATCTGCTACTGCTCACGACTATTGCTGCTAACTTGCTGCTACTAATACTACTACTACCACTACTTCATACTGATACTACCACTAATGATTGCTACTGTTGCTATACTGCTGCACCTGTTGCTCAATGTAGTTCCTACTGCTACTACTCCCTATTACCACTAATACTAATTTACTATCCGACTACCCGCTATTACTGCTGCTACTATTGCTTACTACCACTACTCCTACTATTGGTACTACTATTACTGTTACTACTACCACCACTATTACTACTTGCTACCAATGACATTACTACCACTACTACATGTGCTACTACTACTAACTACTACTAGTACTGACCTACTACTACAACAATACTACTGCTACTGTTTTTCGTTACGACGGCAGGGGGAAGTTACACTTTACCCTCAACGAACCTACCTGATACTGATACTAACTACTACTAACTATTGCTATTACTGCTGCCTACTATTGCTACTGCTTGCCACCACTAACACCTCTACTACTTCTATTACTACTACTTATATTACGTACTATTATATTGCTGCTACTATTGCTACTCCTTCTATGGGGGGGGGGGGGGACTACCCCTACTACTCCATTAACTACCACTTACTATCTGATTCCAAACCCATGACTTAATACTACTGCTACTACAACCATTACTACTCTGCGCTAATTGCCACTTTACTACCACTATTACAGCATACTATCACTATTTCTATTAAACGCAGCCGAAGGCCGGTTACAGCTTATATTACAGGATCGTAATCACTCGCCCGAAAAAATATCGACACCTAAATTACACGAAAAGTCTTAATATTGACAAAGAAAGAAATGGGGCGAAAGGTCTTAAATCGCTAAACTAATGGGCCGCAAGTCATAAAAATCTGAAAAATAATAGGACTAAACACGAGGAAGAAGGTGTGGACCAGAAAAAAGCGACTCATCTCCCCTCAATAACTTGTTATCCTCATGATCCTCCATCCATACCACATTCAAGAGCTTAAATGTGTATATTTTTCCAATTTTGAAAACTGTAGAAGGCTGATTTCTTCTAAGCTACAGGCTCGCTGTGGCTCGTTCAGAACAAAATCGACACCTGGATGGGTCTTATAATCGCCAAACTAATGGGGTGAAACGTCTTAACCCATTGAATACCAGTGACCTTCTTTTAATTCTATTCTGGCAACTAATAAATGATTGTATTCGGCTTAAGAAGGACGTCTACCCAGTAAAAGGTGACAACCTATCTCTATCAATCCATTTAGCTACCATACATACTCTTAAGGGGAGATCTCCACTCGAGGGATTTTTTTCTTGCCCCCTCTGTCCCTCATGTTTAGTCCCATTGCTTTTGATATTATAAAACGTTTGCCCCATTAGTTTAGCTATTTTAAGAACTTTCACCCCATATTAAGACCTTTCGTGCCATTCAGGTGTCAATTTTATCCTGGCGAGCGATAGCGACCCTGTAATTTAGGAGGAACTGGCCTTCGGCCGGACTTTTTCTACCGAAAAATGTACAAATATATCCTGAAAGGGACTCAAGGGGGTGTAATTTTAAGCTTGATGGAGGTCTAGGGAACAAACTAAATACCTCCCCTTAACCTGTACAAAATCGTCTGAATATAGCTAAAATGAAATGAAAAACGCGTCGCCGGTACTAAAAGGGTTAAAATCTCTAACCTAAGGGAGCGAAACATTGGGGGGGGGTTGTATCCGTAAAGCCCCCCCCCCCCCCCCCCCCCAACCCCAACCCCCCGATCAAATGGGGTTAACATTCTAGATATATATACAGTCGCGCTAATAAGTGATGTCTCGGCACCAAGTATATTTTGATCAATCATTAGTATCAACCAATATCTAAGCTTCATTTCTTTATATAGCGTGAAATATACAAACAATGTTCCTACACTTATACCCCCACCCTATCCAACATCTGACAGACATTAATACAGTACAGAGCAAGCCAAACGTAATGACAGCTAGGGACATGACTTATTAGCGCGACCGTACCTACATACACAATATCGTTCAACCAGCGAG
The DNA here is from genome assembly GCA_032716605.1 of Paralithodes platypus. NCBI lineage: Eukaryota > Metazoa > Arthropoda > Malacostraca > Decapoda > Lithodidae > Paralithodes > Paralithodes platypus. Next base: position 6,369,860 of record CM064510.1, on the reverse strand, counting down.
CATGTTTTGAGAGCCTTCATGCCTTGGTATCGGCGGGAGACCATGAACTGCGAAAGACTATTATAATTTGCCAGACGGATGGGTAATGGCCAGGGGCGCTGTAGTTGATAGTTAATGGAGGGTGGGGACAACTGAGGGGAGAGAGAGAGAGAGAGAGAGAGAGAGAGAGAGAGAGAGAGAGAGAGATAGAGAGAGAGAGGGAGAGAGAGAGATAGAGAGAGAGAGAGAGAGAGAGAGAGAGAGAGAGAGAGAGAGAGAGAGAGCGAGAGAGAGTGTGTATGAGTGAGAGGGAGTGTAAGTGAGTGTGTGTGTGTGTGTGTGTGTGTGTAACTGTGTGTGTTCGTGTGTGCATGCGTGTGTGTGTGTGTTAAGAGAGAGGAGAGAGGGATGGATGGATAGCGAGAGAGAGAGTGTGAGTGTGTGATGGTGATTTACCTGAGCTCCATAAAATCTCAGCCACATACCAAAAAAGGCCACATACCCAAATGGCCACATACCAAAACGGCCACAATCATAAATAGTCAGCAGATTAGATTAGGTGAACTAGCAACAAGACCACAATAATCCCCCCAAAACGTCGGATCAGCGAGTGTTAAGTATACGATTATCGCCTTTCATCGTAAGTTTAGGAAGGACCTGTGGGATTCAGAGGGAGAGTAGAGACAAGCTTTACCTCTTCGATGGCCTATATATCATTCCTAAGCTCCGTCAAATCGTCTAATGTTAGCCAGGATCAAAGCAGAATGGCACCAACATAATATTGATAGGGGTTATTGAAGACGGTTTTAAGGGGAGGTTTTTAGTGTGTTTCCTAGACTTCCATCAAGCTTGAAATTACACCCCCTTGACTCCCTTTCAAGATAAATTTGTACATTTTTCGGTAGAAAAATGTCCCGGCCAAAGGCCGGTTCCTCTTAAATTACAGGCTCGCTATCGCTCGCCAGGATAAAATCGACACCTAAATTGAACGAAAGGTCTTAAAATTGACAGAATGGGGTGAACATTCTTAAAATCACCAGGCTAATGGGGCAAACGTCTTAAAATCTCAAAAACAATGGGGCTAAACATGAGGGAGAAAGGAGTCCAGAAAAAAATCCCTCCAGTGGATATCTCCCCTTAACCCTCGTCTTGAAAACCTGGGAGCTCTCCTCATTCACCATATTATACTTCATTAGGGAGAGTACAGTCGGGGGTATTAATAAGTGTTGTCATAGATTCCAGTGGTTATCGCTCAAACAAGTGTAGTTACTGGGAAAAGTGCTTATCCCTCAGAGTATTAGTCAGTGTCCGAAACTTTGTGAAATATCTGACAACACTTATTAAGGGGAGGTCTCCACTTGAGGGATTTTTTTTCTTGACTTCTTTCTCCCTCATGTTTAGCCCCATTGTTTTTCTAATTGTAAGATGTTTGCCCCATTATTTTGACGATTTTAAGAAGTTTCAACCCATTTCTGTCAATTTTAAGACCTTTCGTGCCATTTAGGTGTCGATTTTATCCTGGCGAGCGATAGCGAGCCTGTAATTTAAGAGGAACCGGCTTTCAGCCGGGAAATTTTTCTACCGAAAAATGTACAAATTTATCTTGAAAGGGGCTCAAGGGTGTGTAATCTTAAAGGTGGGGGCTCATGGGTTGAGGTAAACATGGAAAAATAATCGCCAACCTGCATATAATTATCTTGTAAAATGCAATGTCACTGAAATAATTATTAACAATGGTATAAAGGATTTTGCGGATTGTCTATACCGGGCCTGTGACGTCATAGTGACGTCACACCAGTATCCTTAGCCTAGACTGGATGGTGGACTTACACTCTTGTGACGTCACAGGCCCGGTATAGACGATCCACAAAATCCTTTATACCATTGTTAATAATGATTTCAGTGCCATTGCATTTTGCAAGATAATTATGTACAACTTGGCGATTATCATTCCATGTTTATCTCAACCCATGAGCCCCCACCTTTAACCTCGACCGTACAGTATGTCTGATGGTAACCATTCACTTAGAACACTAGAGTTACCAATTATAGATAACACCTTATAACAACAACAACAACAACAATAACACCACCAATAACACCTTATAATGACAACAACAACACCTTATAACAACAACAACAACAATAACACCACCAATAACACCTTATAATGACAACAACAACACCTTATAACAACAACAACAATAACACCACCTTATACTGTTCGAGTTCCAACATACAGACCATGTTTAAGAACAAAATAGTTAATCCTCCGAACAATTGAGTTCCGACATAAAGGTATAATAAGGCTCATGCTAAACGTTTGTCTTTAAGGGGGCCCACCTCGCTTTGTTTCTCTTTCTCTCCCTCTCTCTCTTTGGCTTGTATCCATTTAACCCCATTCAGCCTAGTGTTTGAAGACGTTTACCCCCATCCAGGTGACAATATTTTCATGGCGACCGGTAGCAAGCCAGCATATATATATTTTTGTTTTGCCAGCAAGCTAAATTTGTACATTTTTCGATAGAAAAAGTTCTCCGGCAAAGCCGGATTTCTCCATACAAAGCTGGCTCGCTTTCGCTCGCCAGGAAGAAATCGACACCTGGATGGGGATACACGTCTTAAAACAGTTGGCTGAATGGGGCCGAATGGATACAAGCCAGAGAAAGAGAGAACATGAGAGAAAGATAAACAAAATGTGACCCCCCTTAAGCCTTCGACCACACGTTAAGATAATGCTGATAATAACGTTCTGACACACACACATAATAAAGGCATACTGGCTCAATGTTGTCCGCTCACAGTGTTAAAATAAATGATGAGTGAGTAATGCTGAGCCTGTGGTGGTGGTGGTGGTGGAGTGGTGGAGGATAATGGTGGTGGTGGTGGTGGGTAGTTATGAAGGATGATGGTGGTGGTGGTGGTGGTGGTGGTGGGTGGTAGTAGTGGTGGTGGAGGAGGAGGAGGATAGTGGTGGAGGATGATGGAGGTAGTGGTGGTGATGGAGCAGAGGCCGCGGCATTGTAATAGTGTTAGGCTTTTTGTCGGTCGGAGGTCGGTCAGCGGCAGACATTTACCATTACAAACTAATTTCCGGCCCCAGCATCCAGACATTGATACCTTAGTCCTCTCTCTCTCTCTCTCTCTCTCTCTCTCTCTCTCTCTCTCTCTCTCTCTCTCTCTCTCTCTCTTATCTCCTCTCTTAACTCCTCTATTCTCCGCAAATTCCTATCTTCTCTTAACTCCTCTCTTCTCTTAACTCCTCTCTTCTCTTAACTCCTCTCTTCTCTTAACTCCTCTCTTCTCTTAACTCCTCTCTTCTCTTAACTCCTCTCTTCTCTTAACTCCTCTCTTCTCTTAACTCCTCTCTTAACTCCTCTATTCTCCACTCATTCCTATCTTCTCTCCTATTTCCTCATCCCTACTACTTCTCCCCTCGTTCCCTCTTCTCCCTTTTCCTTCCCTCATCCTCCCTCTCCCCCTCCCCACAGTTACCCCTATACCTGTCTCCCTCGTTCCATCTACAGTATTGTCTTCCTTACTTCTATCTCTTTCTCCATATCTGCTTCCTATCCCCATTTACTTATAGGCTAAACCCCTCCCTCCCCCCACATCTACCTACCTGTACCCCTCCCCCTAACACCTACCTGTACCCCTCCCCCTAACACCTACCTATACCCTCCCCCCCTCATAACCTACCTCTACCCTCCCCCCAACCACACCTACCTACTGTTCCCCCTCCTTCCCCCACACCTACCTGTACCCCTCCCCCTCACACCTACATCTACCCCCCTCCTTCCCCCCACCTACCTCCCTCTCCCCTTCCACCCACACTCACCTACCTGTATCCCTCCCCCCACACACCTACCTCTACCCCTCCCCCCACAAATACCTCTACTCATCCCCCCCCCACACCTACCTGTACCCATCCCCCTCCCCCCACCACTCCCACACCTACCTACCTGTACCCCCCTCCCCACCCCCCCACCTACCTCTCCCCCCCCTCCCCTCCCCCCCACCACACACACCTACCTCCCCCCTCCCCCTCCCCACCACACCTACCCCCCCAACCCTTCTCCAAACATTAAACACATCTCATGGTATAAGGCGGACCTCTCGTATTCCAAGCGCTTACCTGTTTAGCTCTACTTATGTGTTTAAGTGTGTGCGTGTTTCTGTGTGTGCGTGTGCGTGTCTGTATGTGTATGTACGTGTCTGCATGCTTGTGTGTGCGTGTCTGCGAGTGTGTGTGCGTGAGTGTGCGTTTCGTTTAGTTTGTTTTTTATACTTTTCGATGCTTTCTATAATGATACGTTCACAAACAAGATGGTCACAGTCCTAAGTGGCCTAGGCTAAGTTGGCTGAAGTTAGGTTAAATTAGGTTAGATTAAGTTAGGTAAGGTTAGGTTAGGTGTGGTTAAGTTAAATTAAGATACTAACAGTTGGATGAGGTTTAGTTAACTTCTTCAGCACCATGGCGTCTTTATATCATTTATTCATTTTTCTATCGAAAAATGTACACATTTTATCTTGAAGGAGGGTCTGGGGGGGGGGGGGGCGGGGGGGAGGGGAGGGTAAGCTTGATGGAGGTCTAAGGAGGAAACAAACAAAAACTGATAAATATATTTATAAATTAGGAAATAAATACGCCCATCCCCTCTAAATGTACGATAGTGTGCGTGTACAGTCGGCCTAATAAGGCATGTCGCGGCACCAATTATGTTTTGATCAATAATTTTGGTATCATAAATATTTCCACATGATTTCTTCTTTTTGAGCGAGATATACAGCCATGTTCCTACCCATACCCACCCTATTCAACATCTGACAGACCCTGATACAACACAGAGCGAGCCACGCGTAATGACACCTGAGACATGACTTATTAGAGCGACCGTACAGTATAGACTATCAACCCAATTAATCAGATTACTCCAA
>CM064510.1:6329943-6359943 GCA_032716605.1 Paralithodes platypus | reverse complement strand
AATCTGCTTGACCTGGGTTCGATCCCAGCCAAGGCGGACATTTAGTGGGTGTGTTGGTACGTCCTAGCATGTTTCACAAGCTCGCACCCAGTCGAGGGACACCTCAATGACGTATACAAACTAATAACACACATAACAAAGCCACTCCATCAGCTTCCTCTTTCTCCAACACTTTTTCTCCCCTCTCTACACTCTTCAGAAAATAGGAAAAGTAGAAAGTAGCTACGAGGTGCCGTTGTAAAGGCTTATCCCTCAATACCTTCACCTGACCTGACCTGACACTAGATAAATACAAGAAATATTGAAAATTAAAATTAACGTAAGAAAACGTGAGTCTGTAAAGAGACGATTGACCCATACACGCCAGATCCCTTTCACACCCATCCCATCTCGTCCAATATGAAATAACAGCAACAAACAATCCGTGAAGTATGCAAACACCTAAACAAACAGCAACGACGGGAGCTTACGATAGAATGCGCGTTGCCAAGGCGTTCATCTGCGTTGGGTGAGTAGGCTAACCCAGCTTGATTACAGGGGCTACAGCATATTACTCGGGTTATGACAGCTTACCTACCTAGTAATGCAAGGTTGTTGTTGTTCCCCAAGCTGCCTGGCCGAACAGCCCCAAGGCCCCGAGCAAGGCCAAGGCCATAACTGAGCGCCCCCACAGAACCCTCCCTGCCGATCACAATAAAGCCTGGGTGACCGAAGCCACTCCATGGCGGGGAGCTGAGGAGGGTGCAGAAACGCCCGGGAAACCAAAGCCCCACCCAGGGCCCTGTGCCCCTCAGCAATTATGAAGAGAAAGTTGAGGGTCAAAGGAAAAATGTGACGCTTTGGCTTCCAATCTTGGTAGATTGGAAGGTCAATCCACAGAAGAGACGCCGTCACTTGAGATCTAGAAAATATATAAGTAAAAGGAACAGTCAGAGTAAGCTATGAGTATGGCAGAGATCGCTCAGTTCTCACTCTGATAGACCAGCCCATCACCACAGTAATGCAAGGTTCCGATATATACTGTTATGTGACCGAGGCAGTAAGGTGTGAAGAGTCTGCCCATATGTCTCGTCCTGCTTGGGGATCGAACCCTTTGTCTTTGAGTTAAGAGTCAAGCACGCTAACCAATACGGCACACAAAACCTGTAGTGCAAAATGAGAAGGTTCCTCAAACAAATACACCCGTCTTAAGGGGGGTGACCTGTTTTTTGTTATTTCTCTCCTTTTCTCTCTTTCTCTGGCTTGTATCCATTCGGCCCCATTCAGCCAACTATTTTAAGACGGTTATCCCCATCTAGGTGTCGATTTCTTCCTGGCGAGCGATAGCGAGCCAGCATTATATGAAGAAATCCGGCTTCGCCGGAGAAATTTTTCTATCGAAAAATGTACAAATTTAGCCTGCTGTCAAACAAAAATAAAAAATATGCTGGCTCGCTACCGCTCACCAGTAAACAATTAACACCTGGATGGGGATAAACGTCTTAAAACAGTAGGCTGAATGGGGCCAAATAGATACAAGCCAGAGAAAGATAGAAAAGGACAGCACCAAAACAGGTCACCCCCCTTAAGTTGCATTCCACAGGCAAGTTTGCATACAACCGTCTTTAAAATATAAGTATGAACCCATTTAAACCCCAGCAGTGTATGTGTTTAAATATATGCAAACCATGTACTTATATGTGTTCAGCATCACACAATTATTAACATTATATAAGACTGAAAAAGACACACTACAAAATAACTCTATGAAATATATGAAACAAACAATAACAAATTCCAAAAAATACACAAATTATGAAGAGGGAAATAGAAAAAAAATGCAGAATTGTGAATGTACTTACGGCATCCAGGACTCCAGGACTCAGAGAAGGGCTTCGTCAGTGGAATAAGATCTTCTGACCTTATCTGGAAATTAATGGGTATGCAATGTGAGTAAAAGAGAGATAATTAATAATAATAATAATAATAATAATAATAATAATAATAATAATAATAATAAAAAAAATAATAATAATAATAATAATAAAAATAATTATAATAATAAACAAAATAATTATAATAATAACATAATGATAATAATTAAGTTGTGGTTTTATATTATCTAAAATATATGATTGAATACAGAAATGACAACTTATACTGGAGTTCATATTATACTATTGTCACGAGGAATAACGAAGCAACGATTATGTCACCGTTACCATTATGTCACCGTTACCATTATGTCACCGTTACCATTATGTCACCGTTACCATTATGTCACCGTTACCATTATGTCACCGTTACCATTATGTCACCGTTACCATTATGTCACCGTTACCATTATGTCACCGTTACCATTCATAATATCCATAAAATCACTGTACTGTAAATCCAACACCACTCATGACATTCCCATCACCACCACCTCGTATCTCATCACCACTCATGACATTCCCATCACCACCACCTCGTATCTCCATCACCATCACCTCGTATCCTCACCAAAACTATCACCACCACTTAACATCTCCATCATCACCACCTCGTAACCCCACCACCACTATCACCACCATTTGACATACCCATCACCACTATCTCGTATCCTCACTAATACACCATCACCACCAAGCATCTCCATCACCACTAGCACCACCACTAAACATCTCCATCATCACCACCTCGTCTACCCATCACTACAAGCACCACCACTGCCTATCCTCACCACCAATAATAGCATCCCCATCATCACCACCACTAGCACCACCATCTCGTATATCCCCCTCCCCCTCCCCCACCACCACCACCACCCTCCCCACAGTAAGCCCCACACTACACACCACATTAGTAGCCCCTTACGCCAATATTTGCAGAGTCAACTAGGCATTAATAACACACTTAACGCATCACCAGCAGCTCCCGGAGACCATTTTACTGAGGGCGGGCGGGGAGGGGCACACTTCATTTGGCTGCAAAATGGGCGGCTTCACGGGCGTCATATGTCCGCAATTTGTTGTCAGATTCGTTTTATTAACCCTCTCCGATATATGACGCTACTTTGAGCCTGTTGGGGATACTTTAAAGCCTTTGTTACCATCAGGGGTATTTAGAAACCTTTAGTTTAGTTACTTCAACCTCTGCAGTTGTCTTTGAGTTAGCTGTGGGCAGAAAACTAATTTTGGAGAGGTAATTATAAGAGTGAGAGAATTATATTTCTTATTGCTAATCTAGCAACATCTGCGTCATATGAGCGTGAAAGGGTTAAGGGGGGCGACTTGCTTGGAACCGAATGGATACAAGCCAGAGAAAGAGAAAAGGAGAAACAAAAAGTCAGGTTACCCCTTCACAGCCAGACGTAATACGGCGTAATATATCTGTATTGAAGTGAAATCTCATTGAATTGACACACTTAATTGACACACTTTGTACCTGTAGTTTCTTGAGTGCACCAAACAGTTACGCTCTTTGTAATAAACATCTTCTATATTTGTGTCTTTCCTTATCTTTTGTCTTTTACTTGACTTGTTATATTTTGGTACAGCATGGACATCCAATCTACAGAATCAGTCTTTCCCTCTTCCTATGACTTAAATTGCTTCAAACTCCGTGTGTCCAGGCATTTTGGCTCGAACGTCCCTTGATTTTGGCCCTGTCACTCTTTCAACTATGGGGAAGGCACTCGCTATAGGCAGTAATGCCTTTTGCCTCCCTCAATTACATAGAAAAAACAAAAACAAAAACAAAACACCACCCTAACCTAACCCTTTGGATATTATGACGTATTTGACAGTTTATTCTGGCTGACATTAGACGATTGTAGACTGTTTAGAAAGGATCTGTGGGAATTACAAAGGTAAAGACGGTCTCATTTAACCCTCTGACTTCCAAGTACCGTTCCTAATCTGGATAAAATCGTCTAATAATAGCCAGAAAACAAAATCAAATAAAAACGGAATCGGATCTTCAGAGGGTTAATTGAATCAGAAAGCGCCTCCGAATCGTACAGTTATGCCAGTGACCGTGAAACAACTTGAAACTTTTATTTTTATTTGGTCATTATAAAAGTGACTCATCTATCCAAAACAGCTTAATCCCACTGCATTATTCTAAGACGTAAACATCGCTCTTAACTTATTTGTACTTCTATACGAAAAAAACAAATACAACAGATGTATCGAAAATGTAGGCTTTACAATATGTTGGTGTCTTCTCGTATAAACATAATACAATGACAAATAATGAAAAGATGTTGTCTCACTAATTTCCTGGAGATTTATTAGCCAAGCAAAAGCTAAAACAAACTAATGGGGCTGAACATGAGGGAGAAGGGGGGCCAGAAGAACGGACCATCTCCCCTTAAGGGGAGGTTTCCACTTGAGGGATTTTTTTCTTGACCCCTTTCTCCCTCATGTTTAGCCCCATTGCTTGTGAGATTTTAAGACGTTCGCCCCATTAGTTTGACGATTTTAAGAACTTTCGCCCCATTTATGTCACTTTTAAGATCTTTCGTGCCATTTAGGTGTCGATTTTTTCCTGGCGAGCGATAGCGAGCCTGTAATTTAAGAGGAACCGGCCTTCGGCCGGGACATTTTTCTACCGAAAAATGTACGAATTTATCTTGAAAGAGGATCAAAGGGGGTGTAATTTCAAGCTTGATGGAAGTCTAGGAAACGCACTAAAAACCTCCCCTTAACCATCTGTCTTGTTGTCCGGAAGAGTGACTTTCTTTCTACAGTACCGGTAGTGGATTTATCGATTTGTAGTTTATTTCTTTCTGTTTTAATTTTCAGAATAATTGTTAGGATTCATAGGAGTTCTTAATCTTGGTGCGGTGCTGTGCGCGCGCTCTCTCTCTCTCTCTCTCTCTCTCTCTCTCTCTCTCTCAATATTATTATATCATTATTCATCTACATTATTATTATTATTATCATTATTACTACTATTATTATTATTATTAGTATTAGTAGTAGTAGTAGTAGTATTAGTAGTATTAGTAGTAGTAGTATCAGAACTCAACCGCCTAACATACTCTATTTTCAGTCTAGTTACCGATACCAGTGCAAAAAAGTCCCGAAATATAACGTAGTAGTATAACTCACCCACTCACCCACTCTCTCTCTCTCTCTCTCTCACCACCACCACCACCCTTCCAACACCACCTCCCCTGGGTCCCTCCTCCTCCTCCTCCCCTTCCATTAATACCCTAGTAATTTGTTTCATAAGACCCATTAATTCGGTTTAGCCATTTAATACCCACTTAGATTCAAATCCTGTGGTCAATGGGATCAGCTAATGGATGGACGTGTGGCCAGATGTGTGTGTGTGTGTGTGTGTGTGTGTGTGTGTGTGTGTGTGTGTGTGTTTATGTATAGAAATTGCGTAGTGTGTTTCTATGTTTTGTACAATTGTGTGTGTGTGTGTGTGTGTGTGTGTGTGTGTGTGTATGTATGTATGTATGTATGTATGTATGTATGTATGTATGTATGTATGTGTGTGTGTGTGTGTGTATGTGTGTGTAGTACCGCACGTGTCTGCACTTCTCTGCTTTCCACACTAAATTAATAGCTAGTTTTCTCCGGATACCGTCCCTCTACAATCTCTATTAAATACTATAGAGATATTACACATTAATATAAAATGCGTATACGTACCACATTAGTATATTTATCGTCCAATACTACCTTTTCTATATCAAATCTACTTAAAAAATCATAGTCAGTGATTCAAGGTCATTTTCACTCCCTAAATATATTTTTTTTTTGGGGGGGAGGTTTCTTTCTAAGCTGTGGAAATTTGTCTGGAGGAAGCAGGAGTATGGGTAAATAGTTATCCGATTGATAAGGCTTGATGTTCTTTTGATCCTCTTTCCTTCAACTTCAGATTCCCCCCCCCCCCCCTCTCTCTCTCTCTCTCTCTCTCTCTCTCTCTCTCTCTCTCTCTCTCTCTCTCTGGAAATGTAGTCCACTTACCGCTAACCGCCTTTAGTTGGCTAATTATAGGCTTCCCTGAATTAGAGAATTGAAGCAAAATTATTGATATCTATAATGTGAGCTATTGTATGTAGATATTTAAGGGGAGGTTTTTAGTGTGTTTCCTAGACTTCCATCAAGCTTGAAATTACCCCCCCTTGACCCCCTTTCAAGATAAATTTGTACATTTTTCGGTAGAAAAATGTCCCGGCCGAAGGCCGGTTCCTCTTAAATTACAGGCTCGCTATCGCTCGCCAGGAAAAAATCGACACCTAAATGGCACGAAAGGTCTTAAAAGTGACATATTGTGGTGAAAGTTCTTAAAATCGCCAAACTAATGGGGCGAACGTCTTACAATCTCAAAAGTAATGGGGCTAAACATGAGGGAGAAAGGGGTCAAGAAAAAAGTCCCTCAAGTGGAAATGTCCCCTTAAATCCTCCATGTGATAAAACGGGATTAATAAATTACCTGTTTATCATATACATGTTAAATGATCCCAGTTAATAACACTCTGATATATATTATGTTTGTTTCAAGTGATCAGACTTCTGCTTTCGATTGCGTTGTGTTCAAATTTGCCTATGTTGCAAACAAGCTGCCAAATCGGTGGCTCCAGGAATGTTACTCTCTAAAATGGGCAACGTAAAGCGAGCGAGAGAGAGAGAGAGAGAGAGAGAGAGAGAGAGAGAGAGAGAGAGAGATCCAGCTACCATTATAATCCTCTCAGTGTGACCCTTCTCCCCATTACCCCCATTACGTCATTAACCCATTACCCCCATTACGTCATTAACCCATTACCCCCATTACGTCATTAACCCATTACCCCCATTACGTCATTAACCCATTACCCCCATTACGTCATTAACCCATTACCCCCATTACGTCATTAACCCATTACCCCCATTACGTCATTAACCCATTACCCCCATTACGTCATTAACCCATTACCCCCATTACGTACCCATTACCCCCATTACGTCATTAACCCCCCATTACGTCATTAACCCATTACCCCCATTACGTCATTAACCCATTACCCCCATTACGTCATTAACCCATTACCCCCATTACGTCATTAACCCATTACTTATATACACATTAACTACTTTATTTAAGTGCCGGTAACTCATTATTTTTCAATTCAGTTTCAATTCATATGTTTATTGCTACAGATATAGTAATCATCTAAAACATGCAAGTGTGAGAATATGGAATATATATATATATATATATATATATATATATATATATATATATATATATATATATATATATATATATATATCATGTAACAATGAGGATTTGATGTCATCTGGCATATATATCCCCTTATTAAATACTCTTGTTTGCAATATATCAGCTAAAGAATGAAAATGATGAAAAGTTCTCTGGTGCATGCAAAAATGTGCATAATAATGTGAAAACAAATATAAATGTACATTATTATTTATACACATGAAGAAAACATGTATGCAAATAATACAAACGCCTATATATGTGCCTATATATGCAGCTGAAAGACACATCAGTATTTACGATATCATGCTCATATATTAATTGAATATTAGTTAAATTTATGTTTAAAAGAAGGACAAAATACAATTAGTAACAAGTTTGTGGTTGATGTAGAGAAACTAATATTCATAGAATTATTTTCGGAGATATATTTCCATAATTAGAAATAGTTGAGGTCCACGATATTTTATAAGTGACTGTACGTCCCTCTTTACATCAACCCATCATCAACCACTCCTCTCTTTCCCTTCCTCCTTTCTATCTCTCCCTCCAGCCTCCCTCCCTCCGCCCTCAAATCCCTCCACCCTTCCCATATAATCTACTGCCCTCAGCTCTCATCCCCCTCCAACTCCCATCCCTTATACTCCCCTGCCATATATTCCCTCTCCCATATACTCCTCTTCCGTCTCTCCCTCCAGCCTCCCCATCCCATATACTCCCCTGCCTTCTTATTCCTCCAAAACACTCCCCCTTTCAGCCAAGGGACTGGAGTTCCCGAAAAGGGGCTCCAGTTATGACGCTATGCTTGACTTACAGTGTGCTGGCTTAATAATCCAGAAGGGTTGATAGCCTCTGAAGTCCTAATTTACCTTAAAAAAAAAACAAAAAAAAAAAAAAAAAAAAAAAAAAAATCAGCCTTCCCATACACTCCCTCTTCCATCTCCCCCTCCAGCCCTCCCCTCAACCCCTTTCTCTCCTCTTCAATCAGCCCCCCCCCCCCCCCCCTCAGGAGATAAGTAGAGTTGTTATATACAGTGATGGTGATGGTCATTGGTTAGTGCACCGCTCCAGATGGTTGGAGGGGAGGCGGAGAGAGAGAGAGAGAGAGAGAGAGAGAGAGAGAGAGAGAGAGAGAGAGAGAGGAGTACAAAGGAGTACAAAGGAAATCAAGCAACAACAGATCTAGTGACCCTTCTAGGCTGCTTGTCCTCCAAAACACTGAGGATCAAGCGTCCAAACAGTGGTTTAGAGTGGGTAAGGGAACATTGGAAAGGGAACTACTGCCCTGCCACTGACGTGGCAGGACTAGGAAGTTAGTAGGGGACATATGGGTTAGTAACTGAGGGGAGGATAAAATAAAGTTATTCATTTTACAAACGCAGTCAGTCGCGGGTTTGATGCGAGATATTTGTCTAGGCGGAATTTAAATGAATCAACGGTGCTGCAGTCTATAACGTCTCGGGGAAGCCCATTCCACAAGTTGACAGCTCGATTGAAGAAGAAATTCTTAGATTCGTGTGAGGTAAAAGATTTACCAATAATTTTGCAACCGTTTCCCCGCGTGTAATTAGATTGGTCGATAGTGAAGTACTTACTACAGTTCATATTGTCGATGCCTTTGATGATTTTGAACACTTGAATTAAGTCACCTCTTAATCTGCGCTGGGTTAAAGGAAATAGATTTAATTCTATTAGAGGAGAGAGGGAGAGAGAGAGGCTGGAGGGAAGGAGGGAGAGGTGGGAGGGATAATAGGAACAGGGAGAGGGAGGTGAGGGAGAGGCTGGAGGGAGGGGTGGGAGGAACAGGGAGAGGGAGAGAGACACTGGAGGGAGGGAGAATGAGGCAGAGGGGGAAAAGGGCTGGTGGGAGGGAGGGAGAGAAGCTGGAGGGAAGGAGGGGGGGGGAGAGAGAGAGAGAGAAGGGAGAGATGGAAGAGGGAGAGAGGAGAGACGCTGTAAGGAAGGAGGGGTGAGGAAAAGAGGGACAGACAGAGAGGGGAGAAGGAATGGGGGGGGGGGGGAGAGAGAGAGTGTGAGAGAGAGAGAGAGTGTGAGAGAGAGAGAGAGAGAGTGTGAGAGAGAGAGAGAGAGAGAGAGAGAGAGAGAGAGAGAAGGGAAAATAATATGAAATAAAAAAGAAGAGGCTAGAGAGAGAAAAGGATAATATGGGTGGGATAGTGTGAAAGGGGAACTAGAAGGGATAGAGAACGGAAATAAGAGACAGGAAACAGACAGAGGGGAAATAGAGTGATAAGTGAGGGATTTATCAAAGACAGTGATGGTAATGACCCCTCGTTCAGAGAGAGAGAGAGAGAGAGAGAGAGAGAGAGAGAGAGAGAGAGAGAGAGTGGTAAGTGAGGGGGAGTTTGTTACAGACAGTGATGATAATGGCTCCCTCGTTCATTGTTTATTGCTATGCCCCTGTTGGTAGAGGGGAGAGGGGGGAGTTGGTGGAGGAGTGGGGGTGGAGTAATCAGGGGAGTGAGGGTAGGGAGGGGAGTGGAAAAGTCGGGTAGCGAGAAGGAAAGTGAGGGTCTGGGGAGGAGGGAGTGGGGTGGGAGTAAACAGGGGATGGATGGGGAGGAGGGAGTGGAGTGAGAAGGGGAGTGAGGATGGGTGAGAGAGGTGGGAGAAGGAGAAGGAGAAGGAGGGTAGGGAGAGAGGGAGTGGAGTGACAAAGGGGATTTAGGTTAGGGGAGGAGAAAGTGGAGTGAAATGAGTAGGGGAAGGAGGAGAGTGAGAATGGAAATGAGGGGAGTGAGTGGGGTGAGAAGGGTAGTAAGGATGGGTGAGAGAGGTGTGAGGGGAGTGAGGAGGGTAGGGGTGAGTGGAGTGCGAAGGTAAAGGAGGGCAGGGAGGGGAGTTAGGTCAGGTGAGAGAGGTGGGAGGGGATTGAGATGGGGAGTGGGGGAGGGGGAGAAGGGAGTGAATTGAGGAGGGGGGGGGGGTGCTAGACGAATAGAACTTGGGGTGAGATATAGGGAGTTATCGAGTATCTAAATAAGCTCCCTATCGCTTAACCCTTAGCAGATACGATGACGCATTTCTTTCGTGTTTTCTGACTATTAGCAGACGATATTATTCACATCAGGAAATGTATATGGATGACGGAGGGGTAAATTAGATAGTCTTTACCCATATAATTCCCACAGATCCTTCCTAAATTGCATAACATCGTCTAATGATAGCCAGAATAAACTGTCAAAATGCGTCATCATCTTGAAAGGGTTAATATGCAATAGATTGGATAGTCTGTAACCTATTAATGGGTTGACGTCCTTCCTAACTTGAATGAAATCGTCTAGTAGTTGCCAAAGTATCATCTCCCATCACCCCCCACACCCACTCAATCATTCCCACACCCACCCAATCACCCCCACCCCACCACTACCTCATCGCTCCTACACCCACTCAATCATTCCCACCCCAACCTCATCACTCCCACTCCCACACCCACCTCATCACTCCCACAGCCACCACACCACTCCCACACCTACCCCATCACCCCCACCTCATCACTCCCACACCCACCCCACCCCATCACCCCCACCCCACCACTCCCACACCTACCCCATCACCCCCACCCTCACCCCATTTTCTATTATTCTCACACACACCCATTAGTTGCCTTTTCCTCGGTCCATTCCCCATTCCCCATTACCGTCGCTAAATCTGCCCATTATCTTCTCACTGATCGATTGTTGATACTCATTTCTGTTCACTCTCTTTCCCATGTGCATCTTTGGGAAACACCATTCATTCTTTGATCATATTTTTTTCTATGTGAGTGACGGAGTCAAAAGCCAGTGGCGAGTGTCTCCCCCAGAGTTGAAAGAGTGACAGGGCTAAAATCAAGGGACGTTCGAGCCAAAATGCCTGGACACACGGAGTTTGAAGCAATTTAAGTCATAAGAAGAGAGAAAGACTGATTCTGGGAGAGGAGGGGAGGTTTATGTTACTTCTGGACCCTCCTTCTCTCTCATGATTAGCCCCAATCGTTTTGAGATTTTAAGACCTTCGTCCCATAAATTTGGCGATTTTAAGGCCTTTCGACCCATTTCTTTGTCAAATTTAAAACCTTTCCAGCCATTAAGGTGACAATTGTTTCCTAGCGAACGACAGCGAGCCTGCAACTTATAGTTACATATTTAGATAATGTGGCTTATGATACTGTGGAACGTCAGGAAAAAAATAAGGAGTTTCTGTTCAACCCGAAAGTGCTTCGAAATGTATGTAGGCCTACCAGCATTAGTGGGTTCATTGTCTCTTGGGGGAAAAAAAAAAAAAAAAAAAAAAAAAACGTCCATCCTAACCTGATCAAAATCGTCTAATAGCTGCCAGATCATAATTACAAAGACGTCATCGGTGCAGAAGGGGTTACTGATCGCGATCATACAAAGAGATCGACGAAATAACAAAACACGGGCGAAGACGGACGACGTAAAGATCTGACGAAGAAGTGAACACCGAAGATTGAT
This sequence comes from Paralithodes platypus, assembly GCA_032716605.1. Taxonomy (NCBI): domain Eukaryota; kingdom Metazoa; phylum Arthropoda; class Malacostraca; order Decapoda; family Lithodidae; genus Paralithodes; species Paralithodes platypus. The sequence goes on along the minus strand of CM064510.1, from coordinate 6,348,280 downwards.
GGAATAGAGGAGCATATTGATGAAGTTGGAGAGAGGAGGGGTGGAGGTTGATGATGGAGCGGATGACGTTAATGTGGATGAATGATCGGCTGACGGAACCACTACCACCGGCCCCCCTCTGTGGGGAAGATTAAGGTCAGGATTCGTTAAAGTAGTTTTTGTGTAGGCTGTTTTTCTTCTGGTGTACCGGTAAATGGCGTCTCGAGAAAATTGAGAGTTAGATATGATAGATAGACAGATATTAGTGTGTGTGTGTGTGTGTGTGTGTGTGTGTGTGTGTGTGTGTGTGTGTGTAAGAGTGTGTTGGTGTAATTATAAAATATTCCACAGGACAGGTGAAGTCATTAACTTGTGTATGAAATGGAATACTAACTTGTTCCAAGCAGCCTTTCCTTTCTCCTTAATATGAATAAACAAAAGTTGAGCATTCATTATCATGCCGTGGTAGAGTTGATTAAAAAAAAACCACACACACATATATATATATACAGTATATAGAGAGCTAGAGAGAGAGAGAGAGCCATAACCATAGGGCGGGGGTGGTGAGGCACGTGCCAGCCCTTGACCAACAATACACTACACTTGTCACTCCCTCACGCTCTACCAGGGGGGGAGGTGGTGTATAGGAGGGGAGGGAAGGGGGGGGGGGGGTGCTAGGGCGGGAGGAGGGGGTACTAGGAAGGGAAGGGAGGGGAAGAGGGGGGACTAAGGAAGGAGGGGATGAGAGGAGGTGGGGAATAGGATGTGAGGAAGGGAGACTAAGGAGAGAGGGGATGGGAGGAGGGGGACTAAGGAGGGAGGGGATGGGAAGAGGGGGTACTAAGGAAGGGGGGGATGGGAGGGGGGGGAGACAGGGAGGGAGGGGATGGGAGGAGGGGGTACTATAGGGAGAGAGGGAAGGTACTAATAGGGAGGGAGGGGAAGGAGAACTATGTGATGATGGGGGGAGGGGGTACTATGTGATGATGGGGGGAGGGGGTACTATGTGATGATGGGGGGAGGGATGGGGTACTAGTAAATCAGAGAGAAACGAAATCACGAACAAAAGGCCATCACTATACTCGGTTTCTGTTCAGCGGACGATAAATTGACTCCCTTAGCAGCTAATTTGTCGATAGTTAAGGGAGCCCACCTCGCTTGTTTCCTCTTTCTCTCCCTCTCTCTTTGGCTTGTATCCATTCGGCCCCATTCAGCCTACTGTTTTAAGACGTTTACCCCCATCCAGGTGTCAATATTTTCCTGGCGAGCGGTAGCGAGCCAGCATATATATATATTTGTTTTGACAGCAAGTTCAATTTGTACATTTTTCGATAGGAAAATGTCTCCGGATTTCTCCATACAATACTGGCTCGCTATCGCTCGCCAAGAAGAAATCAACACCTGGATGGGGATAAACGTCTTAAAACAGTTGGCTGAATGGGGCCGAATGGATACAAGCCAGGGAAAGAGAGAAAAGGATAGAAAGATAAAATAAAGCCTGTGACCCCTCTTAATGGAACAATATGAAACTAGTATGTCTCTGCATCATATAAAGACCAGGTTTATATAATGAGGAACATAAATCATTACAACATCTTCACAATAACTGAACAATCTTGATATGAACTTTGCAATTTACCGTCAGTTGAAAAGAAACAGACTATAGGAAGAAGGACATAAAGGAACACTGAAGATAAATACAGAGAGAAGAAAGTATGGATGAACATAACACATAGACAAAGGCTAGGGAGGGTAATAATTAAGAGAGAGAGAGAGAGAGAGAGACAGAGGGAGAGAGAGAGAGAGGGGGGGGGAGGGGAGCAAAGGAAGGAGTAAGGGATAAGGAGGGTGGAGGCAAATGGTTGAGTGGGGTGAGGGAGTTGGGGGAAGGGCGGAAGGAGAGAGGGGAAGGGGGGGAAGTAAGGGAGGGAAGGAGGGGAAAATAAGATTAGAGGTGAGAGGAGGGGGGAGAAAGGGTGGAGATATTAGAAGGGAGGGGTGAGGGGATGAAGGGTAGGGAGGGGGTGAAGGTTAGGGGGGGGTAGAGTATCTTATGGTTAGATTAAGGTGTAATAGGGAGGAAGGGAGGGATGGAAGGAAGGACAGGAGAGAAAGAGAGGAAGGGGGGGGGGGGGGAGGGATGTGATAGAGAGAGGAATGGAAAAGAGGGATGCTGGAAAAGTGGGGAATTGAGAGAGTGAGGGGGAGGTGTGAAGGAGAGGGGGGAGGTGTGAGGGAGAGGCGAAGAGAGAGGAAGAGAAAGGGGAGAGGAAGAGGGGAGGGAGGAGTGGTGGAGATGGAGGGAGAGCCATGAGGGGCAGGATAGGGAGGGGGTGATGGAGGGAGGAAGGGGAGGGGGACGAATGATGGAGAGGGAGGGAGAGAGATGAGAGATAGGAAAGGGAGGAGAGGGGGGCGGGAAGAGAGAGAGAGAGAGAGATTAGGGTCTACCTCTTCTTGCCATCATCTGTACCACAAGTCGAGAGCGAAGGGGAGGGGGGGGGGGGGAGAGTGGGGGAGGGAGGGAGAGGGGAAAATAATGTGTCAAGAGTAGAAAGCATACGGTGCAGCCATATGACGGGTTGGTTGGTGTGTGTGTGTGTGTTAGAGGTAGTTAGTGAGTGATTGTGTGTGTGTGTGTGTGTGTCTGTCTGTGTTAGATGGAGTTAGTGAGTGATTGTGTGTGTGTGTGTCTGTGTTAGATGGAGTTAGTGAGTGATTGTGTGTGTGTGTGTGTGTAAATATGTGAATGCGTATGTAAGTGTATATATGAGTGAATGAATGAGTGTGTGTATGTGTGTGAGAAAGTACGTGTGTGAGAGAGAATGCGAGTCAAACTAGGATTACTTTGTCCACATACACCATAATGAAAGCTCTTCGTAGACAATTACACTATTCCCTAGGGACACACATTATCTTTAAAACCCCTTAGCCGGGCGGCTCAACAGATGGTGCCAATTAAGGTAGCCCACCTCGCTTTTATCTCTTTCTCTCCCTCTTTCTCTGGCTTGTATCCATTCGGCCCCATTCAGCCAACTGTTTTAAGACGTTTATCCCCATCCAGGTGTCGATTTGTTCCTGGCGAGCGATAGCGAGCCAGCATTGTATGGAGAAATCCGGCTTCGCCGGAGACATTTTTCTATCGAAAAATTTACAAATTTAGCTTGCTGTTAAACAAAATATATATAAATGCTGGCTCGTTACCGCTCGCCAAGAAAATATTGACACCTGGATGGGGGCAAACGTCTTAAAACAGTAGGCTGATTGGGGCCGAATGGATACAAGTCAAAGAGAGAGGGAGAGAAAGAGAAAAAAGCGAGGTGTGCCCCCTTAAACCCCTTAGCCGGGCGGTTCCACAGATGGTGCCAATTAATATTTCTATACAGTCTGTGTTGAAGAGTCTCACAAACCACTTAATTGTATTGTGCTCTTCCTAGGCTGTATGTGTATGTAATGCATTCATATTAGTTTTCACCAACCCACCAATTAACTTTACAAATAAACCTAATTAACGAAATCAGTGAAAGTAATGAATACATGTCAGTACTGTCGTCGGTACTATCGTCGAAATACATGTCAGTACTATCGTCGGTACTATCGTCGAAATACATGTCAGTACTATCGTCGGTACTATCGTCGAAATACATGTCAGTACTATCGTCGGTACTATCGTCGAAATACATGTCAGTACTATCGTCGGTACTATCGTCGAAATACATGTCAGTACTATCGTCGAAATCTATAGACGGATAGGTGGAATGGAACGTGTTATTGTCCTGTTTGTAAATCTATAGACGGATAGGTGGAATGGAACGTGTTATTGTCCTGTTTGTAAATCTATAGACGGATAGGTGGAATGGAACGTGTTATTGTCCTGTTTGTAAATCTATAGACGGATAGGTGGAATGGAACGTGTTATTGTCCTGTTTGTAAATCTATAGACGGATAGGTGGAATGGAACGTGTTATTGTCCTGTTTGTAAATCTATAGACGGATAGGTGGAATGGAACGTGTTATTGTCCTGTTTGTAAATCTATAGACGGATAGGTGGAATGGAACGTGTTATTGTCCTGTTTGTAAATCTATAGACGGATAGGTGGAATGGAACGTGTTATTGTCCTGTTTGTAAATCTATAGACGGATAGGTGGAATGGAACGTGTTATTGTCCTGTTTGTAAATCTATAGACGGATAGGTGGAATGGAACGTGTTATTGTCCTGTTTGTAAATCTATAGACGGATAGGTGGAATGGAACGTGTTATTGTCCTGTTTGTAAATCTATAGACGGATAGGTGGAATGGAACGTGTTATTGTCCTGTTTGTAAATCTATAGACGGATAGGTGGAATGGAACGTGTTATTGTCCTGTTTGTAAATCTATAGACGGATAGGTGGAATGGAACGTGTTATTGTCCTGTTTGTAAATCTATAGACGGATAGGTGGAATGGAACGTGTTATTGTCCTGTTTGTAAATCTATAGACGGATAGGTGGAATGGAACGTGTTATTGTCCTGTTTGTAAATCTATAGACGGATAGGTGGAATGGAACGTGTTATTGTCCTGTTTGTAAATCTATAGACGGATAGGTGGAATGGAACGTGTTATTGTCCTGTTTGTAAATCTATAGACGGATAGGTGGAATGGAACGTGTTATTGTCCTATTTGTAAATCAGGAAAAGTGTGTACTTTCTATTAATCTTGCAACCGTTTCTTGTAATGTGAGGGATGGTAGCCAAAAACGTCAAAAATTCACTCGGTATTCGAATTAAAACCAATGGTTTCGCACCTTAGTTCTTTGATTCTCTTGTTGGTTTCTTGGTTTTATTTTCTTGTTTTCTTATTGCGTCTTGATGTTTGAAGCAACTTTACAAATATAATTACTCGCGAGGATTGTGTGTCAGTGCATCAAATGAGGGGATGTAGTACCATATTGTGTGTCCTTAAAATCAATAACTTGAATATATAATCTTTAATATTCTTTAGCCCGCTGCCCCACCCCTTCCATCGTCGGAATGCTATATATTACTAAGCCATATATATATATATATATATATATATATATATATATATATATATATATATATATATATATATATATATACAAATACCAGCTGTTCACCCTATAACTAACGAAAACTAAGGAGCTGATTGTTGATTGATGAAAGAAAATAAATAAGATTGATTGGGGAAAGGTTTTACACTTAGTAGAACTTAAAAAAAACAAAAAAAAACACTTCACCCAGATGTTTCACTGGAGTCACATGTAGAACACCACTAATGTCCAACACACACACACACACACAAACCCGCTCACGCACACGCAAAAAAACAATGTTAGCGAAGGGAATGTCCCCTTCAGATTACCCGGTCCCAGGGGAGGGGAGAGGAGGGAGGGAGGGAGAAAAGGAGGGAGGGAGGGAAGGAAGAGAAGAGGGAGGGAGGGGAGAAAGGAGGAGAGGGAGAAGAGTGAAAGGGAGGGAGGAGGGAGAGAATACAAAGGGGAATACAAAGGAGAACAAACTGCAACAGACCTATTGGTCCTTACGGGGCAGTTTGGATATCTAAAACTACTAATCTACTGACTACGAGGTAGAGAAAAGGATAGCAAAGAAGAAGGCTCCTAAGATGGTGGAAAAAGTGGATGGAGGGAGGGAAAGAAGGGGAGAGATAAGGAGGGACGGAGAGAAGAAAGGGAGAGGAGGAGAGTGAAAAGGAGGGAAGGAAGGAGGTAGAGAAGGAGGGATAAAATGAAAAAAAATTAGTGAAAACAACGGATCGGGGAAGAAGCAAGGAGGGAAAAAGGAGAAGACGGAGAGAGAGAGAGAGAGAGAGAGAGAGAGAGAGAGAGAGAGAGAGAGATGAGGGAGGGTCGGAAGGCAATGAGGCAGAGAGACAGTGGGGAGGAAGAGTCGAGAGCATTTTAAAGAGAGGGAGAGATTTACAAGAACACACACACTGAGAGAGAGAGAGAGAGAGAGAGAGAGAGAGAGAGAGAGAGAGAGAGAACCAGTAGCTCTCAACCAGTACCAAATCAACCAATACAGTTAGGTTAGTACTATATTTTGGCACTGGTTTGGTTGGTCTTGGTTGATTTGGCACTGGGTGAGAGCTACTGGTTGAAATGGTCTACTGGTTGAGATGTCCGGGTTACTTAAGGGGAGATTTCCACTTGAGGGATTTTTTTTCTTGACTCCTTTCTCCCTCTTGTTTAGCCACATTGCGTTTCTAATTTTAAGACGTTCGCCCCATTATTTTGACGATTTTAAGAACTTTCGACCCATTTCTGTCAATTTTAAGACCTTTCGTAACATTTAGGTGTCGAGTTTATCCTGGCGAGCGATAGCGAGCCTGTAATATAAGAGGAACCGGCTTTCAGCCGGGACATTTTTCTACCGAAAAATGTACAAATTTATCTTGAAAGGAGCTCAAGGGGGTGTAATCTTAAGCTTGATGGATATCTAGAGACCAAACTAAAAACCTCCCCTTAATAGTTGACGTAAGGGAAGACGTAATAGTTGACGTAAGGAAAGACGTAATAGTTGACGTAAGGGAAGACGTAATAGTTGACGTAAGGGAAGACGTAACAGTTGACGTAAGGGAAGACGTAATAGTTGACGTAAGGGAAGACGTAATAGTTGACGTAAGGGAAGACGTAACAGTTGACGTAAGGGAAGACGTAATAGTTGACGTAAGGGAAGACGTAACAGTTGACGTAAGGGAAGACGTAATAGTTGACGTAAGGGAAGACGTAATAGTTGACGTAAGGAAAGACGTAATAGTTGACGTAAGGGAAGACGTAATAGTTGACGTAAGGGAAGACGTAACAGTTGACGTAAGGGAAGAGGTTAGCAGGATACAGGAAGAGATTAGCAGGATACCATTATTTCTACCCGGTTTTCTTATCAACGGTAAATTGCAAAAGTTCCCATCAAGATTTCTCACTTATTATGCAGATTTTGTTGTGAAATGCGGCGCGCTAAATATATATATATATATATATCTTGGTCTTTATATATACTGTATACAATCTTGGTCTTTATAATTATGATGCAGAGACATAGTAGTTTCATATTTGTCCTCTTAAGGGGAGGTTTTTAGTTTGGTCTCTAGATATCCATCAAGCTTAAGATTAAACGCCCTTGAGCTCCTTTCAAGATAAATGTGTACAATTTTCGGTTGAAAAATGGCCCGGCGGAAAGCCGGTTCCTCTTAAATTACAGGCTCGCTATCGCTCGCCAGGATAAAATCGACACCTAAATGGCACGAAAGTTCTTAAAATCGTCAAAATAATGGGGCGAACGTCTTAAAATTAGAAAAGCAATGGGGCTAAACATGAGGGAGAAAGGAGTCAAGAAAAAAATCCCTCAAGTGGAAATCTCCCTTAAGGGTAGGCAGACCGTTTGTTTGGACTGTTAATTTATGTATTCATATATTTTGTTTAGTTTCCTCCCTAGACCTCCATCAAGATAAATGTGTACATTTTTCGGTAGAAAAATGTCCCGGCCGAAGGCCGATTCCTCTTAAAATTGCAGGCTCGCTATCGCTCGCCAGGAAATAATCGATACCTAAATGACACGAAAGGTTCTAAAATTGACAACGAAATGGGGGGAAAGGTGTTAAAATCGCCAAACTAATGGGCCGAACGTCTTATAATCTCAAAACTAGTGGGGCTAAACATTAGGGAGAAGGGAGTCCAGAAAAACGGTCTGCCTCCCCTTAAGTATCCAAAAATTAGCCGCTAAGGGATTCAATTTACCGCCAGGTGAAATGAAACAAGAGTATAGTGGGAGAGAGAGAGAAGTGGGAGTAAGGGAAAGAAGTGGGAGTAAGGGAAAGAAGTGGGAGTAAGGGAAAGAAGTGGGAGTAAGGGAAAGAAGTGGGAGTAAGGGAAAGAAGTGGGAGTAAGGGAAAGAAGTGGGAGTAAGGGAAAGAAGTGGGAGTAAGGGAAAGAAGTGGGAGTAAGGGAAAGAAGTGGGAGTAAGGGAAAGAAGTGGGAAAGAAGACACAAACACGTAGACATGAAGGGAGCCCACCTCGCTTTTTGTCTCTCTTTCTCTCCCTCTCTCTCTTTGGCTTGTATCCATTCGGCCCCATTCTGCCTACTGTTTTAAGACGTTTACCGCCATTCAGGTGTTAATATTTTCCTGGCGAGCGGTAGCGAGCCAGCATATATATATTTTTGTTTTGACAGCAAGCTAAATTTGCACATTTTTCGATAGAAAAATGTCTACGGCGAAGCCGAATTTCTCCATACAATGCTGACTCGCTATCGCTCGCCAGGAAAAAATTGACACCTAGATGAGGATAAACGTCTTAAAACAGTTGGCTGAATGGGGCCGAATGGATACAAGCCAGAGAAAGAGAGAAAAGGAATGAGAGAAAAAAAAAACAGGTGACCCCCCTTAAGGGGATTGGGGGGGGGGGGGGCGGAGTTAGTTTGCTCCATAGACCACTCTCAAGCTTAAAAAAACGCCCCTTAGACCCCCCCCCCCACCCCCCCTTCGAGATTAATTTGGATATTTTTCGGTAAACAAATTTTCCCCTCATACACAACAGGCTCGGTCTCGCTTACAAGGGAAAAACCCGACTCCTATTTTGGCACGAAAGGTCACGGGTATTTGCAGAGAAATGGGGCGAAAGGTTATTATAAGGTCACCGAGCTAATGAGGGGAACAGTCTGAAAAATCGCCCAACGACTAAGGTTAAAACGTTTTATGAGGGAGAAGGGGGTCCAGAAATACGAACAAACTTCCCCTTAATTCTAATTCCTTTTGAACCCTAGGATTGAATAAACGAACCTCTGAATTGAACCTCCCTTGACAAATAAATAGGCCTATATAAATGTATAGACAGACAGACACACACACACACATATATATATATATATATATATATATATATATATATATAGAGAGAGAGAGAGAGAGAGAGAGAGAGAGAGAGAGAGAGAGAGAGAGAGAGAGAGAGAGAACGAGAGAGAAAGAACGAGAGAAAGAGAGAGAGAGAGAGAGAGAGAGAGAGAGAGAGAACGAGAGAGAAAGAGAGAAAGAGAGAGAGAGAGAGAGACAGACAGATGATGATGATAATAAAATAATAAAATTATAATAATACAGAATAAATAGAAATATGTAAATTTAATCTAGTTTAGCATAATTACACCATCAAACATTCAAGAACATTTTTAAATACACCGGGCTCTCTCTCTCTCTCTCTCTCTCTCTCTCTCTCTCTCTCTCTCTCGCTCGCTTTCAGTATTTCCCGTCCCAACACTGCTTAGAATTTGACAAGTTCAGACAAACCTGAAATCATTATGAGTTCATGGTCAAGTATTACACACACCTCTCCCTGGCAGCAAAAAAAAAAAAAAAAAAAAAAAAAAAAAAATGCAATAATAATAATAATAATAATCATATGCATTAAGGGGAGGTATTTAGTTTGTTCCCTACTTTTTCATCAAGCTTAAAATTACACCCCCTAGACCCCCTTTCAAGATAAATTTGTACATTTTTTCGGTAGAAAAATTTCCCGGCCGAAGGACCGTAACTCTTAAATTACAGGCTCGCTATCGCTCGCCAGGATAAAATCGACACTTAAATGTCTTAAAATTGACAGAATGGGGGCGTAAATTCTTAAAATCACCAAATTAATGGGGCAAACGTCTTAAAATCTCAAAAGCAATAGGGCTATAGACATGAGGGAGAAAGGGGGTACAAGAAAAAAAGTCCCTCCAGTGGAAATCTCCCCGTTAATATCATCCCACCTTCCTCATTGCGGCAGTCATTATTATTTTCGCATCATTATCGTGGCCATCCTTATATATTCTCCCTTGGTTTACTCCCTCATATATTCTCCCTTGGTTTACTCCCTTATATATTCCCCCTTGGTTTACTCCCTTATATATTCTCCCTTGGTTTACTCCCTTATATATTCTCCCTTGGTTTACTCCCTTATATATTCTCCCTGGGTTTACTCCCTTATATATTCTCTCCCTTGGTTTACTCCCTTATATATTCTCTCCCTTGGTTTACTCCCTTATATATTCCCCCTTGGTTTACTCCCTTATATATTCTCCCTTGGTTTACTCCCTTGGTTTACTCCCTTATATATTCTCCCTTGGTTTACTCCCTTATATATTCTCTCCCTTGGTTTACTCCCTTATATATTCTCCCTTGGTTTACTCCCTTATATATTCTCCCTTGGTTTACTCCCTTATATATTCTCCCTTGGTTTACTCCCTTATATATTCTCCCCTGGTTTACTCCCTTATATATTCTCCCTTGGTTTACTCCCTTATATATTCTCCCTTGGTTTACTCCCTTATATATTCTCTCCCTTGGTTTACTCCCTTATATATTCTCCCTTGGTTTACTCCCTTATATATTATCTCCCTTGGTTTACTCCCTTATATATTCTCCCTTGGTTTACTCCCTTATATATTCTCCCTTGGTTTACTCCCTTATATATTCTCCCTTGGTTTACTCCCTTATATATTATCTCCCTTGGTTTACTCCCTTATATATTCTCCCTTGGTTTACTCCCTTATATATTCTCCCTGGGTTTACTCCCTTATATATTCTCCCTTGGTTTACTCCCTTATATATTCTCTCCCTTGGTTTACTCCCTTATATATTCTCTCCCTTGGTTTACTCCCTCATATATTCTCCCTTGGTTTACTCCCTTATATATTCTCCCTTGGTTTACTCCCTTATATATTCTCCCTTGGTTTACTCCCTTATATATTCTCCCTTGGTTTAGTCTATAATAATGGACTATATTATAATAGCCATCTGAGCGTTAAGAGACATATTGAAGTCTACAGAGAGCAATACTGTACTATTAAGGGGGGTGACCTGCTTGTTGTTATTTCTGTCCTTTTCTCTCTTTCTCTGGCTTGTATCCATTCGGTCCCATTCAGCCAACTATTTTAAGACGTTTATCCCCATCTACGTGTCGATTTTTTCCTGGCGAGCGATAGCGAGCCAGCATTATATGAAGAAATCCGGCTTCGCCGGAGAAATGTACAAATTTAGCCTGTCTAACAAAAATATAAAATATGCTGGCTCGCTACCGCTCACCAGTAAGAAATTGACACCTGGATGGGGATAAACGTCTTAAAACAGTAGGCTGAATGGGGCCAAATGGATACAAGCCAGAGAAAGATAGAAATGGACAGAACAAAAACAGGTCACCCCCCCTTAAGCCATTCCTTTAATAGAAGCTTTTATGCAATGTATATAATCATGTGTTGATATGTTGTATACGTTGTGAAATACATGAAGTTAAATATATCTACACTAATTACTAATAGATGAAGTTAAATATATCTACACTAATTACTAATAGATGAAGTTAAATATATCTAGACTAATTACTAATAGATGAAGTTAAATATATCTAGACTAATTACTAATAGATGAAGTTAAATATATCTAGACTAATTACTAATAGATGAAGTTAAATATATCTACACTAATTACTAATCAACGTGTCTGGTGGTTAGTGTACTTTTTCACTTAATAATGATATATGACATACCACATCTCTTATGGTTTCATTTATGAGTTTCCAAATAAGGGGTACTGTATGAACTTATAAACGCACGCACACTAAAATAGAAGCACACAAACACACGCACACACAGACCGAGAAATTTATGAACAAATTGCAGATGTAAGTAACTCACAAGATACCGTATTTTTGGGCGACTTTAATTTACCTGTGACCAAGTGGGGCGATACTCTTACTTCACACTCCGGACATGACTTGTATACGAACTTGCAAGAGAGTTCGCTTTATCAATTTGTTCGAACACCGACCCGTGGTAATAACGTTCTTGACATTGTACTTGCAACAAAAGAAGAATTAATAGAGAATTTGAATGTTGGTGATGAATTCAGTAACAGCGACCATCGTACGATAACTTTCACTTTAAAGTTTACTAGTAACGAACCAAATAGTAGCATCAAAAAAGTCCCTAATTTCAAGAAAGCAAACTTTCATAAACTTAGAGCTATGTTTAAAGAAACTGACTGGAGCTTTTTAATTAACAATAACGACATAAATACATCTTGGAAGTTATTCGAAACCACTTACGTAAAAGCAGTGCAAGACTGCATACCATCGAAAATACGGCGTCCAGGCCATAATAATAAGCCCAAATGGTGGAATAAAGATATTTCAAACTGCCTGCTTGCTAAAAAATTTGCTAATGATAGATTAAAATCCTCACAAAATGACGAAGAAACGGGTGAAATTTGTAGAGCTACGACGCAAAGCCAAAAAGTTAATTAAGCAAAGTAAAAAGACCCTAGAGTTACATATTGCGAATCAAAGTAAAACAAACCCGAAAGAATTCTATAGTTATATCAGAAAGAAAAAAGTAGTTACTTCAACTGTTGGACCGTTAGTCGATGAAAATGGAGAATACACCAAAGACGAAGTACAAATGAGTAATGCCCTCAATACCTTCTTTGCATCAGTTTTTACAACAGAAGACCTCAGTGATATCCCTACACCATCGCCGATTCAGATTTATAATTCAGATGTTCTAAGCAATATCACCGTTACAGAGAGAGAAGTATTGAATTGTTTAGATTAACTCAAGGTAAATAAAACGCCTGGACCTGATACAATCTCGCCTAGAGTTCTAAAGGAAGCTAAGGATGAGCTCTCCAAACCACTGACATTACTATTCAATAAATCCTTGCAGTCTGGAACTATGCCTGATCAGTGGAAGATAGCCAACGTAACACCGATATTAAAAAAGGGCAGCAAATCCCTACCCAGTAACTATCGTCCAATTAGCTAAACCTCAGTTGTATGTAAAATGCTAGAAACGGTCATAAGAGACAGACTCGTAAATCACTTAGAGGAAAATAACATACTTAAAGATACTCAACACGGCTTTCGTAAAAAACGTTCCTGTTTAACAAACCTCTTAGACTTCTTCCACGATATCCTCAACCTCTACGATGAGAGTAAAGCTGTAGATATTATATACCTTGATTTTCAAAAGGCCTTTGACAAAGTTCCCCACAAACGTTTACTGCTAAAACTAAAAGCGCATGGAATACAAGATGGTGTGTTGAAATGGATAGAAAATTGGATCAGCGACAGAAAGCAAAGAGTAGTCATAAACGGTAAGGCATCTAAATGGACCAATGTAAGTAGCGGGGGTACCCCAGGGATCGGTACTAGGACCAATTCTCTTTCTAATTTATATCAACGACATAGATGAGGGTCTCACCTGTACAATCTCAAAATTTGCTGACGATACAAAAATTGCAAATAGCGTACTCTCAAAAGAACAAGTTGACAATATGCAAACAAAATCTAGATAAATTGTCACATTGGGCCCAAATTTGGCAAATGAGTTTCAATGCAGATAAATGTAAAGTACTACATATCGGATACCTAAATGAGAAAGCAAACTATTCGATGAATGGCACTCAGCTTAAGACTGTAAACAGAGAAACCGATCTGGGAGTAACAATATCGAGTAACCTAAAACCGAGTCAACAATGTTCAGAAGTTGTTAAAAAGGCAAACAAAATAATTGGCTTTATAGGCAGGTCATTTGAGCATAAATCCAAAGACGTTATCCTAACCCTTTACAATTCCTTAGTCCGCCCTCTTCTGGAATACTGCGTTCAATCCTGGTGCCCTTATTACCAAAAGACATAAACAAGCTAGAACGATTTCAACGTAGAGTTACCAAAATGATACCTAGCCTAAAGAACAAACCATACGAAGAGCGTCTTAGAGAATTAAATCTATTTCCTTTAACCCGGCGCAGATTAAGAGGTGACTTAATTCAAGTGTTCAAAATCATCAAAGGCATCGACAATATGAACTGTAGTAAGTACTTCACTATCGACCAATCTAATTACACGCGGGGAAAACGGTTGCAAAATTATTGGTAAATCTTTTAACTCACACGAATCTAAGAATTTCTTCTTCAATCGAGTTGTCAACTTGTGGAATGGGCTTCCCCGAGACGTTATAGACTGCAGCACCGTTGATCCATTTAAACTCCGCTTAGACAAATATCTCGCATCAAACCCGCGACTGACTGCGTTTGTAAATGAATAACTTTATTTTATCCTCCCCTCACTTACTAACCCATATGTCCCCTACTAACTTCCTAGTCCTGCCGCGGACATTAGTTCCAGGGCAGTAGTTCCCTTTCCAATGTTCCCTTACCCACTCTAAACCACTGTTTGGACACTTGATCCTCAGTGTTTTGGAGGACAAGCAGCCTAGAAGGGTCACTAGACCTGTTGTTGCTTGATTTCATTTGTACTCCTTTGTACATACGCTCTCTCTCTCTCACACACACGTACATACTCTCTCTCTCTCTCTCACACACACACATACATACTCTCTCTCTCTCTCTCACATACACGTACGCACGCGCATGCATGAATAAAAATAAACTTTAAAAAATCGACTAGATAAATATCTCGCTCATAACCCCGATTAACTGCCTTCACAAACGAGTAGCTTCCTCCAATCTGTGCATTCCTGTTTTTGACTACCTTACATAGGCTAGGTAGATTAGTTACAAGCAGCTTCGTAAGGATCAATAGCCCTGATGTTGCTTGTTTTCCTTTTTACACACACACACACACACACACACGAATGACAAATCATTAAAATGACATTACATTCGCCAAAGAACAGAAAAAAACTACTCGATAATTTGAAACACTGCTAATTTATTACACACTCAAAATACACATTTACCATTATCGGCCATCTTAATGACGTCACACAAAACAAATGAGCCTCCATAATTGTTCCCACTTCAAGAATATACGAAACAAATAAAAATGAAAAATATATATGAAACTAGGACTTTGATCTCAGGGAACAAAGAACCACCGAAAAATAAAAATAAAAAACGTAATGGGGCATTTTTTGTTTCTCTTATTATTATTTTTGACCTTATATATATATATATGTATGTATTTCTTTCCCGCGTTATTGCCTTAATTAGTCTTTGATATGTCGGGGATTTTTTTTTATTCCTGCTGATCCCCTCTCTCTCTTTCCCTCTCTCTCTCTCTCTCTCTCTCTCTCTCTCTCTCTCTCTCTCTCTCTCTCTCTCTCTCTCTCTCCTCTCTCTCTCTCTCTCATTCTCTCTCTCTCTCTCTCTCTCTCACTGACCCTCTCTCTCTCTCTCTCTCTCTCTCTCTCTCTCTCTCTCTCTCTCTCTCTCTCTCTCTCTCTCTCTCTCTCTCTCTCTCTCTCTCCTACCCTAAAACACGAGAAATAAGGGGAAAAAAAGAGAGGGAGGGAAAATAGAAATGCAGAAACTAGATTAGGGAAATGAAGACAGGGAAAAATACTGGGCTATTAATTATATAATGGTTACAGAATAAAGACGGGAGAGGATTAAGGGGAGGTATTTAGTTTCTTCCCTAGAACTCCATCAAGCTTAAAATTACACCCCCTAGACCCCCTTTCAAGATAAATGTGTACATTTTTCGGTAGAAAAATTTCCCGGCTGAAAGCCGGTTCCTCTTAAATTACAGGCTCGCTATCGCTCGCCAGGATAAAATCGACACCTAAATAGCACGAAAGGTCTTAAAATTGACAGAAATGGGTCGAAAGTTCTTAAAATTGTCAAAATAATGGGGCGAACGTCTTAACATTAGAAGAAAAGCAATGGGGCTAAACACGAGGGACAAAAAGGAGTCAAGAACAAATCCCGTAAGTGGAAATCTCCCCTTAACTAAGTGACAGTCAGACTGAAGTGCTATTGAATATAAAGACCATCTGAGGAGGAGGAGCACTTTATTGACAACGTTTCGCAGGTAACTTCCTCAGGTCACTCTGCGAAAAGGAGTCAATAAAGTGATCTTCCTCATATATTCATTCTGTCAACTTTTCTAAGCTGTTTCAACCTGAAGTGCTAATATTATTGAAGCGCTTATCGTGGGTACTTGACTGCAGAGGAAGAACACAAACACGGTACACGAAATATGAGAGAGAGAGAGAGAGAGAGAGAGAGAGAGAGAGAGAGAGAGAGAGAGAGAGAGAGAGAGAGAGAGAGAGAGAGAGAGAGAGAGAGAGAGAGAGAGAGAGAGATCAAATAGTTACAAACATACCTACAAAGATAAAAAGCTACACATAGGAATCGCACATACACTATAATCCAAGCCGGGCTGGACACATTTAAAGTTCACTTGCTCTCGCCCATTTCGAGTTACAGGGGTTAGATTTTACGTTATGTGGCCTACCTAGAATGGATGGACTATAGTTACCATACTAGAGTTATTGATTAACCCTTTCAGTACCGGTGCCGTCCTTTTAACATTATTATGACTACTATAAAACGATTTTACAGAGGGCCTCCAGCAATTACCAGGCTTTGAACAATGTCACCTAACCCTTTTTACTACCACGGATCCTTCTTGAACTGCACAACATCGTCTAAATATAGCAAAAATACAATTACATACGTCGCAGGTACAGGAATTAATTTATAAAGGGTAAACAAAAAAAAAGCATTACCCTTTCACCAAATCTGTTTCTTCCGGTAAATTATTCATTTATAATATAGTCTTATTTTTCAGGTGATAATATATCAGCTTTGGTATTCGCTCTAGGCTACACACACACACACTCAAATATTCAATGTCTTTACTGATTTACATATAATAAAACTAAGCACCATACTCCAGATGGTATCGGGTATATTAGTGTTTTATTAATGTTAGAGAGAGAGTGAGAGTTAATGAGAGAGAGAGAGAGAGAGAGAGAGTGAGAGTTAATGATAGAGAGAGAGAGAGAGAGAGAGAGAGAGAGAGAGAGAGAGAGAGAGAGAGAGAGAGAGAGAGAGAGAGCGAGAGCGAGAGAGAGCGAGAGAGAGAGAGAGAGTGAGCGAGAGCGAGAGTGAGCGAGAGAGAGAGCGAGAGAGCGAGAGAGAGAGCGAAAGAGAGAGAGAGAGAGAGGTGTGGGGGTTCCGTCCCTATGCCCCAGCGTCCAGCACTACAAATTAGCCCAATCATTGTATTGATGACAGCGTGTTGAAAATAGGCGTATCCCGCACCAGGCAAAATAATTGGTTACGAATTGGATTAAATCGGGCACGGTGAGAGGGGAGAAAGAGGGGGGAGAGGAGAGGGAAAAGAGGGGGGTAGAGGAGGAAGGAGGAGGGATGAAAAAGAGGGGGTTGGGGGAAGAGGAGGGAGGGGAGAAGAGGAGAGGAGCGAAGGGAAGAGGTGGTGTTGGAGGAAGGGGGAAATGGGGGGGTGGGGGGGGGAGTAAGAAAGACGACGAGGAGGGGGGGGGGGGGGGGGAGGAGGGAGAGGGAGAGGAGGAGAAGGAGAAGGGAGGAAAAAAACAAACAGGGAAATCTAGTAGAACAAAAAACAAGGTAAGAACAAGTAAGATAAAAAAAAAAGAGGACCATAGAAGCTAATAAAAAACATGGAAAGAGGAAGAGGAAGAGAAAGAGGAAGAGGAAGAGGAAGAGAAAGAGGAAGAGGAAGAGGAAGAGGAAAGAAGAAGAAAGAGGAGAGATATTAAAGGCAGGGAAGAAGAACAGAGACACACAGAAGAAACTATCGACATCAGACCTGTTGTTGCTTGCCTTCCTTTTCACTTCTTTGTGATGTTGAATAGAGGTATACCTTATATATAAAAGGGAGGAGGGCGGATTAAAGAGAGAGAAACAAGGAAATATAATCATAAGGAAATAGTTAAGGGGAGGTGTTTAGTTCGTTCCCTAGACCTCCATCAAGCTTAAAATTACACCCCCTTGAGTCCCTTTCAAGATATATTTGTACATTTTTCGGTAGAAAAATGTCCCGGCCGAAGGCCGGTTCTTCTTAAATTAAAGGCTCGCTATCGCTCGCCAGGAAAAAATCGACACCTAAATGGGACGAAAGGTCTTAATATGGGGTGAAACTTCTTAAAATCGCCAAACTAATGGGGCAAACGTCTTAAAACTTCAAAAGCAATGGGGCTAAACATGAGGGGGAAAAGAGTAAAGAAAAAAATCCCTCAAGTGGAAATCTCCCCTTAAGAAATACACCCAAGTGTACATTTTCGGAATTCTGCCCTTCGAATAGTTGTTGTTGTTTGTTGTTCCCTAAGCTGCCTGGCCGAACAGACCCTAGTCCCTAAGGAAGGCCATGGCCACGGTCGGGCTTTCCCACACTTTAAATAGTGGATGTTATTGCTGTTGTCAATACAAATTAATGAGGAACTCGTTTATTAATTGAAAAAGTAAGCTAAAAATATTCACGCGAGTTGGACTGATCTTAACCCCTTGAAGCTCTGACGCGTTTTACCAGTTTATTTTGGCTATCATTAAACGATTTAATGCAGCTTAGGAAGGATCTGTGGG
>CM064510.1:6075648-6329843 GCA_032716605.1 Paralithodes platypus | reverse complement strand
CGTAGACATATAACTGAGCTAAAATCACCCTAAAAACTAGGCTAGTTAAGATTGAATTGACAAAATAATATTCTCTCTAAAAATATTTCTGAGATTGGACACTAAAGTGAATTGGTCTTGTACGGTGGAGACACGAAACGGGGTTTAGAGCCTCTATAACTAGGCTATCTACACGAGACGTAGACATATAATAGAGCTAAAATCACCCTAAAAACTAGGCTAGTTAAGATTGAATTGACAAAATAATATTCTCTCTAAAAATATTTTCTGAGATTGGACACTAAAGTGAATTGGTCTTGTACGGTGGAGACACGAAACGGGGTTTAGAGCCTCTATAACTAGGCTATCTACACGAGACGTAGACATATAACAGAGCTAAAATCACCCTAAAAACTAGGCTAGTTAAGATTGAATTGACAAAATAATATTCTCTCTAAAAATATTTTCTGAGATTGGACACTAAAGTGAATTGGTCTTGTACGGTGGAGACACGAAACGGGGTTTAGAGCCTCTATAACTAGGCTATCTACACGAGACGTAGACATATAATAGAGCTAAAATCACCCTAAAAACTAGGCTAGTTAAGATTGAATTGACAAAATAATATTCTCTCTAAAAATATTTTCTGAGATTGGACACTAAAGTGAATTGGTCTTGTACGGTGGAGACACGAAACGGGGTTTAGAGCCTCTATAACTAGGCTATCTACACGAGACGTAGACATATAATGTAGCTAAAATCACCCTAAAAACTAGGCTAGTTAAGATTGAATTGACAAAATAATATTCTCTCTAAAAATATTTTCTGAGATTGGACACTAAAGTGAATTGGTCTTGTACGGTGGAGACACGAAACGGGGTTTAGAGCCTCTATAACTAGGCTATCTACACGAGACGTAGACATATAATAGAGCTAAAATCACCCTAAAAACTAGGCTAGTTAAGATTGAATTGACAAAATAATATTCTCTCTAAAAATATTTTCTGAGATTGGACACTAAAGTGAATTGGTCTTGTACGGTGGAGACACGAAACGGGGTTTAGAGCCTCTATAACTAGGCTATCTACACGAGACGTAGACATATAATAGAGCTAAAATCACCCTAAAAACTAGGCTAGTTAAGATTGAATTGACAAAATAATATTCTCTCTAAAAAATATTTTCTGAGATTGGACACTAAAGTGAATTGGTCTTGTACGGTGGAGACACGAAACGGGGTTTAGAGCCTCTATAACTAGGCTATCTACACGAGACGTAGACATATAATAGAGCTAAAATCACCCTAAAAACTAGGCTAGTTAAGATTGAATTGACAAAATAATATTCTCTCTAAAAATATTTTCTGAGATTGGACACTAAAGTGAATTGGTCTTGTACGGTGGAGACACGAAACGGGGTTTAGAGCCTCTATAACTAGGCTATCTACACGAGACGTAGACATATAACTGAGCTAAAATCACCCTAAAAACTAGGCTAGTTAAGATTGAATTGACAAAATAATATTCTCTCTAAAAATATTTTCTGAGATTGGACACTAAAGTGAATTGGTCTTGTACGGTGGAGACACGAAACGGGGTTTAGAGCCTCTATAACTAGGCTATCTACACGAGACGTAGACATATAACTGAGCTAAAATCACCCTAAAAACTAGGCTAGTTAAGATTGAATTGACAAAATAATATTCTCTCTAAAAATATTTTCTGAGATTGGACACTAAAGTGAATTGGTCTTGTACGGTGGAGACACGAAACGGGGTTTAGAGCCTCTATAACTAGGCTATCTACACGAGACGTAGACATATAACTGAGCTAAAATCACCCTAAAAACTAGGCTAGTTAAGATTGAATTGACAAAATAATATTCTCTCTAAAAATATTTTCTGAGATTGGACACTAAAGTGAATTGGTCTTGTACGGTGGAGACACGAAACGGGGTTTAGAGCCTCTATAACTAGGCTATCTACACGAGACGTAGACATATAATAGAGCTAAAATCACCCTAAAAACTAGGCTAGTTAAGATTGAATTGACAAAATAATATTCTCTCTAAAAATATTTTCTGAGATGGACACTAAAGTGAATTGGTCTTGTACGGTGGAGACACGAAACGGGGTTTAGAGCCTCTATAACTAGGCTATCTACACGAGACGTAGACATATAATAGAGCTAAAATCACCCTAAAAACTAGGCTAGTTAAGATTGAATTGACAAAATAATATTCTCTCTAAAAATATTTTCTGAGATTGGACACTAAAGTGAATTGGTCTTGTACGGTGGAGACACGAAACGGGGTTTAGAGCCTCTATAACTAGGCTATCTACACGAGACGTAGACATATAATAGAGCTAAAATCACCCTAAAAACTAGGCTAGTTAAGATTGAATTGACAAAATAATATTCTCTCTAAAAATATTTTCTGAGATTGGACACTAAAGTGAATTGGTCTTGTACGGTGGAGACACGAAACGGGGTTTAGAGCCTCTATAACTAGGCTATCTACACGAGACGTAGACATATAACTAGCTAAAATCACCCTAAAAACTAGGCTAGTTAAGATTGAATTGACAAAATAATATTCTCTCTAAAAATATTTTCTGAGATTGGACACTAAAGTGAATTGGTCTTGTACGGTGGAGACACGAAACGGGGTTTAGAGCCTCTATAACTAGGCTATCTACACGAGACGTAGACATATAACTGAGCTAAAATCACCCTAAAAACTAGGCTAGTTAAGATTGAATTGACAAAATAATATTC
The DNA here is from genome assembly GCA_032716605.1 of Paralithodes platypus. Lineage (NCBI taxonomy): Eukaryota > Metazoa > Arthropoda > Malacostraca > Decapoda > Lithodidae > Paralithodes > Paralithodes platypus. The sequence continues at coordinate 6,327,087 of CM064510.1, read as the reverse complement.
TCTCTAAAAATATTTTCTGAGATTGGACACTAAAGTGAATTGGTCTTGTACGGTGGAGACACGAAACGGGGTTTAGAGCCTCTATAACTAGGCTATCTACACGAGACGTAGACATATAATAGAGCTAAAATCACCCTAAAAACTAGGCTAGTTAAGATTGAATTGACAAAATAATATTCTCTCTAAAAATATTTTCTGAGATTGGACACTAAAGTGAATTGGTCTTGTACGGTGGAGACACGAAACGGGGTTTAGAGCCTCTATAACTAGGCTATCTACACGAGACGTAGACATATAACTGAGCTAAAATCACCCTAAAAACTAGGCTAGTTAAGATTGAATTGACAAAATAATATTCTCTCTAAAAATATTTTCTGAGATTGGACACTAAAGTGAATTGGTCTTGTACGGTGGAGACACGAAACGGGGTTTAGAGCCTCTATAACTAGGCTATCTACACGAGACGTAGACATATAATAGAGCTAAAATCACCCTAAAAACTAGGCTAGTTAAGATTGAATTGACAAAATAATATTCTCTCTAAAAATATTTTCTGAGATTGGACACTAAAGTGAATTGGTCTTGTACGGTGGAGACACGAAACGGGGTTTAGAGCCTCTATAACTAGGCTATCTACACGAGACGTAGACATATAACTGAGCTAAAATCACCCTAAAAACTAGGCTAGTTAAGATTGAATTGACAAAATAATATTCTCTCTAAAAATATTTTCTGAGATTGGACACTAAAGTGAATTGGTCTTGTACGGTGGAGACACGAAACGGGGTTTAGAGCCTCTATAACTAGGCTATCTACACGAGACGTAGACATATAATAGAGCTAAAATCACCCTAAAAACTAGGCTAGTTAAGATTGAATTGACAAAATAATATTCTCTCTAAAAATATTTTCTGAGATTGGACACTAAAGTGAATTGGTCTTGTACGGTGGAGACACGAAACGGGGTTTAGAGCCTCTATAACTAGGCTATCTACACGAGACGTAGACATATAATAGAGCTAAAATCACCCTAAAAACTAGGCTAGTTAAGATTGAATTGACAAAATAATATTCTCTCTAAAAATATTTTCTGAGATTGGACACTAAAGTGAATTGGTCTTGTACGGTGGAGACACGAAACGGGGTTTAGAGCCTCTATAACTAGGCTATCTACACGAGACGTAGACATATAATAGAGCTAAAATCACCCTAAAAACTAGGCTAGTTAAGATTGAATTGACAAAATAATATTCTCTCTAAAAATATTTTCTGAGATTGGACACTAAAGTGAATTGGTCTTGTACGGTGGAGACACGAAACGGGGTTTAGAGCCTCTATAACTAGGCTATCTACACGAGACGTAGACATATAATAGAGCTAAAATCACCCTAAAAACTAGGCTAGTTAAGATTGAATTGACAAAATAATATTCTCTCTAAAAATATTTTCTGAGATTGGACACTAAAGTGAATTGGTCTTGTACGGTGGAGACACGAAACGGGGTTTAGAGCCTCTATAACTAGGCTATCTACACGAGACGTAGACATATAATAGAGCTAAAATCACCCTAAAAACTAGGCTAGTTAAGATTGAATTGACAAAATAATATTCTCTCTAAAAATATTTTCTGAGATTGGACACTAAAGTGAATTGGTCTTGTACGGTGGAGACACGAAACGGGGTTTAGAGCCTCTATAACTAGGCTATCTACACGAGACGTAGACATATAATTGAGCTAAAATCACCCTAAAAACTAGGCTAGTTAAGATTGAATTGACAAAATAATATTCTCTCTAAAAATATTTCTGAGATTGGACACTAAAGTGAATTGGTCTTGTACGGTGGAGACACGAAACGGGGTTTAGAGCCTCTATAACTAGGCTATCTACACGAGACGTAGACATATAACTGAGCTAAAATCACCCTAAAAACTAGGCTAGTTAAGATTGAATTGACAAAATAATATTCTCTCTAAAAATATTTTCTGAGATTGGACACTAAAGTGAATTGGTCTTGTACGGTGGAGACACGAAACGGGGTTTAGAGCCTCTATAACTAGGCTATCTACACGAGACGTAGACATATAATAGAGCTAAAATCACCCTAAAAACTAGGCTAGTTAAGATTGAATTGACAAAATAATATTCTCTCTAAAAATATTTCTGAGATTGGACACTAAAGTGAATTGGTCTTGTACGGTGGAGACACGAAACGGGGTTTAGAGCCTCTATAACTAGGCTATCTACACGAGACGTAGACATATAATAGAGCTAAAATCACCCTAAAAACTAGGCTAGTTAAGATTGAATTGACAAAATAATATTCTCTCTAAAAATATTTCTGAGATTGGACACTAAAGTGAATAGGTCTTGTACGGTGGAGACACGAAACGGGGTTTAGAGCCTCCACCGTACAAGACCAATTCACTTTAGTGTCCAATCTCAGAAAATATTTTAGAGAGAATATTATTTTGTCAATTCAATCTTAACTAGCCTAGTTTTTAGGGTGATTTTAGCTATATTATATGTCTACGTCTCGTGTAGATAGACTAGTTATAGAGGCTCTAAACCCCGTTTCGTGTCTCCACCGTACAAGACCAATTCACTTTAGTGTCCAATCTCAGAAAATATTTTTAGAGAGAATATTATTTTGTCAATTCAATCTTAACTAGCCTAGTTTTTAGGGTGATTTTAGCTCTATTATATGTCTACGTCTCGTGTAGATAGCCTAGTTATAGAGGCTCTAAACCCCATGTCGTGTCTCCACCGTACAAGACCAATTCACTTTAGTGTCCAATCTCAGAAAATATTTTTAAGAGAATATTATTTTGTCAATTCAATCTTAACTAGCCTAGTTTTTAGGGTGATTTAACTCAGTTATATGTCTACGTCTCGTGTAGATAGCCTAGTTATAGAGGCTAAACCCCGTTGTCTCCACCGTACAAGACCAATTCACTTTAGTGTCCAATCTCAGAAAATATTTTTAGAGAGAATATTATTTTGTCAATTCAATCTTAACTAGCCTAGTTTTTAGGGTGATTTTAGCTACATTATATGTCTACGTCTCGTGTAGATAGCCTAGTTATAGAGGCTCTAAACCCCGTTTCGTGTCTCCACCGTACAAGACCAATTCACTTTAGTGTCCAATCTCAGAAAATATTTTTAGAGAGAATATTATTTTGTCAATTCAATCTTAACTAGCCTAGTTTTTAGGGTGATTTTAGCTCTATTATATGTCTACGTCTCGTGTAGATAGCCTAGTTATAGAGGCTCTAAACCCCGTTTCGTGTCTCCACCGTACAAGACCAATTCACTTTAGTGTCCAATCTCAGAAAATATTTTTAGAGAGAATATTATTTTGTCAATTCAATCTTAACTAGCCTAGTTTTTAGGGTGATTTTAGCTCTATATGTCTACGTCTCGTGTAGATAGCCTAGTTATAGAGGCTCTAAACCCCGTTTCGTGTCTCCACCGTACAAGACCAATTCACTTTAGTGTCCAATCTCAGAAAATATTTTTAGAGAGAATATTATTTTGTCAATTCAATCTTAACTAGCCTAGTTTTTAGGGTGATTTTAGCTCTATTATATGTCTACGTCTCGTGTAGATAGCCTAGTTATAGAGGCTCTAAACCCCGTTTCGTGTCTCCACCGTACAAGACCAATTCACTTTAGTGTCCAATCTCAGAAAATATTTTTAGAGAGAATATTATTTTGTCAATTCAATCTTAACTAGCCTAGTTTTTAGGGTGATTTTAGCTCTATTATATGTCTACGTCTCGTGTAGATAGCCTAGTTATAGAGGCTCTAAACCCCGTTTCGTGTCTCCACCGTACAAGACCAATTCACTTTAGTGTCCAATCTCAGAAAATATTTTTAGAGAGAATATTATTTTGTCAATTCAATCTTAACTAGCCTAGTTTTTAGGGTGATTTTAGCTCTATATATGTCTACGTCTCGTGTAGATAGCCTAGTTATAGAGGCTCTAAACCCCGTTTCGTGTCTCCACCGTACAAGACCAATTCACTTTAGTGTCCAATCTCAGAAAATATTTTTAGAGAGAATATTATTTTGTCAATTCAATCTTAACTAGCCTAGTTTTTAGGGTGATTTTAGCTCTATATATGTCTACGTCTCGTGTAGATAGCCTAGTTATAGAGGCTCTAAACCCCGTTTCGTGTCTCCACCGTACAAGACCAATTCACTTTAGTGTCCAATCTCAGAAAATATTTTTAGAGAGAATATTATTTTGTCAATTCAATCTTAACTAGCCTAGTTTTTAGGGTGATTTTAGCTCTATTATATGTCTACGTCTCGTGTAGATAGCCTAGTTATAGAGGCTCTAAACCCCGTTTCGTGTCTCCACCGTACAAGACCAATTCACTTTAGTGTCCAATCTCAGAAAATATTTTTAGAGAGAATATTATTTTGTCAATTCAATCTTAACTAGCCTAGTTTTTAGGGTGATTTTAGCTCTATTATATGTCTACGTCTCGTGTAGATAGCCTAGTTATAGAGGCTCTAAACCCCGTTTCGTGTCTCCACCGTACAAGACCAATTCACTTTAGTGTCCAATCTCAGAAAATATTTTTAGAGAGAATATTATTTTGTCAATTCAATCTTAACTAGCCTAGTTTTTAGGGTGATTTTAGCTCTATTATATGTCTACGTCTCGTGTAGATAGCCTAGTTATAGAGGCTCTAAACCCCGTTTCGTGTCTCCACCGTACAAGACCAATTCACTTTAGTGTCCAATCTCAGAAAATATTTTTAGAGAGAATATTATTTTGTCAATTCAATCTTAACTAGCCTAGTTTTTAGGGTGATTTTAGCTCTATATGTCTACGTCTCGTGTAGATAGCCTAGTTATAGAGGCTCTAAACCCCGTTTCGTGTCTCCACCGTACAAGACCAATTCACTTTAGTGTCCAATCTCAGAAAATATTTTTAGAGAGAATATTATTTTGTCAATTCAATCTTAACTAGCCTAGTTTTTAGGGTGATTTTAGCTCAGTTATATGTCTACGTCTCGTGTAGATAGCCTAGTTATAGAGGCTCTAAACCCCGTTTCGTGTCTCCACCGTACAAGACCAATTCACTTTAGTGTCCAATCTCAGAAAATATTTTTAGAGAGAATATTATTTTGTCAATTCAATCTTAACTAGCCTAGTTTTTAGGGTGATTTTAGCTCAGTGCCTAGTTATAGAGGCTCTAAACCCCGTTTCGTGTCTCCACCGTACAAGACCAATTCACTTTAGTGTCCAATCTCAGAAAATATTTTTAGAGAGAATATTATTTTGTCAATTCAATCTTAACTAGCCTAGTTTTTAGGGTGATTTTAGCTCTATATGTCTACGTCTCTTGTAGATAGCCTAGTTATAGAGGCTCTAAACCCCGTTTCGTGTCTCCACCGTACAAATCTCAGAAAATATTTTTAGAGAGAATATTATTTTGTCAATTCAATCTTAACTAGCCTAGTTTTTAGGGTGATTTTAGCTCTATTTTATGTCTACGTCTCGTGTAGATAGCCTAGTTATAGAGGCTCTAAACCCCGTTTCGTGTCTCCACCGTACAAGACCAATTCACTTTAGTGTCCAATCTCAGAAAATATTTTTAGAGAGAATATTATTTTGTCAATTCAATCTTAACTAGCCTAGTTTTTAGGGTGATTTTAGCTCTATTATATGTCTACGTCTCGTGTAGATAGCCTAGTTATAGAGGCTCTAAACCCCGTTTCGTGTCTCCACCGTACAAGACCAATTCACTTTAGTGTCCAATCTCAGAAAATATTTTTAGAGAGAATATTATTTTGTCAATTCAATCTTAACTAGCCTAGTTTTTAGGGTGATTTTAGCTCTATTATATGTCTACGTCTCGTGTAGATAGCCTAGTTATAGAGGCTCTAAACCCCGTTTCGTGTCTCCACCGTACAAGACCAATTCACTTTAGTGTCCAATCTCAGAAAATATTTTTAGAGAGAATATTATTTTGTCAATTCAATCTTAACTAGCCTAGTTTTTAGGGTGATTTTAGCTCTATTATATGTCTACGTCTCGTGTAGATAGCCTAGTTATAGAGGCTCTAAACCCCGTTTCGTGTCTCCACCGTACAAGACCAATTCACTTTAGTGTCCAATCTCAGAAAATATTTTTAGAGAGAATATTATTTTGTCAATTCAATCTTAACTAGCCTAGTTTTTAGGGTGATTTTAGCTATATTTCTTGTAGATAGATACTAGTTATAGAGGCTCTAAACCCGTTTCGTGTCTCCCCCGTACAACAATTTAGTGTCAATCTCAGAAAAAATTTTAGAGAGAATATTTTTTCAATCTAACTAGCCTAGTTTTTAGGGTGATTTTAGCTCTATTATATGTCTACGTCTCGTGTAGATAGCCTAGTTATAGAGGCTCTAAACCCCGTGTCTCCACCGTACAAGACCAATTCACTTTATCAGAAAATATTTTTAGAGAGAATATTATTTTGTCAATTCAATCTTAACTAGCCTAGTTTTTAGGGTGATTTTAGCTATATTATATGTCTACGTCTCGTGTAGATAGCCTAGTTATAGAGGCTCTAAACCCCGTTTCGTGTCTCCACCGTACAAGACCAATTCACTTTAGTGTCCAATCTCAGAAAAAACATTTTAGAGAGAATATTATTTTGTCAATTCAATCTTAACTAGCCTAGTTTTTAGGGTGATTTTAGCTCTATTATATGTCTACGTCTCGTGTAGATAGCCTAGTTATAGAGGCTCTAAACCCCGTTTCGTGTCTCCACCGTACAAGACCAATTCACTTTAGTCTCAGAAAATATTTTTAGAGATAATATTTTGTCATCAAATTAGTTAGAGAGTAGGGTGATTTTAGCTCTATTTATTCGTCTCGCGTAGATAGCCTAGTTATAGGCTCTAAACCCCGTTTCGTGTCTCCACCGTACAAGACCAATTCACTTTAGTGTCCAATCTCAGAAAATATTTTTAGAGAGAATATTATTTTGTCAATTCAATCTTAACTAGCCTAGTTTTTAGGGTGATTTTAGCTCTATTATATGTCTACGTCTCGTGTAGATAGCCTAGTTATAGAGGCTCTAAACCCCGTTTCGTGTCTCCACCGTACAAGACCAATTCACTTTAGTGTCCAATCTCAGAAAATATTTTTAGAGAGAATATTATTTTGTCAATTCAATCTTAACTAGCCTAGTTTTTAGGGTGATTTTAGCTCTATATGTCTACGTCTCGTGTAGATAGCCTAGTTATAGAGGCTCTAAACCCCGTTTCGTGTCTCCACCGTACAAGACCAATTCACTTTAGTGTCCAATCTCAGAAAATATTTTTAGAGAGAATATTATTTTGTCAATTCAATCTTAACTAGCCTAGTTTTTAGGGTGATTTTAGCTCTATTATATGTCTACGTCTCGTGTAGATAGCCTAGTTATAGAGGCTCTAAACCCCGTTTCGTGTCTCCACCGTACAAGACCAATTCACTTTAGTGTCCAATCTCAGAAAATATTTTTAGAGAGAATATTATTTTGTCAATTCAATCTTAACTAGCCTAGTTTTTAGGGTGATTTTAGCTCTATATGTCTACGTCTCGTGTAGATAGCCTAGTTATAGAGGCTCTAAACCCCGTTTCGTGTCTCCACCGTACAAGACCAATTCACTTTAGTGTCCAATCTCAGAAAATATTTTTAGAGAATATTATTTTGTCAATTCAATCTTAACTAGCCTAGTTTTTAGGGTGATTTTAGCTCTATTATATGTCTACGTCTCGTGTAGATAGCCTAGTTATAGAGGCTCTAAACCCCGTTTCGTGTCTCCACCGTACAAGACCAATTCACTTTAGTGTCCAATCTCAGAAAATATTTTTAGAGAGAATATTATTTTGTCAATTCAATCTTAACTAGCCTAGTTTTTAGGGTGATTTTAGCTCTATTATATGTCTACGTCTCGTGTAGATAGCCTAGTTATAGAGGCTCTAAACCCCGTTTCGTGTCTCCACCGTACAAGACCAATTCACTTTAGTGTCCAATCTCAGAAAATATTTTTAGAGAGAATATTATTTTGTCAATTCAATCTTAACTAGCCTAGTTTTTAGGGTGATTTTAGCTCTATTATATGTCTACGTCTCGTGTAGATAGCCTAGTTATAGAGGCTCTAAACCCCGTTTCGTGTCTCCACCGTACAAGACCAATTCACTTTAGTGTCCAATCTCAGAAAATATTTTTAGAGAGAATATTATTTTGTCAATTCAATCTTAACTAGCCTAGTTTTTAGGGTGATTTTAGCTCTATATGTCTACGTCTCGTGTAGATAGCCTAGTTATAGAGGCTCTAAACCCCGTTTCGTGTCTCCACCGTACAAGACCAATTCACTTTAGTGTCCAATCTCAGAAAATATTTTTAGAGAGAATATTATTTTGTCAATTCAATCTTAACTAGCCTAGTTTTTAGGGTGATTTTAGCTCTATTATATGTCTACGTCTCGTGTAGATAGCCTAGTTATAGAGGCTCTAAACCCCGTTTCGTGTCTCCACCGTACAAGACCAATTCACTTTAGTGTCCAATCTCAGAAAATATTTTTAGAGAGAATATTATTTTGTCAATTCAATCTTAACTAGCCTAGTTTTTAGGGTGATTTTAGCTCTATTATATGTCTACGTCTCGTGTAGATAGCCTAGTTATAGAGGCTCTAAACCCCGTTTCGTGTCTCCACCGTACAAGACCAATTCACTTTAGTGTCCAATCTCAGAAAATATTTTTAGAGAGAATATTATTTTGTCAATTCAATCTTAACTAGCCTAGTTTTTAGGGTGATTTTAGCTCTATTATATGTCTACGTCTCGTGTAGATAGCCTAGTTATAGAGGCTCTAAACCCCGTTTCGTGTCTCCACCGTACAAGACCAATTCACTTTAGTGTCCAATCTCAGAAAATATTTTTAGAGAGAATATTATTTTGTCAATTCAATCTTAACTAGCCTAGTTTTTAGGGTGATTTTAGCTCAGATGTCTACGTCTCGTGTAGATAGCCTAGTTATAGAGGCTCTAAACCCCGTTTCGTGTCTCCACCGTACAAGACCAATTCACTTTAGTGTCCAATCTCAGAAAATATTTTTAGAGAGAATATTATTTTGTCAATTCAATCTTAACTAGCCTAGTTTTTAGGGTGATTTTAGCTCTATTATATGTCTACGTCTCGTGTAGATAGCCTAGTTATAGAGGCTCTAAACCCCGTTTCGTGTCTCCACCGTACAAGACCAATTCACTTTAGTGTCCAATCTCAGAAAATATTTTTAGAGAGAATATTATTTTGTCAATTCAATCTTAACTAGCCTAGTTTTTAGGGTGATTTTAGCTCTATTATATGTCTACGTCTCGTGTAGATAGCCTAGTTATAGAGGCTCTAAACCCCGTTTCGTGTCTCCACCGTACAAGACCAATTCACTTTAGTGTCCAATCTCAGAAAATATTTTTAGAGAGAATATTATTTTGTCAATTCAATCTTAACTAGCCTAGTTTTTAGGGTGATTTTAGCTCTATTATATGTCTACGTCTCGTGTAGATAGCCTAGTTATAGAGGCTCTAAACCCCGTTTCGTGTCTCCACCGTACAAGACCAATTCACTTTAGTGTCCAATCTCAGAAAATATTTTTAGAGAGAATATTATTTTGTCAATTCAATCTTAACTAGCCTAGTTTTTAGGGTGATTTTAGCTCTATTATATGTCTACGTCTCGTGTAGATAGCCTAGTTATAGAGGCTCTAAACCCCGTTTCGTGTCTCCACCGTACAAGACCAATTCACTTTAGTGTCCAATCTCAGAAAATATTTTTAGAGAGAATATTATTTTGTCAATTCAATCTTAACTAGCCTAGTTTTTAGGGTGATTTTAGCTCTATTATATGTCTACGTCTCGTGTAGATAGCCTAGTTATAGAGGCTCTAAACCCCGTTTCGTGTCTCCACCGTACAAGACCAATTCACTTTAGTGTCCAATCTCAGAAAATATTTTTAGAGAGAATATTATTTTGTCAATTCAATCTTAACTAGCCTAGTTTTTAGGGTGATTTTAGCTCTATTATATGTCTACGTCTCGTGTAGATAGCCTAGTTATAGAGGCTCTAAACCCCGTTTCGTGTCTCCACCGTACAAGACCAATTCACTTTAGTGTCCAATCTCAGAAAATATTTTTAGAGAGAATATTATTTTGTCAATTCAATCTTAACTAGCCTAGTTTTTAGGGTGATTTTAGCTCTATTATATGTCTACGTCTCGTGTAGATAGCCTAGTTATAGAGGCTCTAAACCCCGTTTCGTGTCTCCACCGTACAAGACCAATTCACTTTAGTGTCCAATCTCAGAAAATATTTTTAGAGAGAATATTATTTTGTCAATTCAATCTTAACTAGCCTAGTTTTTAGGGTGATTTTAGCTCTATTATATGTCTACGTCTCGTGTAGATAGCCTAGTTATAGAGGCTCTAAACCCCGTTTCGTGTCTCCACCGTACAAGACCAATTCACTTTAGTGTCCAATCTCAGAAAATATTTTTAGAGAGAATATTATTTTGTCAATTCAATCTTAACTAGCCTAGTTTTTAGGGTGATTTTAGCTCAATTATATGTCTACGTCTCGTGTAGATAGCCTAGTTATAGAGGCTCTAAACCCCGTTTCGTGTCTCCACCGTACAAGACCAATTCACTTTAGTGTCCAATCTCAGAAAATATTTTTAGAGAGAATATTATTTTGTCAATTCAATCTTAACTAGCCTAGTTTTTAGGGTGATTTTAGCTCTATTATATGTCTACGTCTCGTGTAGATAGCCTAGTTATAGAGGCTCTAAACCCCGTTTCGTGTCTCCACCGTACAAGACCAATTCACTTTAGTGTCCAATCTCAGAAAATATTTTTAGAGAGAATATTATTTTGTCAATTCAATCTTAACTAGCCTAGTTTTTAGGGTGATTTTAGCTCTATTATATGTCTACGTCTCGTGTAGATAGCCTAGTTATAGAGGCTCTAAACCCCGTTTCGTGTCTCCACCGTACAAGACCAATTCACTTTAGTGTCCAATCTCAGAAAATATTTTTAGAGAGAATATTATTTTGTCAATTCAATCTTAACTAGCCTAGTTTTTAGGGTGATTTTAGCTCTATTATATGTCTACGTCTCGTGTAGATAGCCTAGTTATAGAGGCTCTAAACCCCGTTTCGTGTCTCCACCGTACAAGACCAATTCACTTTAGTGTCCAATCTCAGAAAATATTTTTAGAGAGAATATTATTTTGTCAATTCAATCTTAACTAGCCTAGTTTTTAGGGTGATTTTAGCTCAATTATATGTCTACGTCTCGTGTAGATAGCCTAGTTATAGAGGCTCTAAACCCCGTTTCGTGTCTCCACCGTACAAGACCAATTCACTTTAGTGTCCAATCTCAGAAAATATTTTTAGAGAGAATATTATTTTGTCAATTCAATCTTAACTAGCCTAGTTTTTAGGGTGATTTTAGCTCTATTATATGTCTACGTCTCGTGTAGATAGCCTAGTTATAGAGGCTCTAAACCCCGTTTCGTGTCTCCACCGTACAAGACCAATTCACTTTAGTGTCCAATCTCAGAAAATATTTTTAGAGAGAATATTATTTTGTCAATTCAATCTTAACTAGCCTAGTTTTTAGGGTGATTTTAGCTCTATTATATGTCTACGTCTCGTGTAGATAGCCTAGTTATAGAGGCTCTAAACCCCGTTTCGTGTCTCCACCGTACAAGACCAATTCACTTTAGTGTCCAATCTCAGAAAATATTTTTAGAGAGAATATTATTTTGTCAATTCAATCTTAACTAGCCTAGTTTTTAGGGTGATTTTAGCTCTATTATATGTCTACGTCTCGTGTAGATAGCCTAGTTATAGAGGCTCTAAACCCCGTTTCGTGTCTCCACCGTACAAGACCAATTCACTTTAGTGTCCAATCTCAGAAAATATTTTTAGAGAGAATATTATTTTGTCAATTCAATCTTAACTAGCCTAGTTTTTAGGGTGATTTTAGCTCTATTATATGTCTACGTCTCGTGTAGATAGCCTAGTTATAGAGGCTCTAAACCCCGTTTCGTGTCTCCACCGTACAAGACCAATTCACTTTAGTGTCCAATCTCAGAAAATATTTTTAGAGAGAATATTATTTTGTCAATTCAATCTTAACTAGCCTAGTTTTTAGGGTGATTTTAGCTCTATTATATGTCTACGTCTCGTGTAGATAGCCTAGTTATAGAGGCTCTAAACCCCGTTTCGTGTCTCCACCGTACAAGACCAATTCACTTTAGTGTCCAATCTCAGAAAATATTTTTAGAGAGAATATTATTTTGTCAATTCAATCTTAACTAGCCTAGTTTTTAGGGTGATTTTAGCTCTATTATATGTCTACGTCTCGTGTAGATAGCCTAGTTATAGAGGCTCTAAACCCCGTTTCGTGTCTCCACCGTACAAGACCAATTCACTTTAGTGTCCAATCTCAGAAAATATTTTTAGAGAGAATATTATTTTGTCAATTCAATCTTAACTAGCCTAGTTTTTAGGGTGATTTTAGCTCTATTATATGTCTACGTCTCGTGTAGATAGCCTAGTTATAGAGGCTCTAAACCCCGTTTCGTGTCTCCACCGTACAAGACCAATTCACTTTAGTGTCCAATCTCAGAAAATATTTTTAGAGAGAATATTATTTTGTCAATTCAATCTTAACTAGCCTAGTTTTTAGGGTGATTTTAGCTCTATTATATGTCTACGTCTCGTGTAGATAGCCTAGTTATAGAGGCTCTAAACCCCGTTTCGTGTCTCCACCGTACAAGACCAATTCACTTTAGTGTCCAATCTCAGAAAATATTTTTAGAGAGAATATTATTTTGTCAATTCAATCTTAACTAGCCTAGTTTTTAGGGTGATTTTAGCTCTATTATATGTCTACGTCTCGTGTAGATAGCCTAGTTATAGAGGCTCTAAACCCCGTTTCGTGTCTCCACCGTACAAGACCAATTCACTTTAGTGTCCAATCTCAGAAAATATTTTTAGAGAGAATATTATTTTGTCAATTCAATCTTAACTAGCCTAGTTTTTAGGGTGATTTTAGCTCTATTATATGTCTACGTCTCGTGTAGATAGCCTAGTTATAGAGGCTCTAAACCCCGTTTCGTGTCTCCACCGTACAAGACCAATTCACTTTAGTGTCCAATCTCAGAAAATATTTTTAGAGAGAATATTATTTTGTCAATTCAATCTTAACTAGCCTAGTTTTTAGGGTGATTTTAGCTCTATTATATGTCTACGTCTCGTGTAGATAGCCTAGTTATAGAGGCTCTAAACCCCGTTTCGTGTCTCCACCGTACAAGACCAATTCACTTTAGTGTCCAATCTCAGAAAATATTTTTAGAGAGAATATTATTTTGTCAATTCAATCTTAACTAGCCTAGTTTTTAGGGTGATTTTAGCTCAATTATATGTCTACGTCTCGTGTAGATAGCCTAGTTATAGAGGCTCTAAACCCCGTTTCGTGTCTCCACCGTACAAGACCAATTCAGGGTGTCCAATCTCAGAAAATATTTTTAGAGAGAATATTATTTTGTCAATTCAATCTTAACTAGCCTAGTTTTTAGGGTGATTTTAGCTCTATTATATGTCTACGTCTCGTGTAGATAGCCTAGTTATAGAGGCTCTAAACCCCGTTTCGTGTCTCCACCGTACAAGACCAATTCACTTTAGTGTCCAATCTCAGAAAATATTTTTAGAGAGAATATTATTTTGTCAATTCAATCTTAACTAGCCTAGTTTTTAGGGTGATTTTAGCTCTATTATATGTCTACGTCTCGTGTAGATAGCCTAGTTATAGAGGCTCTAAACCCCGTTTCGTGTCTCCACCGTACAAGACCAATTCACTTTAGTGTCCAATCTCAGAAAATATTTTTAGAGAGAATATTATTTTGTCAATTCAATCTTAACTAGCCTAGTTTTTAGGGTGATTTTAGCTACATTATATGTCTACGTCTCGTGTAGATAGCCTAGTTATAGAGGCTCTAAACCCCGTTTCGTGTCTCCACCGTACAAGACCAATTCACTTTAGTGTCCAATCTCAGAAAATATTTTAGAGAGAATATTATTTTGTCAATTCAATCTTAACTAGCCTAGTTTTTAGGGTGATTTTAGCTCTATTATATGTCTACGTCTCGTGTAGATAGCCTAGTTATAGAGGCTCTAAACCCCGTTTCGTGTCTCCACCGTACAAGACCAATTCACTTTAGTGTCCAATCTCAGAAAATATTTTTAGAGAGAATATTATTTTGTCAATTCAATCTTAACTAGCCTAGTTTTTAGGGTGATTTTAGCTACATTATATGTCTACGTCTCGTGTAGATAGCCTAGTTATAGAGGCTCTAAACCCCGTTTCGTGTCTCCACCGTACAAGACCAATTCACTTTAGTGTCCAATCTCAGAAAATATTTTTAGAGAGAATATTATTTTGTCAATTCAATCTTAACTAGCCTAGTTTTTAGGGTGATTTTAGCTCTATTATATGTCTACGTCTCGTGTAGATAGCCTAGTTATAGAGGCTCTAAACCCCGTTTCGTGTCTCCACCGTACAAGACCAATTCACTTTAGTGTCCAATCTCAGAAAATATTTTTAGAGAGAATATTATTTTGTCAATTCAATCTTAACTAGCCTAGTTTTTAGGGTGATTTTAGCTCTATTATATGTCTACGTCTCGTGTAGATAGCCTAGTTATAGAGGCTCTAAACCCCGTTTCGTGTCTCCACCGTACAAGACCAATTCACTTTAGTGTCCAATCTCAGAAAATATTTTTAGAGAGAATATTATTTTGTCAATTCAATCTTAACTAGCCTAGTTTTTAGGGTGATTTTAGCTCTATTATATGTCTACGTCTCGTGTAGATAGCCTAGTTATAGAGGCTCTAAACCCCGTTTCGTGTCTCCACCGTACAAGACCAATTCACTTTAGTGTCCAATCTCAGAAAATATTTTTAGAGAGAATATTATTTTGTCAATTCAATCTTAACTAGCCTAGTTTTTAGGGTGATTTTAGCTCAGTTATATGTCTACGTCTCGTGTAGATAGCCTAGTTATAGAGGCTCTAAACCCCGTTTCGTGTCTCCACCGTACAAGACCAATTCACTTTAGTGTCCAATCTCAGAAAATATTTTTAGAGAGAATATTATTTTGTCAATTCAATCTTAACTAGCCTAGTTTTTAGGGTGATTTTAGCTCTATTATATGTCTACGTCTCGTGTAGATAGCCTAGTTATAGAGGCTCTAAACCCCGTTTCGTGTCTCCACCGTACAAGACCAATTCACTTTAGTGTCCAATCTCAGAAAATATTTTTAGAGAGAATATTATTTTGTCAATTCAATCTTAACTAGCCTAGTTTTTAGGGTGATTTTAGCTCTATTATATGTCTACGTCTCGTGTAGATAGCCTAGTTATAGAGGCTCTAAACCCCGTTTCGTGTCTCCACCGTACAAGACCAATTCACTTTAGTGTCCAATCTCAGAAAATATTTTTAGAGAGAATATTATTTTGTCAATTCAATCTTAACTAGCCTAGTTTTTAGGGTGATTTTAGCTCTATTATATGTCTACGTCTCGTGTAGATAGCCTAGTTATAGAGGCTCTAAACCCCGTTTCGTGTCTCCACCGTACAAGACCAATTCACTTTAGTGTCCAATCTCAGAAAATATTTTTAGAGAGAATATTATTTTGTCAATTCAATCTTAACTAGCCTAGTTTTTAGGGTGATTTTAGCTCTATTATATGTCTACGTCTCGTGTAGATAGCCTAGTTATAGAGGCTCTAAACCCCGTTTCGTGTCTCCACCGTACAAGACCAATTCACTTTAGTGTCCAATCTCAGAAAATATTTTTAGAGAGAATATTATTTTGTCAATTCAATCTTAACTAGCCTAGTTTTTAGGGTGATTTTAGCTCTATTATATGTCTACGTCTCGTGTAGATAGCCTAGTTATAGAGGCTCTAAACCCCGTTTCGTGTCTCCACCGTACAAGACCAATTCACTTTAGTGTCCAATCTCAGAAAATATTTTTAGAGAGAATATTATTTTGTCAATTCAATCTTAACTAGCCTAGTTTTTAGGGTGATTTTAGCTACATTATATGTCTACGTCTCGTGTAGATAGCCTAGTTATAGAGGCTCTAAACCCCGTTTCGTGTCTCCACCGTACAAGACCAATTCACTTTAGTGTCCAATCTCAGAAAATATTTTTAGAGAGAATATTATTTTGTCAATTCAATCTTAACTAGCCTAGTTTTTAGGGTGATTTTAGCTCTATTATATGTCTACGTCTCGTGTAGATAGCCTAGTTATAGAGGCTCTAAACCCCGTTTCGTGTCTCCACCGTACAAGACCAATTCACTTTAGTGTCCAATCTCAGAAAATATTTTTAGAGAGAATATTATTTTGTCAATTCAATCTTAACTAGCCTAGTTTTTAGGGTGATTTTAGCTCTATTATATGTCTACGTCTCGTGTAGATAGCCTAGTTATAGAGGCTCTAAACCCCGTTTCGTGTCTCCACCGTACAAGACCAATTCACTTTAGTGTCCAATCTCAGAAAATATTTTTAGAGAGAATATTATTTTGTCAATTCAATCTTAACTAGCCTAGTTTTTAGGGTGATTTTAGCTCTATTATATGTCTACGTCTCGTGTAGATAGCCTAGTTATAGAGGCTCTAAACCCCGTTTCGTGTCTCCACCGTACAAGACCAATTCACTTTAGTGTCCAATCTCAGAAAATATTTTTAGAGAGAATATTATTTTGTCAATTCAATCTTAACTAGCCTAGTTTTTAGGGTGATTTTAGCTCAATTATATGTCTACGTCTCGTGTAGATAGCCTAGTTATAGAGGCTCTAAACCCCGTTTCGTGTCTCCACCGTACAAGACCAATTCACTTTAGTGTCCAATCTCAGAAAATATTTTTAGAGAGAATATTATTTTGTCAATTCAATCTTAACTAGCCTAGTTTTTAGGGTGATTTTAGCTCTATTATATGTCTACGTCTCGTGTAGATAGCCTAGTTATAGAGGCTCTAAACCCCGTTTCGTGTCTCCACCGTACAAGACCAATTCACTTTAGTGTCCAATCTCAGAAAATATTTTTAGAGAGAATATTATTTTGTCAATTCAATCTTAACTAGCCTAGTTTTTAGGGTGATTTTAGCTCTATTATATGTCTACGTCTCGTGTAGATAGCCTAGTTATAGAGGCTCTAAACCCCGTTTCGTGTCTCCACCGTACAAGACCAATTCACTTTAGTGTCCAATCTCAGAAAATATTTTTAGAGAGAATATTATTTTGTCAATTCAATCTTAACTAGCCTAGTTTTTAGGGTGATTTTAGCTCTATTATATGTCTACGTCTCGTGTAGATAGCCTAGTTATAGAGGCTCTAAACCCCGTTTCGTGTCTCCACCGTACAAGACCAATTCACTTTAGTGTCCAATCTCAGAAAATATTTTTAGAGAGAATATTATTTTGTCAATTCAATCTTAACTAGCCTAGTTTTTAGGGTGATTTTAGCTCAGTTATATGTCTACGTCTCGTGTAGATAGCCTAGTTATAGAGGCTCTAAACCCCGTTTCGTGTCTCCACCGTACAAGACCAATTCACTTTAGTGTCCAATCTCAGAAAATATTTTTAGAGAGAATATTATTTTGTCAATTCAATCTTAACTAGCCTAGTTTTTAGGGTGATTTTAGCTCTATTATATGTCTACGTCTCGTGTAGATAGCCTAGTTATAGAGGCTCTAAACCCCGTTTCGTGTCTCCACCGTACAAGACCAATTCACTTTAGTGTCCAATCTCAGAAAATATTTTTAGAGAGAATATTATTTTGTCAATTCAATCTTAACTAGCCTAGTTTTTAGGGTGATTTTAGCTCTATTATATGTCTACGTCTCGTGTAGATAGCCTAGTTATAGAGGCTCTAAACCCCGTTTCGTGTCTCCACCGTACAAGACCAATTCACTTTAGTGTCCAATCTCAGAAAATATTTTTAGAGAGAATATTATTTTGTCAATTCAATCTTAACTAGCCTAGTTTTTAGGGTGATTTTAGCTCTATTATATGTCTACGTCTCGTGTAGATAGCCTAGTTATAGAGGCTCTAAACCCCGTTTCGTGTCTCCACCGTACAAGACCAATTCACTTTAGTGTCCAATCTCAGAAAATATTTTTAGAGAGAATATTATTTTGTCAATTCAATCTTAACTAGCCTAGTTTTTAGGGTGATTTTAGCTCTATTATATGTCTACGTCTCGTGTAGATAGCCTAGTTATAGAGGCTCTAAACCCCGTTTCGTGTCTCCACCGTACAAGACCAATTCACTTTAGTGTCCAATCTCAGAAAATATTTTTAGAGAGAATATTATTTTGTCAATTCAATCTTAACTAGCCTAGTTTTTAGGGTGATTTTAGCTCTATTATATGTCTACGTCTCGTGTAGATAGCCTAGTTATAGAGGCTCTAAACCCCGTTTCGTGTCTCCACCGTACAAGACCAATTCACTTTAGTGTCCAATCTCAGAAAATATTTTTAGAGAGAATATTATTTTGTCAATTCAATCTTAACTAGCCTAGTTTTTAGGGTGATTTTAGCTCTATTATATGTCTACGTCTCGTGTAGATAGCCTAGTTATAGAGGCTCTAAACCCCGTTTCGTGTCTCCACCGTACAAGACCAATTCACTTTAGTGTCCAATCTCAGAAAATATTTTTAGAGAGAATATTATTTTGTCAATTCAATCTTAACTAGCCTAGTTTTTAGGGTGATTTTAGCTCTATTATATGTCTACGTCTCGTGTAGATAGCCTAGTTATAGAGGCTCTAAACCCCGTTTCGTGTCTCCACCGTACAAGACCAATTCACTTTAGTGTCCAATCTCAGAAAATATTTTTAGAGAGAATATTATTTTGTCAATTCAATCTTAACTAGCCTAGTTTTTAGGGTGATTTTAGCTACATTATATGTCTACGTCTCGTGTAGATAGCCTAGTTATAGAGGCTCTAAACCCCGTTTCGTGTCTCCACCGTACAAGACCAATTCACTTTAGTGTCCAATCTCAGAAAATATTTTTAGAGAGAATATTATTTTGTCAATTCAATCTTAACTAGCCTAGTTTTTAGGGTGATTTTAGCTCTATTATGTCTACGTCTCGTGTAGATAGCCTAGTTATAGAGGCTCTAAACCCCGTTTCGTGTCTCCACCGTACAAGACCAATTCACTTTAGTGTCCAATCTCAGAAAATATTTTTAGAGAGAATATTATTTTGTCAATTCAATCTTAACTAGCCTAGTTTTTAGGGTGATTTTAGCTCTATTATATGTCTACGTCTCGTGTAGATAGCCTAGTTATAGAGGCTCTAAACCCCGTTTCGTGTCTCCACCGTACAAGACCAATTCACTTTAGTGTCCAATCTCAGAAAATATTTTTAGAGAGAATATTATTTTGTCAATTCAATCTTAACTAGCCTAGTTTTTAGGGTGATTTTAGCTCTATTATATGTCTACGTCTCGTGTAGATAGCCTAGTTATAGAGGCTCTAAACCCCGTTTCGTGTCTCCACCGTACAAGACCAATTCACTTTAGTGTCCAATCTCAGAAAATATTTTTAGAGAGAATATTATTTTGTCAATTCAATCTTAACTAGCCTAGTTTTTAGGGTGATTTTAGCTCTATTATATGTCTACGTCTCGTGTAGATAGCCTAGTTATAGAGGCTCTAAACCCCGTTTCGTGTCTCCACCGTACAAGACCAATTCACTTTAGTGTCCAATCTCAGAAAATATTTTTAGAGAGAATATTATTTTGTCAATTCAATCTTAACTAGCCTAGTTTTTAGGGTGATTTTAGCTCTATTATATGTCTACGTCTCGTGTAGATAGCCTAGTTATAGAGGCTCTAAACCCCGTTTCGTGTCTCCACCGTACAAGACCAATTCACTTTAGTGTCCAATCTCAGAAAATATTTTTAGAGAGAATATTATTTTGTCAATTCAATCTTAACTAGCCTAGTTTTTAGGGTGATTTTAGCTACATTATATGTCTACGTCTCGTGTAGATAGCCTAGTTATAGAGGCTCTAAACCCCGTTTCGTGTCTCCACCGTACAAGACCAATTCACTTTAGTGTCCAATCTCAGAAAATATTTTTAGAGAGAATATTATTTTGTCAATTCAATCTTAACTAGCCTAGTTTTTAGGGTGATTTTAGCTCTATTATATGTCTACGTCTCGTGTAGATAGCCTAGTTATAGAGGCTCTAAACCCCGTTTCGTGTCTCCACCGTACAAGACCAATTCACTTTAGTGTCCAATCTCAGAAAATATTTTTAGAGAGAATATTATTTTGTCAATTCAATCTTAACTAGCCTAGTTTTTAGGGTGATTTTAGCTCTATTATATGTCTACGTCTCGTGTAGATAGCCTAGTTATAGAGGCTCTAAACCCCGTTTCGTGTCTCCACCGTACAAGACCAATTCACTTTAGTGTCCAATCTCAGAAAATATTTTTAGAGAGAATATTATTTTGTCAATTCAATCTTAACTAGCCTAGTTTTTAGGGTGATTTTAGCTCACGTATATGTCCACGTCTCGTGTAGATAGCCTAGTTATAGAGGCTCTAAACCCCGTTTCGTGTCTCCACCGTACAAGACCAATTCACTTTAGTGTCCAATCTCAGAAAATATTTTTAGAGAGAATATTATTTTGTCAATTCAATCTTAACTAGCCTAGTTTTTAGGGTGATTTTAGCTCTATTATATGTCTACGTCTCGTGTAGATAGCCTAGTTATAGAGGCTCTAAACCCCGTTTCGTGTCTCCACCGTACAAGACCAATTCACTTTAGTGTCCAATCTCAGAAAATATTTTTAGAGAGAATATTATTTTGTCAATTCAATCTTAACTAGCCTAGTTTTTAGGGTGATTTTAGCTCTATTATATGTCTACGTCTCGTGTAGATAGCCTAGTTATAGAGGCTCTAAACCCCGTTTCGTGTCTCCACCGTACAAGACCAATTCACTTTAGTGTCCAATCTCAGAAAATATTTTTAGAGAGAATTGTTATTTTGTCAATTCAATCTTAACTAGCCTAGTTTTTAGGGTGATTTTAGCTCTATTATATGTCTACGTCTCGTGTAGATAGCCTAGTTATAGAGGCTCTAAACCCCGTTTCGTGTCTCCACCGTACAAGACCAATTCACTTTAGTGTCCAATCTCAGAAAATATTTTTAGAGAGAATATTATTTTGTCAATTCAATCTTAACTAGCCTAGTTTTTAGGGTGATTTTAGCTCTATTATATGTCTACGTCTCGTGTAGATAGCCTAGTTATAGAGGCTCTAAACCCCGTTTCGTGTCTCCACCGTACAAGACCAATTCACTTTAGTGTCCAATCTCAGAAAATATTTTTAGAGAGAATATTATTTTGTCAATTCAATCTTAACTAGCCTAGTTTTTAGGGTGATTTTAGCTCTATTATATGTCTACGTCTCGTGTAGATAGCCTAGTTATAGAGGCTCTAAACCCCGTTTCGTGTCTCCACCGTACAAGACCAATTCACTTTAGTGTCCAATCTCAGAAAATATTTTTAGAGAGAATATTATTTTGTCAATTCAATCTTAACTAGCCTAGTTTTTAGGGTGATTTTAGCTCTATTATATGTCTACGTCTCGTGTAGATAGCCTAGTTATAGAGGCTCTAAACCCCGTTTCGTGTCTCCACCGTACAAGACCAATTCACTTTAGTGTCCAATCTCAGAAAATATTTTTAGAGAGAATATTATTTTGTCAATTCAATCTTAACTAGCCTAGTTTTTAGGGTGATTTTAGCTCTATTATATGTCTACGTCTCGTGTAGATAGCCTAGTTATAGAGGCTCTAAACCCCGTTTCGTGTCTCCACCGTACAAGACCAATTCACTTTAGTGTCCAATCTCAGAAAATATTTTTAGAGAGAATATTATTTTGTCAATTCAATCTTAACTAGCCTAGTTTTTAGGGTGATTTTAGCTCAATTATATGTCTACGTCTCGTGTAGATAGCCTAGTTATAGAGGCTCTAAACCCCGTTTCGTGTCTCCACCGTACAAGACCAATTCACTTTAGTGTCCAATCTCAGAAAATATTTTTAGAGAGAATATTATTTTGTCAATTCAATCTTAACTAGCCTAGTTTTTAGGGTGATTTTAGCTCTATTATATGTCTACGTCTCGTGTAGATAGCCTAGTTATAGAGGCTCTAAACCCCGTTTCGTGTCTCCACCGTACAAGACCAATTCACTTTAGTGTCCAATCTCAGAAAATATTTTTAGAGAGAATATTATTTTGTCAATTCAATCTTAACTAGCCTAGTTTTTAGGGTGATTTTAGCTCTATTATATGTCTACGTCTCGTGTAGATAGCCTAGTTATAGAGGCTCTAAACCCCGTTTCGTGTCTCCACCGTACAAGACCAATTCACTTTAGTGTCCAATCTCAGAAAATATTTTTAGAGAGAATATTATTTTGTCAATTCAATCTTAACTAGCCTAGTTTTTAGGGTGATTTTAGCTCTATTATATGTCTACGTCTCGTGTAGATAGCCTAGTTATAGAGGCTCTAAACCCCGTTTCGTGTCTCCACCGTACAAGACCAATTCACTTTAGTGTCCAATCTCAGAAAATATTTTTAGAGAGAATATTATTTTGTCAATTCAATCTTAACTAGCCTAGTTTTTAGGGTGATTTTAGCTCTATTATATGTCTACGTCTCGTGTAGATAGCCTAGTTATAGAGGCTCTAAACCCCGTTTCGTGTCTCCACCGTACAAGACCAATTCACTTTAGTGTCCAATCTCAGAAAATATTTTTAGAGAGAATATTATTTTGTCAATTCAATCTTAACTAGCCTAGTTTTTAGGGTGATTTTAGCTCTATTATATGTCTACGTCTCGTGTAGATAGCCTAGTTATAGAGGCTCTAAACCCCGTTTCGTGTCTCCACCGTACAAGACCAATTCACTTTAGTGTCCAATCTCAGAAAATATTTTTAGAGAGAATATTATTTTGTCAATTCAATCTTAACTAGCCTAGTTTTTAGGGTGATTTTAGCTCTATTATATGTCTACGTCTCGTGTAGATAGCCTAGTTATAGAGGCTCTAAACCCCGTTTCGTGTCTCCACCGTACAAGACCAATTCACTTTAGTGTCCAATCTCAGAAAATATTTTTAGAGAATATTATTTTGTCAATTCAATCTTAACTAGCCTAGTTTTTAGGGTGATTTTAGCTCTATTATATGTCTACGTCTCGTGTAGATAGCCTAGTTATAGAGGCTCTAAACCCCGTTTCGTGTCTCCACCGTACAAGACCAATTCACTTTAGTGTCCAATCTCAGAAAATATTTTTAGAGAGAATATTATTTTGTCAATTCAATCTTAACTAGCCTAGTTTTTAGGGTGATTTTAGCTCTATTATATGTCTACGTCTCGTGTAGATAGCCTAGTTATAGAGGCTCTAAACCCCGTTTCGTGTCTCCACCGTACAAGACCAATTCACTTTAGTGTCCAATCTCAGAAAATATTTTTAGAGAGAATATTATTTTGTCAATTCAATCTTAACTAGCCTAGTTTTTAGGGTGATTTTAGCTCTATTATATGTCTACGTCTCGTGTATAGCCTAGTTATAGAGGCTCTAAACCCCGTTTCGTGTCTCCACCGTACAAGACCAATTCACTTTAGTGTCCAATCTCAGAAAATATTTTTAGAGAGAATATTATTTTGTCAATTCAATCTTAACTAGCCTAGTTTTTAGGGTGATTTTAGCTCAGTTATATGTCTACGTCTCGTGTAGATAGCCTAGTTATAGAGGCTCTAAACCCCGTTTCGTGTCTCCACCGTACAAGACCAATTCACTTTAGTGTCCAATCTCAGAAAATATTTTTAGAGAGAATATTATTTTGTCAATTCAATCTTAACTAGCCTAGTTTTTAGGGTGATTTTAGCTCTATTATATGTCTACGTCTCGTGTAGATAGCCTAGTTATAGAGGCTCTAAACCCCGTTTCGTGTCTCCACCGTACAAGACCAATTCACTTTAGTGTCCAATCTCAGAAAATATTTTTAGAGAGAATATTATTTTGTCAATTCAATCTTAACTAGCCTAGTTTTTAGGGTGATTTTAGCTCAATTATATGTCTACGTCTCGTGTAGATAGCCTAGTTATAGAGGCTCTAAACCCCGTTTCGTGTCTCCACCGTACAAGACCAATTCACTTTAGTGTCCAATCTCAGAAAATATTTTTAGAGAGAATATTATTTTGTCAATTCAATCTTAACTAGCCTAGTTTTTAGGGTGATTTTAGCTCTATTATATGTCTACGTCTCGTGTAGATAGCCTAGTTATAGAGGCTCTAAACCCCGTTTCGTGTCTCCACCGTACAAGACCAATTCACTTTAGTGTCCAATCTCAGAAAATATTTTTAGAGAGAATATTATTTTGTCAATTCAATCTTAACTAGCCTAGTTTTTAGGGTGATTTTAGCTCTATTATATGTCTACGTCTCGTGTAGATAGCCTAGTTATAGAGGCTCTAAACCCCGTTTCGTGTCTCCACCGTACAAGACCAATTCACTTTAGTGTCCAATCTCAGAAAATATTTTTAGAGAGAATATTATTTTGTCAATTCAATCTTAACTAGCCTAGTTTTTAGGGTGATTTTAGCTCTATTATATGTCTACGTCTCGTGTAGATAGCCTAGTTATAGAGGCTCTAAACCCCGTTTCGTGTCTCCACCGTACAAGACCAATTCACTTTAGTGTCCAATCTCAGAAAATATTTTTAGAGAGAATTGTTATTTTGTCAATTCAATCTTAACTAGCCTAGTTTTTAGGGTGATTTTAGCTCTATTATATGTCTACGTCTCGTGTAGATAGCCTAGTTATAGAGGCTCTAAACCCCGTTTCGTGTCTCCACCGTACAAGACCAATTCACTTTAGTGTCCAATCTCAGAAAATATTTTTAGAGAATATTATTTTGTCAATTCAATCTTAACTAGCCTAGTTTTTAGGGTGATTTTAGCTCTATTATATGTCTACGTCTCGTGTAGATAGCCTAGTTATAGAGGCTCTAAACCCCGTTTCGTGTCTCCACCGTACAAGACCAATTCACTTTAGTGTCCAATCTCAGAAAATATTTTTAGAGAGAGAATATTATTTTGTCAATTCAATCTTAACTAGCCTAGTTTTTAGGGTGATTTTAGCTATATTATATGTCTACGTCTCGTGTAGATAGCCTAGTTATAGAGGCTCTAAACCCCGTTTCGTGTCTCCACCGTACAAGACCAATTCACTTTAGTGTCCAATCTCAGAAAATATTTTTAGAGAGAATATTATTTTGTCAATTCAATCTTAACTAGCCTAGTTTTTAGGGTGATTTTAGCTCTATTATATGTCTACGTCTCGTGTAGATAGCCTAGTTATAGAGGCTCTAAACCCCGTTTCGTGTCTCCACCGTACAAGACCAATTCACTTTAGTGTCCAATCTCAGAAAATATTTTTAGAGAGAATATTATTTTGTCAATTCAATCTTAACTAGCCTAGTTTTTAGGGTGATTTTAGCTATATTATATGTCTACGTCTCGTGTAGATAGCCTAGTTATAGAGGCTCTAAACCCCGTTTCGTGTCTCCACCGTACAAGACCAATTCACTTTAGTGTCCAATCTCAGAAATATTTTTAGAGAGAATATTATTTTGTCAATTCAATCTTAACTAGCCTAGTTTTTAGGGTGATTTTAGCTCAGTTATATGTCTACGTCTCGTGTAGATAGCCTAGTTATAGAGGCTCTAAACCCCGTTTCGTGTCTCCACCGTACAAGACCAATTCACTTTAGTGTCCAATCTCAGAAAATATTTTTAGAGAGAATATTATTTTGTCAATTCAATCTTAACTAGCCTAGTTTTTAGGGTGATTTTAGCTATATTATATGTCTACGTCTCGTGTAGATAGCCTAGTTATAGAGGCTCTAAACCCCGTTTCGTGTCTCCACCGTACAAGACCAATTCACTTTAGTGTCCAATCTCAGAAAATATTTTTAGAGAGAATATTATTTTGTCAATTCAATCTTAACTAGCCTAGTTTTTAGGGTGATTTTAGCTCTATTATATGTCTACGTCTCGTGTAGATAGCCTAGTTATAGAGGCTCTAAACCCGTTTCGTGTCTCCACCGTACAAGACCAATTCACTTTAGTGTCCAATCTCAGAAAATATTTTTAGAGAGAATATTATTTTGTCAATTCAATCTTAACTAGCCTAGTTTTTAGGGTGATTTTAGCTCAATTATATGTCTACGTCTCGTGTAGATAGCCTAGTTATAGAGGCTCTAAACCCCGTTTCGTGTCTCCACCGTACAAGACCAATTCACTTTAGTGTCCAATCTCAGAAAATATTTTTAGAGAGAATATTATTTTGTCAATTCAATCTTAACTAGCCTAGTTTTTAGGGTGATTTTAGCTCAGTTATATGTCTACGTCTCGTGTAGATAGCCTAGTTATAGAGGCTCTAAACCCCGTTTCGTGTCTCCACCGTACAAGACCAATTCACTTTAGTGTCCAATCTCAGAAAATATTTTTAGAGAGAATATTATTTTGTCAATTCAATCTTAACTAGCCTAGTTTTTAGGGTGATTTTAGCTGTTATATGTCTACGTCTCGTGTAGATAGCCTAGTTATAGAGGCTCTAAACCCCGTTTCGTGTCTCCACCGTACAAGACCAATTCACTTTAGTGTCCAATCTCAGAAAATATTTTTAGAGAGAATATTATTTTGTCAATTCAATCTTAACTAGCCTAGTTTTTAGGGTGATTTTAGCTCAATTATATGTCTACGTCTCGTGTAGATAGCCTAGTTATAGAGGCTCTAAACCCCGTTTCGTGTCTCCACCGTACAAGACCAATTCACTTTAGTGTCCAATCTCAGAAATTGTTTAGAGATAATATTATTTTGTCAATTCAATCTTAACTAGCCTAGTTTTTAGGGTGATTTTAGCTCAATTATATGTCTACGTCTCGTGTAGATAGCCTAGTTATAGAGGCTCTAAACCCCGTTTCGTGTCTCCACCGTACAAGACCAATTCACTTTAGTGTCCAATCTCAGAAAATATTTTTAGAGAGAATATTATTTTGTCAATTCAATCTTAACTAGCCTAGTTTTTAGGGTGATTTTAGCTCAATTATATGTCTACGTCTCGTGTAGATAGCCTAGTTATAGAGGCTCTAAACCCCGTTTCGTGTCTCCACCGTACAAGACCAATTCACTTTAGTGTCCAATCTCAGAAAATATTTTTAGAGAGAATATTATTTTGTCAATTCAATCTTAACTAGCCTAGTTTTTAGGGTGATTTTAGCTCAATTATATGTCTACGTCTCGTGTAGATAGCCTAGTTATAGAGGCTCTAAACCCCGTTTCGTGTCTCCACCGTACAAGACCAATTCACTTTAGTGTCCAATCTCAGAAAATATTTTTAGAGAGAATATTATTTTGTCAATTCAATCTTAACTAGCCTAGTTTTTAGGGTGATTTTAGCTCTATTATATGTCTACGTCTCGTGTAGATAGCCTAGTTATAGAGGCTCTAAACCCCGTTTCGTGTCTCCACCGTACAAGACCAATTCACTTTAGTGTCCAATCTCAGAAAATATTTTTAGAGAGAATATTATTTTGTCAATTCAATCTTAACTAGCCTAGTTTTTAGGGTGATTTTAGCTCAATTATATGTCTACGTCTCGTGTAGATAGCCTAGTTATAGAGGCTCTAAACCCCGTTTCGTGTCTCCACCGTACAAGACCAATTCACTTTAGTGTCCAATCTCAGAAAATATTTTTAGAGAGAATATTTTTGTCAATTCAATCTTAACTAGCCTAGTTTTTAGGGTGATTTTAGCTCAATTATATGTCTACGTCTCGTGTAGATAGCCTAGTTATAGAGGCTCTAAACCCCGTTTCGTGTCTCCACCGTACAAGACCAATTCACTTTAGTGTCCAATCTCAGAAAATATTTTTAGAGAGAATATTATTTTGTCAATTCAATCTTAACTAGCCTAGTTTTTAGGGTGATTTTAGCTATATTATATGTCTACGTCTCGTGTAGATAGCCTAGTTATAGAGGCTCTAAACCCCGTTTCGTGTCTCCACCGTACAAGACCAATTCACTTTAGTGTCCAATCTCAGAAAATATTTTTAGAGAGAATATTATTTTGTCAATTCAATCTTAACTAGCCTAGTTTTTAGGGTGATTTTAGCTATTATATGTCTACGTCTCGTGTAGATAGCCTAGTTATAGAGGCTCTAAACCCCGTTTCGTGTCTCCACCGTACAAGACCAATTCACTTTAGTGTCCAATCTCAGAAAATATTTTTAGAGAGAATATTATTTTGTCAATTCAATCTTAACTAGCCTAGTTTTTAGGGTGATTTTAGCTCAATTATATGTCTACGTCTCGTGTAGATAGCCTAGTTATAGAGGCTCTAAACCCCGTTTCGTGTCTCCACCGTACAAGACCAATTCACTTTAGTGTCCAATCTCAGAAAATATTTTAGAGAGAATATTATTTTGTCAATTCAATCTTAACTAGCCTAGTTTTTAGGGTGATTTTAGCTCAGTTATATGTCTACGTCTCGTGTAGATAGCCTAGTTATAGAGGCTCTAAACCCCGTTTCGTGTCTCCACCGTACAAGACCAATTCACTTTAGTGTCCAATCTCAGAAAATATTTTTAGAGAGAATATTATTTTGTCAATTCAATCTTAACTAGCCTAGTTTTTAGGGTGATTTTAGCTGTTATATGTCTACGTCTCGTGTAGATAGCCTAGTTATAGAGGCTCTAAACCCCGTTTCGTGTCTCCACCGTACAAGACCAATTCACTTTAGTGTCCAATCTCAGAAAATATTTTTAGAGAGAATATTATTTTGTCAATTCAATCTTAACTAGCCTAGTTTTTAGGGTGATTTTAGCTCAGTTATATGTCTACGTCTCGTGTAGATAGCCTAGTTATAGAGGCTCTAAACCCCGTTTCGTGTCTCCACCGTACAAGACCAATTCACTTTAGTGTCCAATCTCAGAAAATATTTTTAGAGAGAATTGTTATTTTGTCAATTCAATCTTAACTAGCCTAGTTTTTAGGGTGATTTTAGCTATATTATATGTCTACGTCTCGTGTAGATAGCCTAGTTATAGAGGCTCTAAACCCCGTTTCGTGTCTCCACCGTACAAGACCAATTCACTTTAGTGTCCAATCTCAGAAAATATTTTTAGAGAGAATATTATTTTGTCAATTCAATCTTAACTAGCCTAGTTTTTAGGGTGATTTTAGCTCAATTATATGTCTACGTCTCGTGTAGATAGCCTAGTTATAGAGGCTCTAAACCCCGTTTCGTGTCTCCACCGTACAAGACCAATTCACTTTAGTGTCCAATCTCAGAAAATATTTTTAGAGAGAATATTATTTTGTCAATTCAATCTTAACTAGCCTAGTTTTTAGGGTGATTTTAGCTCAATTATATGTCTACGTCTCGTGTAGATAGCCTAGTTATAGAGGCTCTAAACCCCGTTTCGTGTCTCCACCGTACAAGACCAATTCACTTTAGTGTCCAATCTCAGAAAATATTTTTAGAGAGAATATTATTTTGTCAATTCAATCTTAACTAGCCTAGTTTTTAGGGTGATTTTAGCTACATTATATGTCTACGTCTCGTGTAGATAGCCTAGTTATAGAGGCTCTAAACCCCGTTTCGTGTCTCCACCGTACAAGACCAATTCACTTTAGTGTCCAATCTCAGAAAATATTTTTAGAGAGAATATTATTTTGTCAATTCAATCTTAACTAGCCTAGTTTTTAGGGTGATTTTAGCTCAATTATATGTCTACGTCTCGTGTAGATAGCCTAGTTATAGAGGCTCTAAACCCCGTTTCGTGTCTCCACCGTACAAGACCAATTCACTTTAGTGTCCAATCTCAGAAAATATTTTTAGAGAGAATATTATTTTGTCAATTCAATCTTAACTAGCCTAGTTTTTAGGGTGATTTTAGCTCAATTATATGTCTACGTCTCGTGTAGATAGCCTAGTTATAGAGGCTCTAAACCCCGTTTCGTGTCTCCACCGTACAAGACCAATTCACTTTAGTGTCCAATCTCAGAAAATATTTTTAGAGAGAATATTATTTTGTCAATTCAATCTTAACTAGCCTAGTTTTTAGGGTGATTTTAGCTCAGTTATATGTCTACGTCTCGTGTAGATAGCCTAGTTATAGAGGCTCTAAACCCCGTTTCGTGTCTCCACCGTACAAGACCAATTCACTTTAGTGTCCAATCTCAGAAAATATTTTTAGAGAGAATATTATTTTGTCAATTCAATCTTAACTAGCCTAGTTTTTAGGGTGATTTTAGCTCAATTATATGTCTACGTCTCGTGTAGATAGCCTAGTTATAGAGGCTCTAAACCCCGTTTCGTGTCTCCACCGTACAAGACCAATTCACTTTAGTGTCCAATCTCAGAAAATATTTTTAGAGAGAATATTATTTTGTCAATTCAATCTTAACTAGCCTAGTTTTTAGGGTGATTTTAGCTCAGTTATATGTCTACGTCTCGTGTAGATAGCCTAGTTATAGAGGCTCTAAACCCCGTTTCGTGTCTCCACCGTACAAGACCAATTCACTTTAGTGTCCAATCTCAGAAAATATTTTTAGAGAGAATATTATTTTGTCAATTCAATCTTAACTAGCCTAGTTTTTAGGGTGATTTTAGCTCTTTATATGTCTACGTCTCGTGTAGATAGCCTAGTTATAGAGGCTCTAAACCCCGTTTCGTGTCTCCACCGTACAAGACCAATTCACTTTAGTGTCCAATCTCAGAAAATATTTTTAGAGAGAATATTATTTTGTCAATTCAATCTTAACTAGCCTAGTTTTTAGGGTGATTTTAGCTATTTTATATGTCTACGTCTCGTGTAGATAGCCTAGTTATAGAGGCTCTAAACCCCGTTTCGTGTCTCCACCGTACAAGACCAATTCACTTTAGTGTCCAATCTCAGAAAATATTTTTAGAGAGAATATTATTTTGTCAATTCAATCTTAACTAGCCTAGTTTTTAGGGTGATTTTAGCTCTATTATATGTCTACGTCTCGTGTAGATAGCCTAGTTATAGAGGCTCTAAACCCCGTTTCGTGTCTCCACCGTACAAGACCAATTCACTTTAGTGTCCAATCTCAGAAAATATTTTTAGAGAGAATATTATTTTGTCAATTCAATCTTAACTAGCCTAGTTTTTAGGGTGATTTTAGCTCTATTATATGTCTACGTCTCGTGTAGATAGCCTAGTTATAGAGGCTCTAAACCCCGTTTCGTGTCTCCACCGTACAAGACCAATTCACTTTAGTGTCCAATCTCAGAAAATATTTTTAGAGAGAATATTATTTTGTCAATTCAATCTTAACTAGCCTAGTTTTTAGGGTGATTTTAGCTACATTATATGTCTACGTCTCGTGTAGATAGCCTAGTTATAGAGGCTCTAAACCCCGTTTCGTGTCTCCACCGTACAAGACCAATTCACTTTAGTGTCCAATCTCAGAAAATATTTTTAGAGAGAATATTATTTTGTCAATTCAATCTTAACTAGCCTAGTTTTTAGGGTGATTTTAGCTGTTATATGTCTACGTCTCGTGTAGATAGCCTAGTTATAGAGGCTCTAAACCCCGTTTCGTGTCTCCACCGTACAAGACCAATTCACTTTAGTGTCCAATCTCAGAAAATATTTTTAGAGAGAATATTATTTTGTCAATTCAATCTTAACTAGCCTAGTTTTTAGGGTGATTTTAGCTCAGTTATATGTCTACGTCTCGTGTAGATAGCCTAGTTATAGAGGCTCTAAACCCCGTTTCGTGTCTCCACCGTACAAGACCAATTCACTTTAGTGTCCAATCTCAGAAAATATTTTTAGAGAGAATATTATTTTGTCAATTCAATCTTAACTAGCCTAGTTTTTAGGGTGATTTTAGCTCAGTTATATGTCTACGTCTCGTGTAGATAGCCTAGTTATAGAGGCTCTAAACCCCGTTTCGTGTCTCCACCGTACAAGACCAATTCACTTTAGTGTCCAATCTCAGAAAATATTTTTAGAGAGAATATTATTTTGTCAATTCAATCTTAACTAGCCTAGTTTTTAGGGTGATTTTAGCTGTTATATGTCTACGTCTCGTGTAGATAGCCTAGTTATAGAGGCTCTAAACCCCGTTTCGTGTCTCCACCGTACAAGACCAATTCACTTTAGTGTCCAATCTCAGAAAATATTTTTAGAGAGAATATTATTTTGTCAATTCAATCTTAACTAGCCTAGTTTTTAGGGTGATTTTAGCTAAGTTTTATGTCTACGTCTCGTGTAGATAGCCTAGTTATAGAGGCTCTAAACCCCGTTTCGTGTCTCCACCGTACAAGACCAATTCACTTTAGTGTCCAATCTCAGAAAATATTTTTAGAGAGAATATTATTTTGTCAATTCAATCTTAACTAGCCTAGTTTTTAGGGTGATTTTAGCTATTTTATATGTCTACGTCTCGTGTAGATAGCCTAGTTATAGAGGCTCTAAACCCCGTTTCGTGTCTCCACCGTACAAGACCAATTCACTTTAGTGTCCAATCTCAGAAAATATTTTTAGAGAGAATATTATTTTGTCAATTCAATCTTAACTAGCCTAGTTTTTAGGGTGATTTTAGCTGTTATATGTCTACGTCTCGTGTAGATAGCCTAGTTATAGAGGCTCTAAACCCCGTTTCGTGTCTCCACCGTACAAGACCAATTCACTTTAGTGTCCAATCTCAGAAAATATTTTTAGAGAGAATATTATTTTGTCAATTCAATCTTAACTAGCCTAGTTTTTAGGGTGATTTTAGCTCAGTTATATGTCTACGTCTCGTGTAGATAGCCTAGTTATAGAGGCTCTAAACCCCGTTTCGTGTCTCCACCGTACAAGACCAATTCACTTTAGTGTCCAATCTCAGAAAATATTTTTAGAGAGAATATTATTTTGTCAATTCAATCTTAACTAGCCTAGTTTTTAGGGTGATTTTAGCTCAATTATATGTCTACGTCTCGTGTAGATAGCCTAGTTATAGAGGCTCTAAACCCCGTTTCGTGTCTCCACCGTACAAGACCAATTCACTTTAGTGTCCAATCTCAGAAAATATTTTTAGAGAGAATATTATTTTGTCAATTCAATCTTAACTAGCCTAGTTTTTAGGGTGATTTTAGCTCAATTATATGTCTACGTCTCGTGTAGATAGCCTAGTTATAGAGGCTCTAAACCCCGTTTCGTGTCTCCACCGTACAAGACCAATTCACTTTAGTGTCCAATCTCAGAAAATATTTTTAGAGAGAATATTATTTTGTCAATTCAATCTTAACTAGCCTAGTTTTTAGGGTGATTTTAGCTGTTATATGTCTACGTCTCGTGTAGATAGCCTAGTTATAGAGGCTCTAAACCCCGTTTCGTGTCTCCACCGTACAAGACCAATTCACTTTAGTGTCCAATCTCAGAAAATATTTTTAGAGAGAATATTATTTTGTCAATTCAATCTTAACTAGCCTAGTTTTTAGGGTGATTTTAGCTCAGTTATATGTCTACGTCTCGTGTAGATAGCCTAGTTATAGAGGCTCTAAACCCCGTTTCGTGTCTCCACCGTACAAGACCAATTCACTTTAGTGTCCAATCTCAGAAAATATTTTTAGAGAGAATATTATTTTGTCAATTCAATCTTAACTAGCCTAGTTTTTAGGGTGATTTTAGCTGTTATATGTCTACGTCTCGTGTAGATAGCCTAGTTATAGAGGCTCTAAACCCCGTTTCGTGTCTCCACCGTACAAGACCAATTCACTTTAGTGTCCAATCTCAGAAAATATTTTTAGAGAGAATATTATTTGTCAATTCAATCTTAACTAGCCTAGTTTTTAGGGTGATTTTAGCTATAATATATGTCTACGTCTCGTGTAGATAGCCTAGTTATAGAGGCTCTAAACCCCGTTTCGTGTCTCCACCGTACAAGACCAATTCACTTTAGTGTCCAATCTCAGAAAATATTTTTAGAGAGAATATTATTTTGTCAATTCAATCTTAACTAGCCTAGTTTTTAGGGTGATTTTAGCTATAATATATGTCTACGTCTCGTGTAGATAGCCTAGTTATAGAGGCTCTAAACCCCGTTTCGTGTCTCCACCGTACAAGACCAATTCACTTTAGTGTCCAATCTCAGAAAATATTTTTAGAGAGAATATTATTTTGTCAATTCAATCTTAACTAGCCTAGTTTTTAGGGTGATTTTAGCTACATTATATGTCTACGTCTCGTGTAGATAGCCTAGTTATAGAGGCTCTAAACCCCGTTTCGTGTCTCCACCGTACAAGACCAATTCACTTTAGTGTCCAATCTCAGAAAATATTTTTAGAGAGAATATTATTTTGTCAATTCAATCTTAACTAGCCTAGTTTTTAGGGTGATTTTAGCTCAGTTATATGTCTACGTCTCGTGTAGATAGCCTAGTTATAGAGGCTCTAAACCCCGTTTCGTGTCTCCACCGTACAAGACCAATTCACTTTAGTGTCCAATCTCAGAAAATATTTTTAGAGAGAATATTATTTTGTCAATTCAATCTTAACTAGCCTAGTTTTTAGGGTGATTTTAGCTGTTATATGTCTACGTCTCGTGTAGATAGCCTAGTTATAGAGGCTCTAAACCCCGTTTCGTGTCTCCACCGTACAAGACCAATTCACTTTAGTGTCCAATCTCAGAAAATATTTTTAGAGAGAATATTATTTTGTCAATTCAATCTTAACTAGCCTAGTTTTTAGGGTGATTTTAGCTACATTATATGTCTACGTCTCGTGTAGATAGCCTAGTTATAGAGGCTCTAAACCCCGTTTCGTGTCTCCACCGTACAAGACCAATTCACTTTAGTGTCCAATCTCAGAAAATATTTTTAGAGAGAATATTATTTTGTCAATTCAATCTTAACTAGCCTAGTTTTTAGGGTGATTTTAGCTACATTATATGTCTACGTCTCGTGTAGATAGCCTAGTTATAGAGGCTCTAAACCCCGTTTCGTGTCTCCACCGTACAAGACCAATTCACTTTAGTGTCCAATCTCAGAAAATATTTTTAGAGAGAATATTATTTTGTCAATTCAATCTTAACTAGCCTAGTTTTTAGGGTGATTTTAGCTACATTATATGTCTACGTCTCGTGTAGATAGCCTAGTTATAGAGGCTCTAAACCCCGTTTCGTGTCTCCACCGTACAAGACCAATTCACTTTAGTGTCCAATCTCAGAAAATATTTTTAGAGAGAATATTATTTTGTCAATTCAATCTTAACTAGCCTAGTTTTTAGGGTGATTTTAGCTCAGTTATATGTCTACGTCTCGTGTAGATAGCCTAGTTATAGAGGCTCTAAACCCCGTTTCGTGTCTCCACCGTACAAGACCAATTCACTTTAGTGTCCAATCTCAGAAAATATTTTTAGAGAGAATATTATTTTGTCAATTCAATCTTAACTAGCCTAGTTTTTAGGGTGATTTTAGCTCAGTTATATGTCTACGTCTCGTGTAGATAGCCTAGTTATAGAGGCTCTAAACCCCGTTTCGTGTCTCCACCGTACAAGACCAATTCACTTTAGTGTCCAATCTCAGAAAATATTTTTAGAGAGAATATTATTTTGTCAATTCAATCTTAACTAGCCTAGTTTTTAGGGTGATTTTAGCTTTATATGTCTACGTCTCGTGTAGATAGCCTAGTTATAGAGGCTCTAAACCCCGTTTCGTGTCTCCACCGTACAAGACCAATTCACTTTAGTGTCCAATCTCAGAAAATATTTTTAGAGAGAATATTATTTTGTCAATTCAATCTTAACTAGCCTAGTTTTTAGGGTGATTTTAGCTACATTATATGTCTACGTCTCGTGTAGATAGCCTAGTTATAGAGGCTCTAAACCCCGTTTCGTGTCTCCACCGTACAAGACCAATTCACTTTAGTGTCCAATCTCAGAAAATATTTTTAGAGAGAATATTATTTTGTCAATTCAATCTTAACTAGCCTAGTTTTTAGGGTGATTTTAGCTCAATTATATGTCTACGTCTCGTGTAGATAGCCTAGTTATAGAGGCTCTAAACCCCGTTTCGTGTCTCCACCGTACAAGACCAATTCACTTTA
This sequence comes from Paralithodes platypus, assembly GCA_032716605.1. Taxonomy (NCBI): domain Eukaryota; kingdom Metazoa; phylum Arthropoda; class Malacostraca; order Decapoda; family Lithodidae; genus Paralithodes; species Paralithodes platypus. The sequence continues at coordinate 6,290,835 of CM064510.1, read as the reverse complement.
GTGTCCAATCTCAGAAAATATTTTTAGAGAGAATATTATTTTGTCAATTCAATCTTAACTAGCCTAGTTTTTAGGGTGATTTTAGCTCAGTTATATGTCTACGTCTCGTGTAGATAGCCTAGTTATAGAGGCTCTAAACCCCGTTTCGTGTCTCCACCGTACAAGACCAATTCACTTTAGTGTCCAATCTCAGAAAATATTTTTAGAGAGAATATTATTTTGTCAATTCAATCTTAACTAGCCTAGTTTTTAGGGTGATTTTAGCTCAGTATATGTCTACGTCTCGTGTAGATAGCCTAGTTATAGAGGCTCTAAACCCCGTTTCGTGTCTCCACCGTACAAGACCAATTCACTTTAGTGTCCAATCTCAGAAAATATTTTTAGAGAGAATATTATTTTGTCAATTCAATCTTAACTAGCCTAGTTTTTAGGGTGATTTTAGCTACATTATATGTCTACGTCTCGTGTAGATAGCCTAGTTATAGAGGCTCTAAACCCCGTTTCGTGTCTCCACCGTACAAGACCAATTCACTTTAGTGTCCAATCTCAGAAAATATTTTTAGAGAGAATATTATTTTGTCAATTCAATCTTAACTAGCCTAGTTTTTAGGGTGATTTTAGCTCAGTTATATGTCTACGTCTCGTGTAGATAGCCTAGTTATAGAGGCTCTAAACCCCGTTTCGTGTCTCCACCGTACAAGACCAATTCACTTTAGTGTCCAATCTCAGAAAATATTTTTAGAGAGAATATTATTTTGTCAATTCAATCTTAACTAGCCTAGTTTTTAGGGTGATTTTAGCTCAGTTATATGTCTACGTCTCGTGTAGATAGCCTAGTTATAGAGGCTCTAAACCCCGTTTCGTGTCTCCACCGTACAAGACCAATTCACTTTAGTGTCCAATCTCAGAAAATATTTTTAGAGAGAATATTATTTTGTCAATTCAATCTTAACTAGCCTAGTTTTTAGGGTGATTTTAGCTCTTTATATGTCTACGTCTCGTGTAGATAGCCTAGTTATAGAGGCTCTAAACCCCGTTTCGTGTCTCCACCGTACAAGACCAATTCACTTTAGTGTCCAATCTCAGAAAATATTTTTAGAGAATATTATTTTGTCAATTCAATCTTAACTAGCCTAGTTTTTAGGGTGATTTTAGCTCTATTATATGTCTACGTCTCGTGTAGATAGCCTAGTTATAGAGGCTCTAAACCCCGTTTCGTGTCCACCGTACAAGACCAATTCACTTTAGTGTCCAATCTCAGAAAATATTTTTAGAGAGAATATTATTTTGTCAATTCAATCTTAACTAGCCTAGTTTTTAGGGTGATTTTAGCTCAGTTATATGTCTACGTCTCGTGTAGATAGCCTAGTTATAGAGGCTCTAAACCCCGTTTCGTGTCTCCACCGTACAAGACCAATTCACTTTAGTGTCCAATCTCAGAAAATATTTTTAGAGAGAATATTATTTTGTCAATTCAATCTTAACTAGCCTAGTTTTTAGGGTGATTTTAGCTCAGTTATATGTCTACGTCTCGTGTAGATAGCCTAGTTATAGAGGCTCTAAACCCCGTTTCGTGTCTCCACCGTACAAGACCAATTCACTTTAGTGTCCAATCTCAGAAAATATTTTTAGAGAGAATATTATTTTGTCAATTCAATCTTAACTAGCCTAGTTTTTAGGGTGATTTTAGCTGTTATATGTCTACGTCTCGTGTAGATAGCCTAGTTATAGAGGCTCTAAACCCCGTTTCGTGTCTCCACCGTACAAGACCAATTCACTTTAGTGTCCAATCTCAGAAAATATTTTTAGAGAGAATATTATTTTGTCAATTCAATCTTAACTAGCCTAGTTTTTAGGGTGATTTTAGCTGTTATATGTCTACGTCTCGTGTAGATAGCCTAGTTATAGAGGCTCTAAACCCCGTTTCGTGTCTCCACCGTACAAGACCAATTCACTTTAGTGTCCAATCTCAGAAAATATTTTTAGAGAGAATATTATTTTGTCAATTCAATCTTAACTAGCCTAGTTTTTAGGGTGATTTTAGCTACATTATATGTCTACGTCTCGTGTAGATAGCCTAGTTATAGAGGCTCTAAACCCCGTTTCGTGTCTCCACCGTACAAGACCAATTCACTTTAGTGTCCAATCTCAGAATTTTTAGAGAGAATATTATTTTGTCAATTCAATCTTAACTAGCCTAGTTTTTAGGGTGATTTTAGCTCAGTTATATGTCTACGTCTCGTGTAGATAGCCTAGTTATAGAGGCTCTAAACCCCGTTTCGTGTCTCCACCGTACAAGACCAATTCACTTTAGTGTCCAATCTCAGAAAATATTTTTAGAGAGAATATTATTTTGTCAATTCAATCTTAACTAGCCTAGTTTTTAGGGTGATTTTAGCTGTTATATGTCTACGTCTCGTGTAGATAGCCTAGTTATAGAGGCTCTAAACCCCGTTTCGTGTCTCCACCGTACAAGACCAATTCACTTTAGTGTCCAATCTCAGAAAATATTTTTAGAGAGAATATTATTTTGTCAATTCAATCTTAACTAGCCTAGTTTTTAGGGTGATTTTAGCTCAGTTATATGTCTACGTCTCGTGTAGATAGCCTAGTTATAGAGGCTCTAAACCCCGTTTCGTGTCTCCACCGTACAAGACCAATTCACTTTAGTGTCCAATCTCAGAAAATATTTTTAGAGAGAATATTATTTTGTCAATTCAATCTTAACTAGCCTAGTTTTTAGGGTGATTTTAGCTCAGTTATATGTCTACGTCTCGTGTAGATAGCCTAGTTATAGAGGCTCTAAACCCCGTTTCGTGTCTCCACCGTACAAGACCAATTCACTTTAGTGTCCAATCTCAGAAAATATTTTTAGAGAGAATATTATTTTGTCAATTCAATCTTAACTAGCCTAGTTTTTAGGGTGATTTTAGCTCAGTTATATGTCTACGTCTCGTGTAGATAGCCTAGTTATAGAGGCTCTAAACCCCGTTTCGTGTCTCCACCGTACAAGACCAATTCACTTTAGTGTCCAATCTCAGAAAATATTTTTAGAGAGAATATTATTTTGTCAATTCAATCTTAACTAGCCTAGTTTTTAGGGTGATTTTAGCTGTTATATGTCTACGTCTCGTGTAGATAGCCTAGTTATAGAGGCTCTAAACCCCGTTTCGTGTCTCCACCGTACAAGACCAATTCACTTTAGTGTCCAATCTCAGAAAATATTTTTAGAGAGAATATTATTTTGTCAATTCAATCTTAACTAGCCTAGTTTTTAGGGTGATTTTAGCTCAGTTATATGTCTACGTCTCGTGTAGATAGCCTAGTTATAGAGGCTCTAAACCCCGTTTCGTGTCTCCACCGTACAAGACCAATTCACTTTAGTGTCCAATCTCAGAAAATATTTTTAGAGAGAATATTATTTTGTCAATTCAATCTTAACTAGCCTAGTTTTTAGGGTGATTTTAGCTCTATTATATGTCTACGTCTCGTGTAGATAGCCTAGTTATAGAGGCTCTAAACCCCGTTTCGTGTCTCCACCGTACAAGACCAATTCACTTTAGTGTCCAATCTCAGAAAATATTTTTAGAGAGAATATTATTTTGTCAATTCAATCTTAACTAGCCTAGTTTTTAGGGTGATTTTAGCTCAGTTATATGTCTACGTCTCGTGTAGATAGCCTAGTTATAGAGGCTCTAAACCCCGTTTCGTGTCTCCACCGTACAAGACCAATTCACTTTAGTGTCCAATCTCAGAAAATATTTTTAGAGAGAATATTATTTTGTCAATTCAATCTTAACTAGCCTAGTTTTTAGGGTGATTTTAGCTCAGTTATATGTCTACGTCTCGTGTAGATAGCCTAGTTATAGAGGCTCTAAACCCCGTTTCGTGTCTCCACCGTACAAGACCAATTCACTTTAGTGTCCAATCTCAGAAAATATTTTTAGAGAGAATATTATTTTGTCAATTCAATCTTAACTAGCCTAGTTTTTAGGGTGATTTTAGCTGTTATATGTCTACGTCTCGTGTAGATAGCCTAGTTATAGAGGCTCTAAACCCCGTTTCGTGTCTCCACCGTACAAGACCAATTCACTTTAGTGTCCAATCTCAGAAAATATTTTTAGAGAGAATATTATTTTGTCAATTCAATCTTAACTAGCCTAGTTTTTAGGGTGATTTTAGCTCAGTTATATGTCTACGTCTCGTGTAGATAGCCTAGTTATAGAGGCTCTAAACCCCGTTTCGTGTCTCCACCGTACAAGACCAATTCACTTTAGTGTCCAATCTCAGAAAATATTTTTAGAGAGAATATTATTTTGTCAATTCAATCTTAACTAGCCTAGTTTTTAGGGTGATTTTAGCTCTTTATATGTCTACGTCTCGTGTAGATAGCCTAGTTATAGAGGCTCTAAACCCCGTTTCGTGTCTCCACCGTACAAGACCAATTCACTTTAGTGTCCAATCTCAGAAAATATTTTTAGAGAGAATATTATTTTGTCAATTCAATCTTAACTAGCCTAGTTTTTAGGGTGATTTTAGCTACATTATATGTCTACGTCTCGTGTAGATAGCCTAGTTATAGAGGCTCTAAACCCCGTTTCGTGTCTCCACCGTACAAGACCAATTCACTTTAGTGTCCAATCTCAGAAAATATTTTTAGAGAGAATATTATTTTGTCAATTCAATCTTAACTAGCCTAGTTTTTAGGGTGATTTTAGCTCAGTTATATGTCTACGTCTCGTGTAGATAGCCTAGTTATAGAGGCTCTAAACCCCGTTTCGTGTCTCCACCGTACAAGACCAATTCACTTTAGTGTCCAATCTCAGAAAATATTTTAGAGAGAATATTATTTTGTCAATTCAATCTTAACTAGCCTAGTTTTTAGGGTGATTTTAGCTCAATTATATGTCTACGTCTCGTGTAGATAGCCTAGTTATAGAGGCTCTAAACCCCGTTTCGTGTCTCCACCGTACAAGACCAATTCACTTTAGTGTCCAATCTCAGAAAATATTTTTAGAGAGAATATTATTTTGTCAATTCAATCTTAACTAGCCTAGTTTTTAGGGTGATTTTAGCTCAGTTATATGTCTACGTCTCGTGTAGATAGCCTAGTTATAGAGGCTCTAAACCCCGTTTCGTGTCTCCACCGTACAAGACCAATTCACTTTAGTGTCCAATCTCAGAAAATATTTTTAGAGAGAATATTATTTTGTCAATTCAATCTTAACTAGCCTAGTTTTTAGGGTGATTTTAGCTATATTATATGTCTACGTCTCGTGTAGATAGCCTAGTTATAGAGGCTCTAAACCCCGTTTCGTGTCTCCACCGTACAAGACCAATTCACTTTAGTGTCCAATCTCAGAAAATATTTTTAGAGAGAATATTATTTTGTCAATTCAATCTTAACTAGCCTAGTTTTTAGGGTGATTTTAGCTCTATTATATGTCTACGTCTCGTGTAGATAGCCTAGTTATAGAGGCTCTAAACCCCGTTTCGTGTCTCCACCGTACAAGACCAATTCACTTTAGTGTCCAATCTCAGAAAATATTTTAGAGAGAATATTATTTTGTCAATTCAATCTTAACTAGCCTAGTTTTTAGGGTGATTTTAGCTCAGTTATATGTCTACGTCTCGTGTAGATAGCCTAGTTATAGAGGCTCTAAACCCCGTTTCGTGTCTCCACCGTACAAGACCAATTCACTTTAGTGTCCAATCTCAGAAAATATTTTTAGAGAGAATATTATTTTGTCAATTCAATCTTAACTAGCCTAGTTTTTAGGGTGATTTTAGCTCAGTTATATGTCTACGTCTCGTGTAGATAGCCTAGTTATAGAGGCTCTAAACCCCGTTTCGTGTCTCCACCGTACAAGACCAATTCACTTTAGTGTCCAATCTCAGAAAATATTTTTAGAGAGAATATTATTTTGTCAATTCAATCTTAACTAGCCTAGTTTTTAGGGTGATTTTAGCTCAGTTATATGTCTACGTCTCGTGTAGATAGCCTAGTTATAGAGGCTCTAAACCCCGTTTCGTGTCTCCACCGTACAAGACCAATTCACTTTAGTGTCCAATCTCAGAAAATATTTTTAGAGAGAATATTATTTTGTCAATTCAATCTTAACTAGCCTAGTTTTTAGGGTGATTTTAGCTACATTATATGTCTACGTCTCGTGTAGATAGCCTAGTTATAGAGGCTCTAAACCCCGTTTCGTGTCTCCACCGTACAAGACCAATTCACTTTAGTGTCCAATCTCAGAAAATATTTTTAGAGAGAATATTATTTTGTCAATTCAATCTTAACTAGCCTAGTTTTTAGGGTGATTTTAGCTCAATTATATGTCTACGTCTCGTGTAGATAGCCTAGTTATAGAGGCTCTAAACCCCGTTTCGTGTCTCCACCGTACAAGACCAATTCACTTTAGTGTCCAATCTCAGAAAATATTTTTAGAGAGAATATTATTTTGTCAATTCAATCTTAACTAGCCTAGTTTTTAGGGTGATTTTAGCTCAGTTATATGTCTACGTCTCGTGTAGATAGCCTAGTTATAGAGGCTCTAAACCCCGTTTCGTGTCTCCACCGTACAAGACCAATTCACTTTAGTGTCCAATCTCAGAAAATATTTTTAGAGAGAATATTATTTTGTCAATTCAATCTTAACTAGCCTAGTTTTTAGGGTGATTTTAGCTCAGTTATATGTCTACGTCTCGTGTAGATAGCCTAGTTATAGAGGCTCTAAACCCCGTTTCGTGTCTCCACCGTACAAGACCAATTCACTTTAGTGTCCAATCTCAGAAAATATTTTTAGAGAGAATATTATTTTGTCAATTCAATCTTAACTAGCCTAGTTTTTAGGGTGATTTTAGCTCAGTTATATGTCTACGTCTCGTGTAGATAGCCTAGTTATAGAGGCTCTAAACCCCGTTTCGTGTCTCCACCGTACAAGACCAATTCACTTTAGTGTCCAATCTCAGAAAATATTTTTAGAGAGAATATTATTTTGTCAATTCAATCTTAACTAGCCTAGTTTTTAGGGTGATTTTAGCTCAGTTATATGTCTACGTCTCGTGTAGATAGCCTAGTTATAGAGGCTCTAAACCCCGTTTCGTGTCTCCACCGTACAAGACCAATTCACTTTAGTGTCCAATCTCAGAAAATATTTTTAGAGAGAATATTATTTTGTCAATTCAATCTTAACTAGCCTAGTTTTTAGGGTGATTTTAGCTCTTTATATGTCTACGTCTCGTGTAGATAGCCTAGTTATAGAGGCTCTAAACCCCGTTTCGTGTCTCCACCGTACAAGACCAATTCACTTTAGTGTCCAATCTCAGAAAATATTTTTAGAGAGAATATTATTTTGTCAATTCAATCTTAACTAGCCTAGTTTTTAGGGTGATTTTAGCTCAGTTATATGTCTACGTCTCGTGTAGATAGCCTAGTTATAGAGGCTCTAAACCCCGTTTCGTGTCTCCACCGTACAAGACCAATTCACTTTAGTGTCCAATCTCAGAAAATATTTTTAGAGAGAATATTATTTTGTCAATTCAATCTTAACTAGCCTAGTTTTTAGGGTGATTTTAGCTATATTATATGTCTACGTCTCGTGTAGATAGCCTAGTTATAGAGGCTCTAAACCCCGTTTCGTGTCTCCACCGTACAAGACCAATTCACTTTAGTGTCCAATCTCAGAAAATATTTTTAGAGAGAATATTATTTTGTCAATTCAATCTTAACTAGCCTAGTTTTTAGGGTGATTTTAGCTCAGTTATATGTCTACGTCTCGTGTAGATAGCCTAGTTATAGAGGCTCTAAACCCCGTTTCGTGTCTCCACCGTACAAGACCAATTCACTTTAGTGTCCAATCTCAGAAAATATTTTTAGAGAGAATATTATTTTGTCAATTCAATCTTAACTAGCCTAGTTTTTAGGGTGATTTTAGCTCAATTATATGTCTACGTCTCGTGTAGATAGCCTAGTTATAGAGGCTCTAAACCCCGTTTCGTGTCTCCACCGTACAAGACCAATTCACTTTAGTGTCCAATCTCAGAAAATATTTTTAGAGAGAATATTATTTTGTCAATTCAATCTTAACTAGCCTAGTTTTTAGGGTGATTTTAGCTCAGTTATATGTCTACGTCTCGTGTAGATAGCCTAGTTATAGAGGCTCTAAACCCCGTTTCGTGTCTCCACCGTACAAGACCAATTCACTTTAGTGTCCAATCTCAGAAAATATTTTTAGAGAGAATATTATTTTGTCAATTCAATCTTAACTAGCCTAGTTTTTAGGGTGATTTTAGCTCAGTTATATGTCTACGTCTCGTGTAGATAGCCTAGTTATAGAGGCTCTAAACCCCGTTTCGTGTCTCCACCGTACAAGACCAATTCACTTTAGTGTCCAATCTCAGAAAATATTTTTAGAGAGAATATTATTTTGTCAATTCAATCTTAACTAGCCTAGTTTTTAGGGTGATTTTAGCTCAGTTATATGTCTACGTCTCGTGTAGATAGCCTAGTTATAGAGGCTCTAAACCCCGTTTCGTGTCTCCACCGTACAAGACCAATTCACTTTAGTGTCCAATCTCAGAAAATATTTTTAGAGAGAATATTATTTTGTCAATTCAATCTTAACTAGCCTAGTTTTTAGGGTGATTTTAGCTCAGTTATATGTCTACGTCTCGTGTAGATAGCCTAGTTATAGAGGCTCTAAACCCCGTTTCGTGTCTCCACCGTACAAGACCAATTCACTTTAGTGTCCAATCTCAGAAAATATTTTTAGAGAGAATATTATTTTGTCAATTCAATCTTAACTAGCCTAGTTTTTAGGGTGATTTTAGCTCAGTTATATGTCTACGTCTCGTGTAGATAGCCTAGTTATAGAGGCTCTAAACCCCGTTTCGTGTCTCCACCGTACAAGACCAATTCACTTTAGTGTCCAATCTCAGAAAATATTTTTAGAGAGAATATTATTTTGTCAATTCAATCTTAACTAGCCTAGTTTTTAGGGTGATTTTAGCTCAGTTATATGTCTACGTCTCGTGTAGATAGCCTAGTTATAGAGGCTCTAAACCCCGTTTCGTGTCTCCACCGTACAAGACCAATTCACTTTAGTGTCCAATCTCAGAAAATATTTTTAGAGAGAATATTATTTTGTCAATTCAATCTTAACTAGCCTAGTTTTTAGGGTGATTTTAGCTCAGTTATATGTCTACGTCTCGTGTAGATAGCCTAGTTATAGAGGCTCTAAACCCCGTTTCGTGTCTCCACCGTACAAGACCAATTCACTTTAGTGTCCAATCTCAGAAAATATTTTTAGAGAGAATATTATTTTGTCAATTCAATCTTAACTAGCCTAGTTTTTAGGGTGATTTTAGCTCAATTATATGTCTACGTCTCGTGTAGATAGCCTAGTTATAGAGGCTCTAAACCCCGTTTCGTGTCTCCACCGTACAAGACCAATTCACTTTAGTGTCCAATCTCAGAAAATATTTTTAGAGAGAATATTATTTTGTCAATTCAATCTTAACTAGCCTAGTTTTTAGGGTGATTTTAGCTCAATTATATGTCTACGTCTCGTGTAGATAGCCTAGTTATAGAGGCTCTAAACCCCGTTTCGTGTCTCCACCGTACAAGACCAATTCACTTTAGTGTCCAATCTCAGAAAATATTTTTAGAGAGAATATTATTTTGTCAATTCAATCTTAACTAGCCTAGTTTTTAGGGTGATTTTAGCTCAGTTATATGTCTACGTCTCGTGTAGATAGCCTAGTTATAGAGGCTCTAAACCCCGTTTCGTGTCTCCACCGTACAAGACCAATTCACTTTAGTGTCCAATCTCAGAAAATATTTTTAGAGAGAATATTATTTTGTCAATTCAATCTTAACTAGCCTAGTTTTTAGGGTGATTTTAGCTATATTATATGTCTACGTCTCGTGTAGATAGCCTAGTTATAGAGGCTCTAAACCCCGTTTCGTGTCTCCACCGTACAAGACCAATTCACTTTAGTGTCCAATCTCAGAAAATATTTTTAGAGAGAATATTATTTTGTCAATTCAATCTTAACTAGCCTAGTTTTTAGGGTGATTTTAGCTCAGTTATATGTCTACGTCTCGTGTAGATAGCCTAGTTATAGAGGCTCTAAACCCCGTTTCGTGTCTCCACCGTACAAGACCAATTCACTTTAGTGTCCAATCTCAGAAAATATTTTTAGAGAGAATATTATTTTGTCAATTCAATCTTAACTAGCCTAGTTTTTAGGGTGATTTTAGCTCAGTTATATGTCTACGTCTCGTGTAGATAGCCTAGTTATAGAGGCTCTAAACCCCGTTTCGTGTCTCCACCGTACAAGACCAATTCACTTTAGTGTCCAATCTCAGAAAATATTTTTAGAGAGAATATTATTTTGTCAATTCAATCTTAACTAGCCTAGTTTTTAGGGTGATTTTAGCTCAATTATATGTCTACGTCTCGTGTAGATAGCCTAGTTATAGAGGCTCTAAACCCCGTTTCGTGTCTCCACCGTACAAGACCAATTCACTTTAGTGTCCAATCTCAGAAAATATTTTTAGAGAGAATATTATTTTGTCAATTCAATCTTAACTAGCCTAGTTTTTAGGGTGATTTTAGCTACATTATATGTCTACGTCTCGTGTAGATAGCCTAGTTATAGAGGCTCTAAACCCCGTTTCGTGTCTCCACCGTACAAGACCAATTCACTTTAGTGTCCAATCTCAGAAAATATTTTTAGAGAGAATATTATTTTGTCAATTCAATCTTAACTAGCCTAGTTTTTAGGGTGATTTTAGCTCAGTTATATGTCTACGTCTCGTGTAGATAGCCTAGTTATAGAGGCTCTAAACCCCGTTTCGTGTCTCCACCGTACAAGACCAATTCACTTTAGTGTCCAATCTCAGAAAATATTTTTAGAGAGAATATTATTTTGTCAATTCAATCTTAACTAGCCTAGTTTTTAGGGTGATTTTAGCTCAGTTATATGTCTACGTCTCGTGTAGATAGCCTAGTTATAGAGGCTCTAAACCCCGTTTCGTGTCTCCACCGTACAAGACCAATTCACTTTAGTGTCCAATCTCAGAAAATATTTTTAGAGAGAATATTATTTTGTCAATTCAATCTTAACTAGCCTAGTTTTTAGGGTGATTTTAGCTCAGTTATATGTCTACGTCTCGTGTAGATAGCCTAGTTATAGAGGCTCTAAACCCCGTTTCGTGTCTCCACCGTACAAGACCAATTCACTTTAGTGTCCAATCTCAGAAAATATTTTTAGAGAGAATATTATTTTGTCAATTCAATCTTAACTAGCCTAGTTTTTAGGGTGATTTTAGCTCTATTATATGTCTACGTCTCGTGTAGATAGCCTAGTTATAGAGGCTCTAAACCCGTTTCGTGTCTCCACCGTACAAGACCAATTCACTTTAGTGTCCAATCTCAGAAAATATTTTTAGAGAGAATATTATTTTGTCAATTCAATCTTAACTAGCCTAGTTTTTAGGGTGATTTTAGCTCAGTTATATGTCTACGTCTCGTGTAGATAGCCTAGTTATAGAGGCTCTAAACCCCGTTTCGTGTCTCCACCGTACAAGACCAATTCACTTTAGTGTCCAATCTCAGAAAATATTTTTAGAGAGAATATTATTTTGTCAATTCAATCTTAACTAGCCTAGTTTTTAGGGTGATTTTAGCTCAGTTATATGTCTACGTCTCGTGTAGATAGCCTAGTTATAGAGGCTCTAAACCCCGTTTCGTGTCTCCACCGTACAAGACCAATTCACTTTAGTGTCCAATCTCAGAAAATATTTTTAGAGAGAATATTATTTTGTCAATTCAATCTTAACTAGCCTAGTTTTTAGGGTGATTTTAGCTCAATTATATGTCTACGTCTCGTGTAGATAGCCTAGTTATAGAGGCTCTAAACCCCGTTTCGTGTCTCCACCGTACAAGACCAATTCACTTTAGTGTCCAATCTCAGAAAATATTTTTAGAGAGAATATTATTTTGTCAATTCAATCTTAACTAGCCTAGTTTTTAGGGTGATTTTAGCTCTATTATATGTCTACGTCTCGTGTAGATAGCCTAGTTATAGAGGCTCTAAACCCCGTTTCGTGTCTCCACCGTACAAGACCAATTCACTTTAGTGTCCAATCTCAGAAAATATTTTTAGAGAGAATATTATTTTGTCAATTCAATCTTAACTAGCCTAGTTTTTAGGGTGATTTTAGCTCAGTTATATGTCTACGTCTCGTGTAGATAGCCTAGTTATAGAGGCTCTAAACCCCGTTTCGTGTCTCCACCGTACAAGACCAATTCACTTTAGTGTCCAATCTCAGAAAATATTTTTAGAGAGAATATTATTTTGTCAATTCAATCTTAACTAGCCTAGTTTTTAGGGTGATTTTAGCTCAATTATATGTCTACGTCTCGTGTAGATAGCCTAGTTATAGAGGCTCTAAACCCCGTTTCGTGTCTCCACCGTACAAGACCAATTCACTTTAGTGTCCAATCTCAGAAAATATTTTTAGAGAGAATATTATTTTGTCAATTCAATCTTAACTAGCCTAGTTTTTAGGGTGATTTTAGCTCAGTTATATGTCTACGTCTCGTGTAGATAGCCTAGTTATAGAGGCTCTAAACCCCGTTTCGTGTCTCCACCGTACAAGACCAATTCACTTTAGTGTCCAATCTCAGAAAATATTTTTAGAGAGAATATTATTTTGTCAATTCAATCTTAACTAGCCTAGTTTTTAGGGTGATTTTAGCTCAATTATATGTCTACGTCTCGTGTAGATAGCCTAGTTATAGAGGCTCTAAACCCCGTTTCGTGTCTCCACCGTACAAGACCAATTCACTTTAGTGTCCAATCTCAGAAAATATTTTTAGAGAGAATATTATTTTGTCAATTCAATCTTAACTAGCCTAGTTTTTAGGGTGATTTTAGCTCAGTTATATGTCTACTTCTCGTGTAGATAGCCAGCCTATTTATAGGCTCTAAATCCCGTTTTGTGTCTACTACGTCTCGTGTAGATAGCCAGCCTATTTATAGGCTCTAAATCCCGTTTTATGTATACAATCTCAGATTTTTTTTTTGAGAAAATATTATTTTTGACCCTTTCCACCATCTATGTAAAATACCCTCGCCACGCCTACGCTACCCATAAAAAAGGAAGTGGAAGGAAAAAGAAACATAATAAGATTACATTTATTTTTTATTATTTTTGTATTTGATTTGAGTTGACCAATGCACCTGTTCCAGAGTCGATCTCACCCGCTCCACTGGCTGCCACCTGTACATTCTCTATCTTAACTGTTCCAGAGTCGATTAATGAAATTAACAAACACATGTACAGCCTGAGAGAAAGCAATTGATGGTAACGTGTCCAATCACTGGCAGCTACCGTACATTCTATACCCCACCCCAAGGCATATCAGTGCTCATGAAATCCCCGAGCTACTAAGTCGAGCGCCCCACGATGGCAAATTCCACACAACAGGAGAATACGAATAAGAAGAAACACCATGGCAGCGGCAGAATCTGCGGTCGTGGTAGCATCACGAAAAATGGGAAGCAGCACATCATTACCGATTTCTATAAACTGGTGAAAATTCAGCGAGGAGGAAACTCGGCGACACTCAATATTCAGCACGTCGCCACAACTCTCAAAAAGCACTGCAATGTCCACTTGACCAACATGATCGATTTGGCTACCATTCAGCCCTGCAGAATTGCCAACCTGGTCAACAAATGTAACACCAACCAGAAGATAGACATGTTATATCTCAAAATCATCTTTGTGCTATCGGTGGTCAAAATATCACCGTTCCGTTTAGATCTCTACCACCACAAAGTGACGCAGAAGTCTCGCTCACGGAACCTGTACTTGACAAACAAAATCTCGGGACAAGCGGACTACGACCCCCTAGCATCTCTATCGCCACTGGCGTGCCGCACTATATTGCACAAAGTGAATTTCGACGAGCTCGTAACGACACTCAAGTGTGCCATAGCTGAGGTTAATGGACGTGACACTAGCGTTGACAATGGACACTGTACCAAATCGGTGGTAGCAGTAGCGCTCTTTATGTGTCGGTGTTACAAAGGCGAGCTGGATACAACCACCTTCCGTCATTTTTACTATACCCCCCCTAAAGCCGATGTTGTCACCACTGCCAATGAAGACCTGGTCACTCTCACCCCCATCAATGAACATTTACATTTTCTGGCGCGTCTGTTGAAGGTGAACATAAGTAGTGACCCCCACAACATACCACAACAAAGCTGCTACCTTTCACTCCAAGAAGCTATAAATTTGAAAGATTTGACATCGTACAATCATTCGAAACGCATCATCTTCACACTACTGTGCGCTGCATTGTACAACATGCGATTCTGCCACAACCAAACTCACGCCCTGAAAGTAGCTGTAACTGAAGACGAAAGATTACCGGTCGTTTACTTTGCCCAAAAGAGCGACGGCGCCAATTTCCCCAGTTTGAAATCGGCCCTACAACTCGTGTATACCAAAGTGAAGGGTTGTGGTACCCAAGCGGAGTGTTGCACCAATTTCACTTTGGATTCACTGATCTGTGCCAAGATTATGTTTGAATGTACATTGCTATCACACACAAACGTCCGAGAGAGTATGATGGACGAAGATTCAGTGAATGGGCGGGAAATGAGGGTTATCACCAACTGGTGTATGAACATCGACCCCTTCCTTTACACAATTGATCCGGACCAGGTCTGAATATAACCACGAAGACATCATATTTATTGGAAATCCAGCTTCAACGGGCAAACAACTCACCAATGGATGTTTGAGAATGAAGGACGAAAATAAACAAAATATTACAAAATAATTGTTTTATATCCTGTAATGAAATAAAAATATCAGCTAATCTGAGAAGATATGCATTTTATCAAGTAAGATTCTAGTTTTTTAGGGCCCGTCTCTTGTATTAGCTAGTCTAGTTTTAGGGGCTCTGAATCCCGTTTTTCGTGTCTCCACCGTAAAAGACCAGTTTACTTGGATGTTTCGATGTTGTAGAATGAAGGACGAAAATAAACAAAATATTACAAAATAATTGTTTTATATCCTGTAGTGTGAAATAAAAATATAAGCTAATCTGAGAAGATATGAATTTTATCAAGTAAGATTCTATTTTTTAGAGGGATTTGAGCCCCGTCTCTTGTATTAGCTAGTCTAGTTTTAGGGGCTCTGAATCCCATTTTTCGTGTCTCCACCGTACAAGACCAGTTTACATGGATGTTTCGATGTTGTAGAATGAAGGACGAAAATAAACAAAACATTACAAAATAATTGTTGTAATGAAATAAAAATATAAGCTAATCTGAGAAGATATGAATTTTATCAAGTCGATCTTAACTGGTCTAGTTTTTAGGGGGATTTGAGCCCCGTCTCTTGTATTGGCTAGTCTAGTTTTAGGGGCCATGTTTCGTGTCTCCACCGTACAAGACCAGTTTACTTTAGTGTACAATCTCAGATTTTTTTGAGAAGATATTATTTTTGTAAAGTCTATCTTAGGGGTTTTTTTGAGCCCCGTCAAGTCAATCTTAACTGGCCTAGTTTTCAGGGGGATTCAGGAACGGCGACCTGCCCATCATCGCCATAGCTTCCACAGGGTCCCACCGATATAGGGGGAAAAATCTTTTTTAGGATGTAAAATGAAACATAAACATTAAACTTATATTTTGTATATTCACAAACGAGGAGAGATACACACGGACAGGTGACAGCCGTCGCCATCAAACACAATTAAACTTTCATGTTAGACGTAGTTTATTCTCACCAGGTGGGTTGGATCAAGTTCCGGACAAGCCAATCTAACATGTAGACGTAGATTGTGCTCTCACCAGGTAGTCTGGGGAGAATTGCCAATATTATCTGAGAGCCGAATATTTGCAATTCCCCTCATTTCAGCTGGTCAAGCCAATTTTACATGAAGACGTAGATTGTGCTCTCACCAGGTAGGCATGTAGACGTAGATTGTTGTGCTGTCTCTCTCACCAGGTAGGCTGAGGAAAGTGGCATATTACCTGAGAGTCTCCAATATCACAACTTCCCTCAAACCCAGCTGGGGAGGTGGGTTTTCAAGTTATCACACACGTATACTGTACATCCACTATCTCACACACTGGTATATTGTACATAGAGTCTTCATTTTTTATACCTTAGCTTCAAGTTCTGGTCAAGCCATCACCATAGCTTCCAGGGTCCCACCAACTATCTCACACATACACACTCTGGTATACTGTATATAGATAAAGTGTAGGTCAAGTATTTAAACCCCATTGTATATCTTCATCATCTTATATTCACAAATTCAGGAACGGCGGACAGCATCGCCATATCTTCCACAGGGTCCCACCAACTATCTCACACATCGGGTAGACTGTACATCGATGTCTTTGTCATCTTATATTCACAAACTCAGGAATGGCGAAGGTACACACGGACAGCGTCGGGTCCCACCTAGTGCAGTAAATTTTGTTTAGCTCGCCCATAACTTCCACACATACACTGGTATACTGTATATAACACACGGACAGGTAACAGCCGTCACCATCAAACAAAATTAGAGTTATATTTTTCATGTAATCTACTCTCACCAGGTGTCCCACCAACCAACTATCTCACACACGTAAAGTCTCTTCCCCATTGTATGTCTTCGTCATCTTATATTCACAAACTCAGGAACGGCGAAGATACTCACGAACAGCGTCGGGTCCCACCAACATCACACGTATACTTGTACATCAATCATCAAGTTCTGGTTAAGCCCATCTGACATGTAGACGTAGATTGTTCTCTCACCAGGTGGCAGGCTGAGGGAAAGTGCAATATTACCTGAGAGCCGAATATTTCAGTTTCCCCCAGACCCATCTGGGGAGGAGGGTTTTCACCTACTTTCACACACATATATACAGTATACGAGTAGTACGGCTCTAAATAAAAAAGGATCGTATATAACCCCGAAACGGCCAAACAATACTGACCCTTACCACATTTGGATGGATTGGAAAGGGTTAGATAAAAAAAAAAACAGTCACCATAACTTCCACAGGGTCCCACCGACACTACATGTATACATCAAGTTCTGGGCAAGCCAATCTGACATGTAGACGTAGATTGTGCTCTCACCAGGTAGTCTGGACAGCGTCGCCATATCTTCCACAGGGTCCCACCAACCAACTATCTCACACATGTAGAGTCTCTTCCCCATTATGTGTCTTCGTCATCTTATATTCACAAACTCAGGAAAGGCGAAGATACTCACGGACAGCGTCGGGTCCCACCAACATCACACGTATACTTGCCCATCTGACATGTAGACGTAGATTGTGCTCTCACCAGGTGGCAGGCTGAGGGAAAGTGCAATATTACCTGAGAGCCGAATATTTCAGTTTCCCCCAGACCCATCTGGGGAGGAGGGTTTTCACCTACTTTCACACACACACATATATGCGAGTAGTACGGCTGTAAATAAAAAAGGATCGTATATAACCCCGAACTGACCCTTACCACATTTGGATGGATTGGAAAGGGTTAGATAAAAAAAAACAGCAGTCACCATAACTTCCACAGGGTCCCACCGACATCACACGTATACTTGTACATCAATCATCAAGTTCTGGTTAAGCCCATCTGACATGTAGATGTAGATTGTGCTCTCATCAGGTGGCAGGCTGAGGGAAAGTGCAATATTACCTGAGAGCCGAATATTTCAGTTTCCCCCCAGACCCATCTGGGGAGGAGGGTTTTCACCTACTTTCACACACACACATATATGCGAGTAGTACGGCTCTAAATAAAAAAGGATCGTATATAACCCCGAACTGACCCTTACCACATTTGGATGGATTGGAAAGGGTTAGATAAAAAAAAACAGCAGTCACCATAACTTCCACAGGGTCCCACCGACACTACACGTATACATCAAGTTCTGGGCAAGCCAATCTGACATGTAGACGTAGATTGTGCTCTCACCAGGTAGTCTGGGGGAAGTCTAACATTCCTTGAGAGTCGAATGTTTCAGTTTCCACCAGACCAGCTGGGGAGGAGGGTTTTCACCTACTTTCACACACACACATATATGCGAGTAGTACGGCTCTAAATAAAAAAGGATCGTATATAACCCCGAACTGACCCTTACCACATTTGGATGGATTGGAAAGGGTTAGATAAAAAAAAAACGCAGTCACCATAACTTCCACAGGGTCCCACCGACACTACACGTATACATCAAGTTCTGGGCTAGCCAATCTGACATGTAGACGTAGATTGTGCTCTCACCAGGTAGTCTGGGGGAAGTCTAACATTCCTTGAGAGTCGAATATTTCAGTTTCCACCAGACCAGCTGGGGAGGAGGGTTTTCACCTACTTTCACATACACACATACACACATATATATATATATATATATATATATATATATATATATATATATATATATGAGTAGTACGGCTCTAAATAAAAAAGGATCGTATATAACCCCGAACTGACCCTTACCACATTTGGATGGATTGGAAAGGGTTAGATAAAAAAAAAAACAGCAGTCACCATAACTTCCACAGGGTCCCACCGACAATACACGTATACATCAAGTTTTGGGAAAGCCAATCTGACATGTAGACGTAGATTGTGCTCTCACCGGGTAGCCTGGGGAGAAGTGTCAATATTGCAACTTCCCTCAAACCAGTTGGTCAAGCCAATCTTACATGTAGACGTAGATTGTGCTAGCTTCCACAGGGTCCCACCAACTATCACACACACACACACTTGTATACTGTATATAGATAAAGTGCATAAAGTATTTAAACCCCATTGTATGTATGTCTTCATAGTCTTATATTCACAAACTCAGGAAATGGCGGACAGCGTCGCCATATCTTCCACAGGGTCCCACCAACCAACTATCTCACACACGTAGAGTCTCTTCCCCATTGTGTGTCTTCGTCATCTTATATTCACAAACTCAGGAACGGCGAAGATACATACGGACAGCGTCGGGTCCCACCAACATCACACATATACTTGTACATCAATCATCAAGTTCTGGTTAAGCCCATCTGATATGTAGACGTAGATTGTGCTCTCACCAGGTGGCAGGCTGAGGGAAGTGCAATATTACCTGAGAGCCGAATATTTCAGTTTCCCCCAGACCCATCTGGGGAGGCGGGTTTTCACCTACTTTCACACACACACACACATATATATATATATATACAGTAATCAATTAGTTCTAGTAAAGTTAATCTTAACTCACCATAACTTTCAGGGTCCCACCAACTATCTCACACACGTATATTATACATTGACTATCTCACACCCTGAGTCTTCCCCATTTTGTGTCTCATCTTATATTCACAAACTCAGGAACGGCGAAGATACACATGGACCGCGTCGCCATATTTTCCAACAGGGTCCCACACGTACACTTTTACATCGAACAGGGTCCCACCGATTTTTCTCAACACCACACGTACACTTGTACATCGAACAGGGCCCCACCGCCAACACTACACATATACTTGGTTAAGTCAATCTTACATGTAGACGTAGATTGAGCTCTCACCAGGTAGGCTAGGGTAACTCATAATATTGTCTGAGAGCCGAATATTGCAAGCTTCCCTCAGACCCAGCTGGGGAGGCGGGTTTTCAAGTTACAACCGACTTTCTCACACACGTATACTGTACACATAGACTATCTCACACACTCGCCAACACATATACTTGGTTAAGTCAATCTTACATGTAGACGTAGATTGTGCTCTCACCAGGTAGGCTGGGGTAACTCGATAATATTGTCTGAGAGCCGAATATTAAAAGTTTCCCTCAGACCCAGCTGTGAGGCGGGTTTTCAAGTTACAACCGACTTTCTCACACACGTATACTGTACATATAGACTATCTCACACACTCGCCAACACTACACATATACTTGGTTAAGTCAATCTTTACATGTAGACGTAGATTGTTCTCTCACCAGGTAGGCTGGGGCAGCCAGAAATATTGTCTAAGGGCCGAATATTGCAAGCTTCCCTCAGACCTAGCTGGGAGGAGGGCAAGCCCATCATAGCTTCCACAGGGTTCCACCAATTATCTCACGTGCGTATATTGTAAATAGATAAAGTTCTGGTCCAGCGTTGCTATATTTCCAACAGGGCCCCACCAACTTTTTCTCAACACCACATATACTTGTACATTGAACATGGGGGGGGGCGGAGTTCTATGTATGGCCACCCTCAGGCGTCCGGCAATAAATAGATTATTATTATTATATTCAAATCCGGTAATATATAAGATAAAGATAAGATAGATTATATTTTGTATAATGGCGAAGAACAAACTCAAGACGGCGAAAATACATGGACAGGTAACAGCCATCGCCATAGCTTCCACAGGGCCCCACCAACTATTTCACACACACACACACACATACAAACTCAAGACGGCGAAGATACATGGATAGGTTGGCGAACGCAAGTTTTGAGGCTCCGGTATATGGACAATTAATTCACGGAATATCGAGTGTATACGGGGCTAGCAAGAAGATTAGTGAAGAAATTAATATGACCAAAACAAAATGTTTTGAGAGTGCAGACATGAAGAACAAGGAGAGTGTCTTGAGGGAGGCCATGGACAGGGATAGGGTGTAATCTTATATAAGAATATAGAGACGATAATGCGAGTGAGAAAAATGAGGGATATGGAGGTCATGATGATGAAAATAATGGAAAGTTGGGTGAGGAGGTGTGAGGGACGGCAAAGTGAGGAAGTGGTTTATAAGAGTAGCAGGGAAGGGGCCACCACTCGAGATCTAGAAGATATATAAGTAAAAGGAACAGTCAGAGTAAGCTATAGGTATGGCAGAGATCGCTCAGTCCTCACTCGGATAGACCAGCCCATCACCGCATGACTAGAACCCAATCCCTCAGCATCAGCTAGGAAAGGCCCTAGAAAGCCGCCTTTGGCGGGGGGATAGCTCCCTATTTCAACTCCGTTCGGGGTTGGGCCACCCGCCTATGTGGCCTATATGGGACCACTGCTGTTCGTTATACAACAACATGCCTCAAGTTATAACTAATGAAAGTGATGTAGACCTGTATGCGGATAACACTAAGCTTTATAGAAGATATGGGTTTGCTTCAAGGAGATGTGGAGGGCATGGTCTGAGCATTGGTTAATGCCTTTTCATCCAAACCAAATGTAAGTACATGCGGATTGGGACCATAGACAAGGTAGGATACGGTATCATTATATGCAGCGATGGAGGAAGTGCAATGCGAGATAAAGGACCTATAGGCCCAGTAGTGTAGATAGACATTATAAGTTTAATTACCAATAAGTTTAAATTCTACAGACCATTTTAGCGGGAAAAGATAAACAAAGCCAATACAGGAATCTCTAATACAGCGCGCACCTGGAATATTTGCCAACCATGGTTTGGGGCTTTCCAAGGATATCGGTGTAGTGGAGACGGTGGTACCAAACGTTGAAAGAATGGGGCTTATGAGCAGAGGTTGAGGACACTTGGGGGCTTCCGAACACTGGGCACATTCATAGGAGACAGAGAGGGAAGACCCCTTTTATATTAACCCTCTCACATTCTTAACGCAATTTTGAGCCTATTATGGATTACCTTTGTAAGCCTTTGTTACAGTCAGTTAGAAACCTTTAAATTAGTTACTTTAACCTCTGCAGTTGTCTTTGAGTTAGCTGTGGGCAGAAAACTAATTTTAGAGAGGTAATTAAAAGAGTGAGAGAACTCTATTTCTTATTGCTAATCTGGCAACCTCTACATCCTATGGTCGTGCGAGATAGTGTACAATGAGGATATGTGTGATGCGGAAGGGAGAGGACACTGAAAGAAAATTTACAAAGAAAGAAATAGGATTGAGAAGGCAAAGAACTCATTTTGTAATAGAGTGGTAAATGAGTGGAAGGCACTGTCCCAGTATGTAGTCGATTCCGAATCAATAAGTGAGTTTGAATAAAGCATTGGGGAAGATAAGATTTGAAGTTTGATAAAACAAAAAATACAGAATAGTAAAAATGTTGCGTCTGCTGCTACCGCCGCCAACACCGTGAACGACCACAACTGGATACACGTTCGCCTTTTTCCAGAGGATCTACTGTAACAGCCATAGCTTCCATCGGCTATATTATTTCACACACACACACAATAAAGTCCTGGTCAAGAATTCTAGTGCCAGTGACGTTTTCTCATCTTTACATACAAGGAAGACTCAAGACGGCGAAGATACAGGGTCTCACTATCTCACACACATATACACACCACAATCAAGAATTCTAGTACCACCACCGTTTTCTCATTTTTGCATAAAAGTCTTCTTTTCTCCTCATTGAATACAATTCCACAAATTCAGACCTCCATGTTCTTGTATTCCTCGTATAACGAAGGGTGGCCACCGCCACCCCCCACCACCAAACTGCCACTACTACTACTAGTACCGCATCCAAATCCACCACCAACATACTGACAGGTGCTCAGCTTTTCTACGGACAAAAACAAATCATAAATCAATCACAGGGTCTCATCCTCAAGTTCTGGTCAAGAATTCTAGTGCCACCCTCACTCACCACCGTTTTCTCATCTTTGCGTACAAGACTTCTTTTTCTCCTCATTGAATACAATTCCACAAATTCAGACCTCCATGTTCTCGTATAACGAAGGGTGACCACCGCCACCCCCCTTCCACCAAACTGCCACTACTACTACTAGTACCGCATCCAAATCCACCACCAACATACTGACAGGTGCTCAGCTTTTCTACGGACAAAAACAAATCATAAATCAATCACAGGGTTTCATCCTCAAGTTCTGGTCAAGAATTCTAGTGCCACCCTCACTCACCACCGTTTTCTCATCTTTGCATACAAGTCTTCTTTTCTCCTCATTGAATAAAATTCCACAAATTCAGACCTCCATGTTCCTCGTATAACGAAGGGTGGTCACCGCCACCACTACTACTACCGCATCCACATCCAACATACTGACAGGGGTAGGGGGGGGGTTGGGGTGATGTGCTCAGCTTAACCCTCTCACATCCTAACTGGACATATTACAAAGATGTTATGTAATCGTGAACTATAGTATTGTATACACACATTTGAATACTTGAATCTATAAAGCAAAGTTCTGAAGATTCTAGACTAATGAAAATAATGTAGTGTCTCGTTTAGGTTTGCTACAGATTCTTTTGAAGAGGTAATTATAACAGTGAGAGTAATCTATTTCTTATTGGCAACCTCTGCATCCTATGGTCGTGAGAGGGTTAAGAGGGTCAGCTTTTCTACGGACAAAAACAAATCATAAATCAATCACAGGGTCTCATCCTCAAGTTCTGGTCAAGACTTCTTTTTCTCCTCATGGAATACAATTCCACAAATTCAGACCTCCATGTTCTTGTATTCCTCGTATAACGAAGGGTGACCACCGCCACCCCCTTCCACCAAACTGCCACTACTACTACTAGTACGGCATCCAAATCCACCACCAACATACTGACAGGTGCTCAGCTTTTCTACGGACAAAAACAAATCATAAATCAATCACAGGGTCTCATCCTCAAGTTCTGGTCAAGAATTCTAGTGCCACCCTCACTCACCACCGTTTTCTCATCTTTGCATACAAGTCTTCTTTTCTCCTCATTTAATAAAATTCCACAAATTCAGACCTCCATGTTCCTGTATTCCTCGTATAACGAAGGGTGGCCACCGCCACCAAACTGCCACCGCCACCGCCACTACTAATAGTACCGCATCCAAATCCACCACCAACATACTGACAGGTGCCCAGCTTTTCTACGGACAAAAACAAATCATAAATCAATCACAGGGTCTCATCCTCAAGAATTCTAATGTCACCCTCACTCACCACCGTTTTCTCATCTTTGCATATAAGTCTTCTTTTCTCCTCATTGAATAAAATTCCACAAATTCAGACCTCCATGTTGTTGTATTCCTCGTATAACGAGGGCCACCGCCACCCCCACCGCCACCACCAAACTGCCACCACCAACATCACTAATAATACCGCATCCAAATCCACCACCAACATACTGACAGGTGCTCAGCTTAAGAGGGTCGTCTTTTCTGCGGACAAAAACAAATCATAATTCAATCACAGGGTATCATCATCAAGTTCTGGTCAAGAATTCTAGTGTCACCCTCACTCACCACCGTTTTCTCATCTTTTCATACAAGTCTTCTTTTCTCCTCATTGAATACAATTCAGACAATGTGTAAAAACTCTTTGGCATATAACGACCACCACCACCGCCAAAACGCCACCACCGTCACCATTACCACCGCCACCGTCACCATTACTACTAATACCACCACCACCAACATACTGGGGTGTATATATATATATTAAAAGAAGACCGCAGGGGTGTGATGTGCTCAGCTTAAGAGGGCGCGGGCAAAAATCCTGGGGAAAAAAAAATCATAAATCAAATACTTCTCCCCAATAGAATATGCCTAAAACCATCCAAAAAACATATGAAAATAAGGGCAAACGAAAGAGATCAAAATAAGTATTATTTGACATTATATTAATTAAGAGGGCCGACTTTTTCAATGAATTTTAATTATCAATGTAATATTATTTATTTTGATATTTAGCAATATGAATATTTTGTTTTAGTTGTTTTTACCTTCAAGAGTTGCACACCACTAGTGATGACCACACACATACTTCTGACAGCTTCATCAGGTAACCGGTTACCCCTGAGAGTTGCGGCAGGTGCATGCAGGGTCATCCACACTCGTATTGGAGGGAGTCTGCCGTGGGTGGGTTAAAGTTTCTATGGCAGCCGTGACTGCCTGCCTTTTCTGTCGCTCCTCCATGCCCCTAAAAGAGAAGTCTCGTCGTAATGTACTCCTGGTGGTACGTGGTGATGAAGGCGGAGTACTAGCATGAGGAGGTGTGGGGGCATCCATCGATGATCGGCGGAAGCTATCCTTCCTCCCTCCCTCCCTCCACCACCTATCCCTTATATGTTTATGGATAATATGTACAAGGTCATTTTTACCCCACAAATAGCTCAGAAAAAAAAAGTGGAAAAATCAAATTAAAATGTTACTATTGAAATTTTGAATACTATTGGGGGGGAGGGGTAAGGAACCCGCCCCCTTGTCCCCGCTATAGTATTTATATTTAAATAGTGAGATTTTTTCCTATCATTTCGATATTTCCACTTTTTTTTCTGAGCTATATAGGGATTCAAAACTTGTCTAGGGAAATGTGGGAATAATCGTATGTATTCTGATTCTGGCTCTCTGTGGAAAAGTTATAGTAATCTTTCACATGTATCATCGGTTCAAGGGTTATCACATGGGTGGTGGTTTGGTAGTCATAAACGGGTATATTAACATATTGTGATGATGTGGTTGGTTGAGGATCAGTAACAGGTATATTAATATATTTTGATGATGTGGTGGTCAGTTGACGGGGGATTTCATTAGCAATAACCTGGTGTTCATTAGTTGTGAGGGTGGTTTGGAGATTTCCATTGTTTAATGGTACATCTTTATGAGGGGGGGTTGCATTGTTGGCACGGTGTTTCTCAGATTTGGTTTTACCACCACCACCACCTCCGCCGCTGCTACTAGTACTACTACTACTACTACTACTACTACTACTACTACTACTACTACTACTACTACTACTACTAGTACTACTGTGACTACGACTGTTTTTGATATTCACTTGTTGCGTGGATTTGTGACAACTATTTGGTGGTGTCTTGGGTCTGGGTTGTATCCTCTTCCTCCCACTCCTACTATTACTACTACTACTACTACTACTAACACGCCTGCTACTGGTTTTCAATTGTTGTTTGGTACTATCACTACTACTTATGTTTACTTGCTGTTTGCAACCAGTGGATTTGTGACTACTATT
The DNA here is from genome assembly GCA_032716605.1 of Paralithodes platypus. Classification (NCBI taxonomy): domain Eukaryota; kingdom Metazoa; phylum Arthropoda; class Malacostraca; order Decapoda; family Lithodidae; genus Paralithodes; species Paralithodes platypus. The sequence continues at coordinate 6,264,875 of CM064510.1, read as the reverse complement.
TGGTGGTGTCTTGGGTTTGCATTGTGTCCTACTACTACTACTACTACCACCACCACCATCACCACTACTACTACTGATGTTCACTTTTTGTTTGCAACCAGTGGATTTGTGACCACTATTTGGTGGTGTCTTGGGTTTGCATTGTGTCCTGATGTTCACTTGTTGTTGTTTGGATTTATTTGGTGGTGTCTCGGGGTTGTATTTTGCGATCAGTTTATGTCTAAGGTGTATCCAGTCTTGCATGCATTTTTGGCGTTGTGCTACTAAACATTCAAACTTTAGGGATATGTTGTTTCTTAGATATGTTCGGGTTTTTTTAATGGTTGGTGGTGGTGGTGGTGGTGGTGGTGTTGGTGGTGTTTTCTGGAAGTAAACAAATAATAATCGGGTAACATTATAATTTATATAAATATACACGTATAATATTTGTTTTAACCAATTCACTCCCATAAAAAAGTTCCATTTCATTAACCTTTTTTATTTCGTGTGATGGTGATGGTTTCCCCCGTTTAGTTGTCTGAAAAGTAAAATAATCTATATAAATATACACGTCTTCTTTCGCGAGTAGATCCCGTATCACGGAATTGCACAGTTGAGATTCGGCCATTACGGCCATCGCTTTTCGATTAGGGGACCCGAACCGTAGGGATATAAGAGAATCTTGTTTAGGGAACATTTTACGTTCTTGTACTTTTTGGAATAAGTTATATAAACAGGGTCATTGGTCAAAAGTGTTGTGAAGCATTCTGCTAAAGGGTTAAAACATTCTAATTTCAACCCTACCATAAATAGCCATTTGTCCGCTAAAGGGTTAATATCACTAAAATAAAAATAAATCATGTACTACTACTACTACTACTAGTATAATTATAATCTATATAAAAATACACTTAATTTTTTTGTTTTAACCAATTCACTCCCATAAAAATAGTTCCATAAACCTTTTGTGATGATAATGATGGTTTCCCCCGTTTAGTGGTGGTAGGTGGTAGTTTCCGACGGAGTTGTCTGAAAGTAAAATAATTAGGGTATAATTATAAAAAAGTAAAATAATTAGGGTATAATTATAATCTATATAAAAATACACTTAATATTTTGTTTAACCAATTCACTCCCATAAAAATAGTTTCATTTCATTAACCTTTTGTATTTCGTGTTGTGATGATGATGGTTTCCTCCGTTTAGTGGTGGTCGTAGGTGTATTGGTCTGAAAGTAGAACTAATTAGGGTATAATTAAAATCTATAGAAAAATACACTTTTAACCCTTTAGCGGACAATGGCCTTATGGGGATATTTGCGGTAGGGTTGAAATTAGAATGTTTTAACCCTTTAGCAGAATGCTTCACAACACTTTTGACCAATGGCCCTGTTTATCTGGTGTCGATTCGGCCATGAAAAGAGATGGCACCACCACTGTCAACAAAAATACAAGAACGTAAAATGTTCCCTGTGCCAATATTGTTTCTAAGGAACATTTTGTCTTTTTTATCCACATTATAAAGAGGAGTCAAGGTGGAAAAGAAACAAGTTTTCTGGTTAAATGAATTTCATTGTAAAACAAAATACACCACACAGTTCACCTTTTGTATTTCGTGTTGTGATGATGATGATGGTCCCCCCCCGTTTAGTGGTGGTAGTAGTACTAGGTGGTGGTGGTGGTGGTCCCTCCCGTTTAGTGGTAGTAGGTGGTGGTGGTGGTGGTGGTGGTCCCGTCTGAAAAGAAAAATAATTCGGTTATAATTATAGTCTATTTATATAGACTATAATTATAACCGAATTATTTTTCTACACTTTTATTCACTCACCACCACCAGTAGTAGGTGGTGGTGGTGGTGGTGGCGGCGTATTTATCTGAAAAGAAAAATAATTCGGTTATAATTATAGTCTATATAAATCTACACTTTTAATATTTTTAACCAATTCACTCAAATAAAAAGTTCCATTTCATTAACATTTTGTATTTTGTGTTGGCGTTGTTGTGTCGACAATATATGTTTCCGTTTGGTGGAGGTAGGTGGAGGTGATGGACTCATCTAAGGGAGAGTAAAAATAACAAATAAAAAACGAACGCCCTATTTCGGTGTGTCAATCCTAAGCTAGGGAGGGGATAGGAACCTTAAAAACATATTTTCTGAGAGGTAGAGTGTTTCAGAGCAGACAAGGGAGCTAGGTAGAGTGTTTCAGAGTAGACAGGTAGAGAGCAGGTGACCCTCCAAGTCACCTACTCAGGCCGGTATTCATTTCTACACCTCAATCACTCGTCCCGTTATATGTCGATCTTTTCCATGGCAGCCCTTGAGCCTATGAAGAATTCCCTGCAATGGGATCGTATCTTCCACATCTCATAATTATTTATGATTTTAAAGTAGGCCGTATACCTTTCAATCGTGGATAATAGGGATAGGCGAGTATATATGGAGTATGTCGACTGCATCGCGCTCTTGGAAACAGATATTGGTTGAGACTAGCGCCCATCCATTCAGAAGGAATTTGTAGTCCATTATACACATGTAAGTCCCGATACTGGGGCGAGCTAAGATGTAGTAGAAACACAATGGGGCTAATTGCAGGATATAATCACTACAAAGATTTAATGTATAAATAATATATATGTGTGTCGTGTGTACACACAATATGTACACGGAGAGAGAGAGAGAGAGACTTCTCAAAAATTAAGACGGAAGTTGGGCCATTAAGAACAGAGGATGGTGAAGCTGTAAACGACCCCAAAGATGTATGTCGGATCCTGCGAACATAGTACGAGAATGTCTTCAGCACACCACGGCCAGCAACTGCAACCCAGCACCCCAAAGCTTTCTTCACGGAAGACACTCCACAACCGACTCGACTAAGTGATATTGAACTGACTGAGGCAGACCTACGAAAAGCCATCAAAGAACTGAGAACGAATGCAGCTGCTGGTCCTGACGGAGTACCAGCCATACTGCTGATTAAATGCTGTGACGCCCTGATTCCTCCTATCTGCAAGCTTTGGAGACACTCAATGGACACAGGCACAATTCCATCCTCACTAAAACAGGCCATCATTACTCCAGTCTACAAGGGTGGTGAAAAGAGCCTGGCGAAGAACCATCGACCGGTAGCTCTAACATCCCACCTCATCAAGATATTTGAAAAAGTCCTGAGGAACAAGCTTGTCAACTTCCTGGAGAAAAATGGCCTTATGAACTCCAGCCAGCATGGCTTCCGGAAAGGCAGGTCATGCCTTTCGAAGCTCCTGGCACATCATGACTGGCTACTCCACAGGCTTGCAGAGGGAGAAAATGTGGATGTCGTGTTGCTAAAACATTCGACAAGGTGGATCACGGCATCCTCCTTCACAAGATTAAGAAACTCGGCATCCAAGGCAAAATAGGTGTGTGGCTGCACAGTTTCCTCTCCGCAAGAGCGCCCACACTCGATATAGTCTCCCAGAAGATAAAATAAATAACCCTACACTTGACACATTCAAACAGAATAAACTAACACAGCGCACTACACATTATACAATATATATATATTATAGAAAACAGAGGGAGAGAATACCTTTTGTGTCGGGGAGCAGCTTCTAAATATTAATATAAAATAGTTTAGTCCCCAAATTATCAGGTTTTCTTTGCGAGCGGGTGGCACTAAACGGGAAGAAACGATTGTAAGGGTAACTCAGGAAAATTGATCACGGGCTTAATTTAAAATACGTTTTAGTTACGAGTAAATTTAAAGCTTTATTCATGAATAGTGCATGTTTATTCACCTAATATGATGATGAATCAGCCATTTACTATCCGATTTTGTCTCCAATTTCGCCATATAAGTAGAACAAGTACACATACACACTCCCTCTGAAGCTTTTTAAGTGTGTTTTTTTTGAGACGTTCAGTACATTATTTTAAGTAGAGGTAGGCATTTTTCGAGTATGTATGGAGTATACCGACTGGATCGCGAGTGAAGCGCGCTCTTGGAAACAGATATTGGTTGAGACTAGCGCGCCCATCCAGGTGTCTCTATTCAGATGGAATTTGTAGTCCATTATACACATGTAAGTCCCGATATTGGGGCGAGCTAAGATGTAGTAGAAACACAATGTATGGAGAGACCTGGTTGGAACACTCGATATTGTCTCCCAGAAGATAAAATAAATAACCCTACACTTGACACATTCAAACAGAATAAACTAACACAGCGCACTACACATTATACAAAATATATATATTATAGAATACAGAGGGAGAGAATACCTTTTGTGTCGGGGAGCAGCTTAAATTGTAGTTCGTTCTCTGTGAGATGGCGCTATTTATATGTTTGGAAAAGGGGAGTGGTTATTGTGGGGTGGAGTCTAAATAAAGGGGTGTGTGTGAGTGTGTGAGAGATCATATCCGGATGGGGAACTCAGAGAATTCCCAAATATATATATATATATCTTTATATTTATCGTGTTTAAATACTCATTAATTACCTCTCCTTGACAAGTTAATCGGTCACTAGCCAAATAATATATATATATTTTTTTCTTCTTTTCAACAGAGTATAATATCCCGCCGCCATAAAACAAGTTATAAATTACCCTTCTTGACAAGCTAATTGCAGGATATAATCACGGAGGGGAGAGAGAGTCTTTCTATGTATGTTTTTGAGACGTTCAGTCCATTATTTTTAAGTAGGGTAGGCATTTTTCGAGTATGTATGGAGTATGCCAACTAGATCGCGAGTGTAGCGCGCTCTTGGAAACAGATATTGGTTTAGACTAGCGCGCCCTGTATCTGGCCTCTGTATATCTCTGCACAATATACCTTGTATATAAATTTAATTAAATGTACAAACGTGCCTTTTTGTCTCCTTCAGTTTATATGGGGAGACCTGGTTGGAACACTCGATATTGTCTCCCAGAAGATAAAATAAATAACCCTACACTTGACACATTCAAACAGAATAAACTAACACAGCGCACTACACATTATACAAAATATATATATTATAGAATACAGAGGGAGAGAATACCTTTTGTGTCGGGGAACAACTTAAATTGTAGTTCGTTCTCTGTGAGATGGCGCTATTTATATGTTTGGAAAAGGGGAGTGGTTAGTGTGGGGTGGAGTCTAAATAAAGGGGTGTGAGTGAGAGAGAGAGAGAGAGAGAGAGAAAGAGAGAGAGAGAGAGAGAGATATATATATATATTATGTATACACAAAATATGTAGACGGGGAGAGAGAACTGTGCGATTTTTTTTGCCTAACGAGCGATAGCGAGAAGAGGAGAGAGAGAGAGAGTCTGTCTGTCTGTCTATTGAGACGTTCAGTCTATTATTTTTAAGACCTTTCTATGTTAACTTTTTAACTGTGCGATTTTTGTTGCCTGACGAGCGATAGTGAGAAGAGGATCGGCCTGGATACACAATATGTAGACGGAGAGAGGGAGAGAGAGAGTCTGTCTGTCTGTCTGTCTATTGAGACGTTCAGTCTATTATTTTAAGACCTTTCTATGTTGACTTTTTAACTGTGCGATTTTTTTGCCTGACGAGCGATAGCAAGAAGAGGAACCGACTTTCGGCCTGGATATTTTCTCTACCAGTCAATACAGGTTATATTAGGGAGAGGGGAGGGGGGGATGATATACAGTCAATACAGGTTATATTAGGGAGAGGGGAGGGGGGATGAAACAGTCATACAGTTATATTAGGGAGAGGGGAGGGGGGGATGATATACAGTCAATACAGGTTATATTAGGGAGAGGGGAGGGGGGATGATATACAGTCAATACAGGTTATATTAGGGAGAGGGGAGGGGGATGATATAGAGTCAATACAGGTTATATTTGGGAGAGGGGGGGGGGATGATATACAGTCAATACAGGTTATATTGGGGAGAGGGAGGGGGGATGATATACAGTCAATACAGGTTATATTAGGGAGAGGGGAGGGGGGATGATATACAGTCAATACAGGTTATATTAGGGAGAGGGGAGGGGGGATGATATACAGTCAATACAGGTTATATTAGGGAGAGGGGAGGGGGGATGATATACAGTCAATACAGGTCATATATTATGAGGGGGAGATAGGGGAGTTATCAATACAGGTTATATTGGGGAAGGGGAACGGAGGGATGATATACAGTCAATACAGGTTATATTAGGGAGACGGGAGGGGTATGATATACAGTTAATACAGGTTATATTAGGGTGGAAAAAGTCGTGTTTTAAGGGAGAGGGGTTGCTTTTATGGTCCCCCTTCTCCTTAGTGTTTAGCCCCCATTAGTTTTTCAGATCTTAAGAAGTTCGACCCAATAGCTTGGTGATGTTATGACCTACGCCCCATTTTTTCTTTGTCATATTAAGACTTTTCGTATTATTTAGGTATCATAATTTTCCTGGCAAGCGGTAGCAAGCCTGTAATTTTACCGGCTTTCAGTCAGGACATATTTCTATCGTAAAAATGTACATATTTATCTTGAAGGAGGGTCTTGGGGGGTGTATTTTCAAGGCTTGATTGAGGTCAATGGATGAAACTATAAAGAAAAATTATAAGATATATAGAAATGAGGAAATAAATTCGCCCATCCCATATTAATGCCAATCTTAAAACTAAATAATACTCGCCTGATACCTTTTAATTATCTGGGAGTAATCGGAAGATAAGAACAAAATATCACCGAAATTTATCACTTTGCGTATGTTGACTTTTGTTATGATGCACGACAGGGTGTCAAACAGGAGCAATTTTGTTTATAGATTTTTGATGAATATGAGAAGAAATATAAGAAAATTAATAGCATTGTTTTGGCCATTATATAACTTTCCAAGGCATAATCTTAACTATAAACCACAATTTCACCTTTAGATATACAATAATAATGAGTGAAAATAATGGACTTCACTTTCTTTTGTGGAAATTAATGAAAGCATATATGTAATCCACCAGGATTCGAACCCGGGTTATCACACACAGATTTTTAGACACATTAACGATTACACCACCAAGACGGTTAAAGGTTTATACACACACCTACGACTTATTATCCATTCTCGAATTTTCAGATAGAAATACAGGAGCTTTAGAAAAGTCAGATATACATACAGACACAGATACAGACGGACATCTACATACAGACAAATACAAATACACAAGCATAAATACAGACGCACACAGAGGCAGATATTTACAGACAGACACACAGACGGGTATTATGTACAGTACTTATAAAGAAAAATAAACAAGTCAGTACAGACAATAAAACGTTGTACTCAAATTAGACACAGACAAATACAGATGAAAATATGCAGTTCAGTCAGATACACTGTAATATTTGTGTTCACGTTTTGAGTACCAGCGACGTGTGTTATATTTTATTCTAGCTAACTTTAGGCGGTATTATGCAGGATTTGTACCAGTTAAAATGGTTGGTTGGGCTAGTTTAAAGTCTGTTATTGCCAGAGGTCCTTCCTAATGTGAATACAATAAGAACATAAGAACATAAGAAAATGGGAGTCTGCAAAAAGCCGATCGGCCCATACAAGGCAGATCCCTGTCACACCCAACCCTAATTACAAGGCCCAATTATAGACCCATCTCACTAATACCTTGAGTACTGACCCCACCAAAACGGTCAGAGATTAACACAAGATTACGGGGGTCTGCTGAGCGCCGAATGGCCCACACCTGGTAGATCCCCCTCACACCCAACCAATCTCGTCCATATGCCTATCTAATTTTATCTTAAAGCTCCCTATCGTTCTTGTTCCCACTATATCTCTTGGTAGCCTATTCCACCCATCTACAACTCTGTTACCAAACCAATATTTACCTATATCTTTTCTGAAACGAAATTTATCTAATTTGAAACCATTTGTACGAGTTATTTCGCTATCACTGAGCTTTAGTACATTTTTCATGTCTCCTTTATTAATTCCACTAACCCACTTGAATACCTCTATCATGTCACCTCTAACTCTGCGTCTCTCTAACGAATGTAAGCCTAATTTCTTCAACCTTTCTTCATACAGAAGATTTCTAATATTATGGATTATTTTTGTCATTCTACGTTGTACTCTCTCCAATGAATCTATGTCCATTCTGTAATAAGGACACCAAAATTGAACAGCATAATCCATATGGGGTCTCACTAATGACAAGTAAAGTTTTAAGATAACATCAGCAGTTCTGTTACTCACACTCCTAGATATGAACCCGAGAATCCTGTTTGCCTTGTTACGAACGCTTATACATTGTTTTCTAGGCTTCAAATCATTGCTAACAAACACACCTAGATCTTGCTCACAGTCTGAGTTTTCTAATTCCATATTAGCTAGTTTATATTTTAAAAAATTATGCATCTTCCCTATCTTTAATACCTTGCATTTTTCAATGTTAAACTTCATCTGCCATTTTACTGACCATTCGTGTAAGGTATCTAGATCCCTTTGCAGACACTCTATATCTCTAACTGAATCAATTTTTCTCCCCATTTTGGTATCGTCTGCAAATTTACTTATCCTACTAGTTATACCTAAATCAAGGTCATTTATGTATATAACAAACAACAGAGGACCTAATACAGATCCCTGGGGGACACCACTCTTGACTGATCCCCATTCTGACTTAGTACCATTTATGCTGACTCTCTGCTTCCTACCAATTAGCCATGACCTAATCCATCCTAACAACGCCCTACCTATTCCATGTGCCTCAACCTTTCTCATCAATCTCTCATGAGGGACTCTGTCGAAAGCTTTACTGAAATCTAAATATATAATATCATATGACTTGTCATTATCTACTGCTAATGGGGTTGAGTGACCCATATACGTATCAGAAGATCGGCGATGATACGGTGTTTCGGCACATAGTAAACAGAACTGGTTTCTTGTTTAAACATCGCCCACAAAGCATATTTAGTTTAATCTTGAGAGTGTTATTACCAGTATCAGTGAGGGGACAAGGAGCCGTCAGGCACTAGCCCAGCCCTGCCCAGGCACCATAAACCTCCAGCAGTGACCACAAGGTGAGTGAGGTGACCGTTTATAGGGCAGGCAGTTTCACCCTTATGGTTCCCCACCATAGGCCTCATCTTCCATCTACCCCAAGGACCTGACCCTCGGTCCTTCAACTTCTCAAACAATTCTAACCTTTATGAAGTATTTGCTATAAGGTCCATTTTCATTTCCCTCTCTCTAACCATTTAGGAAATACTTGCTACAAGGTCCATTTTCATTTATCTCTCTCTCTCTCTCTCTCTCTCTCTCTCTCTCTCTCTCTCTCTCTCTCTCTCTCTCTCTCTCTCTCTCTCTCTCTCTCTCTCTCTCTCTCTCTCTCTCTCTCTCTCTCTCTCTCTCTCTCTCTCTCTCTCTCTCAGCAGTGACATAAATCATCCAACGCCAAGAAAAAAACAGAGGCAACCGAGGACCACCAGCGATAAGGACCGAAGACAGCGAGGACCGAGGACAGCCATGAACATAAATGTAGATCCGACAAGAACCAAAAATATTATTAAAGAGCGTTCCGTGAGTTCTAAAATAACAAATTTAAAGGTTTTCTATGCAAACGCTCGTAGCATACGCAATACATTTCAGATTTAGAGAAGCAAGTGTTTACAGAAAATTATGATGTGATTGGCATAACAGAATCTTGGCTCAATACAGAAGATAGAGACATTTTAGCAGAGTATTCACTTCCCGGTTATGTAATGTTTGAGAAAAGCCGAATAAATCGAAATGGAGGTGGCCTTTTACTTTATATCAAAGAAAGTCTTAATCCTACCCTCTTGTCAAAACCTTAAATTGTGAACGTCGACGCATCTTTTGTGCTAATAAAGAATAATAAAGATACAAAAATAATACTTGCATTAATATACAGACCTCCAGCTCAATCAGTGCAAACTGACCGAGAAATTTACGAACAAATTGCAGATGTAAGTAACTCACAAGATACCGTAATTTTTGGCGACTTTAATTTACCTGTGACCAAGTGGGGCGATACTCTTACTTCACACTCCGGACATGACTTGTATACGAACTTGCAAGAGAGTTCGCTTTATCAATTTGTTCGAACGCCAACCCGTGGTAATAACGTTCTTGACATTGTACTTGCAACAAAAGAAGAATTAATAGAGAATTTGAATGTTGGTGATGAATTCAGTAACAGCGACCATCGTACGATAACTTTCACTTTAAAGTTTACTAGTAACGAACCAAATAGTAGCATCGAAAAAGTCCCTAATTTCAAGAAAGCAAACTTCCATAAACTTAGAGCTATGTTTAAAGAAACTGACTGGAGCTTTTTAATTCACAATAACGACATAAATACATCTTGGAAGTTATTCGAAGCCACTTACCTAAAAGCAGTACAAGACTGCATACCATCGAAAATACGGCGTCCAAGCCATAATAATAAGCCCAACTGGTGGAATAAAGATATTTCAAACTGCCTGCTTGCTAAAAAATTTGCTAATGATAGATTAAAATCCTCACAAAATGACGAAGAACGGCTGAAATTTGTAGAGCTACGACGCAAAGCCAAAAAGTTAATTAAGCAAAGTAAAAAGACCTTAGAGTTACATATTGCGAATGAAAGTAAAACAAACCCGAAAGAATTCTATAGTTATATCAGAAAGAAAAAAGTAGTTACTTCAACTGTTGGACCGTTAGTCGATGAAAAAGGAGAATACACCAAAGGCGAAGTACAAATGAGTAATGCCCTCAATACCTTCTTTGCATCAGTTTTTACAACAGAAGACCTCAGTGATATCCCTACACCATCGCCGATTCAGATTGATAATTCAGATGTTCTAAGCAATATCACCATTACAGAGAGAGAAGTATTGAATTGTTTAGATAAACTCAAGGTAAATAAAACGCCTGGACCTGATACAATCTCGCCTCGAGTTCTAAAGGAAGCTAAGGATGAGCTCTCCAAACCACTGACATTACTATTCAATAAATCCTTGCAGTCTGGAACTATGCCTGATCAGTGGAAGCTAGCCAACGTAACACCGATATTCAAAAAAAGGCAGCAAATCCCGACCCCATAACTATCGTCCAATTAGCTTAACCTCAGTTGTATGTAAAATGCTAGAAACGGTCATACGAGACCGACTCGTAAATCACTTAGAGGAAAATAACATACTTAAAGATACTCAACACGGCTTTCGTAAAAAAAGTTCCTGTTTAACAAACCTCTTAGACTTCTTCCACGATATCCTCAACCTCTACGATGAGAGTAAAGCTGTAGATATTATATACCTTGATTTTCAAAAGGCCTTTGACAAAGTTCCCCACAAACGTTTACTGCTAAAACTAAAAGCGCATGGAATACAAGACGGTGTGTTGAAATGGATAGAAAATTGGCTCAGCGACAGAAAGCAAAGAGTAGTCATAAACGGTAAGGCATCTAAATGGACCAATGTAAGTAGCGGGGTACCCCAGGGATCGGTACTAGGACCAATTCTCTTTCTAATTTACATCAACGACATAGATGAGGGTCTCACCTGTACAATCTCAAAATTTGCTGACGATACAAAAATTGCAAATAGCGTACTCTCAAAAGATCAAGTTGACGATATGCAACACAATCTAGATAAATTGTCATGTTGGGCCCAAATTTGGCAAATGAGTTTCAATGCGGATAAATGTAAAGTACTACATATCGGATACCTAAATGAGAAAGCAAACTATTCGATGAATGGCACTCAGCTTAAGAATGTAAACAGAGAAACCGATCTGGGAGTAACAATATCGAGTAACCTAAAACCGAGTCAACAATGTTCAGAAGTTGTTAAGAAGGCAAACAAAATAATTGGCTTTATAGGCAGGTCATTTGAGCATAAATCCAAAGAAGTTATCCTAACCCTTTACAATTCCTTAGTCCGCCCTCTTCTGGAATACTGCGTTCAATCCTGGTGCCCTTATTACCAAAAAGATATAAACAAGCTAGAACGAGTTCAACGTAGAGTTACCAAAATGATACCTAGCCTAAAGAACAAACCATACGAAGAGCGTCTTAGAGAATTAAATCTATTTCCTTTAACCCAGCGCAGATTAAGAGGTGACTTAATTCAAGTGTTTAAAATCATCAAAGGCATGGACAATATGAACTCTAGTAAGTACTTCACTATCGACCAATCTAATTACACGCGGGGAAACGGTTGCAAAATTATTGGTAAATCTTTTAACTCACACGAATCTAAGAATTTCTTCTTCAATCGAGTTGTCAACTTGTGGAATGGGCTTCCCCGAAACGTTATAGACTGCATCACCGTTGATTCATTTAAACTCCGCCTAGACAAATATCTCGCATCAAACCCGCGACTGACTGCGTTTGTAAATGAATAACTTTATTTTATCCCCCCCTCAGTTACTAACCAATCTGTCCCCTACTAACTTCCTAATCCTGCCACGGACATTAGTTCCAGGGCAGTAATTCCCTTTCCAATGTTCCCTTACCCACTCTAAACCACTGTTTGGACACTTGATCCTCAGTGTTTTGGAGGACAAGCAACCTAGAAGGGTCACTAGATCTGTTGTTGCTTGATTTCCTTTGTACTCCTTTGTACTCTCTCTCTCTCTCTCTCTCTCTCTCTCTCTCTCTCCTTTTTATCCTTAACATCTTTCCATCCACTTTCAATCACCGCACTTAACCGCCTCATTGCTATTATTTTTTTTGGTTATCTATAACTTCAGATCGCTTTTTATCATTTTAGTTATTTGTTTTCCTCTAACATCTTTCATACCCAACCAGGCCAGCCCCCTCTCCAGCTCTCTCTCTCTCTCTCTCTCTCTCTCTCTCTCTCTCTCTCTCTCTCTCTCTCTCTCTCCTTTTTATCCTTAACATCTTTCCATCTTTCCATCCACTTTCAATCACCGCACTTAACCGCCTCATTGCTATTATTTTTTTGGTTATCTATAACTTCAGATCGCTTTTTATCATTTTAGTTATTTGTTTTCCTCTAACATCTTTCATACCCAACCAGGCCAGCCCCCTCTCCAGCTCGCTTTCTTTCTTTCGGCTTTCGTAAAAAACGTTCCTGTTTAACAAACCTCTTAGACTTCTTCCACGATATCCTCAACCTCTACGATGAGAGTAAAGCTGTAGATATTATATACCTTGATTTTCAAAAGGCCTTTGACAAAGTTCCCCACAAACGTTTACTGCTAAAACTAAAAGCGCATGGAATACAAGACGGTGTGTTGAAATGGATAGAAAATTGGCTCAGCGACAGAAAGCAAAGAGTAGTCATAAACGGTAAGGCATCTAAATGGACCAATGTAAGTAGCGGGGTACCCCAGGGATCGGTACTAGGACCAATTCTCTTTCTAATTTACATCAACGACATAGATGAGGGTCTCACCTGTACAATCTCAAAATTTGCTGACGATACAAAAATTGCAAATAGCGTACTCTCAAAAGAACAAGTTGACGATATGCAACACAATCTAGATAAATTGTCATGTTGGGCCCAAATTTGGCAAATGAGTTTCAATGCGGATAAATGTAAAGTACTACATATCGGATACCTAAATGAGAAAGCAAACTATTCGATGAATGGCACTCAGCTTAAGAATGTAAACAGAGAAACCGATCTGGGAGTAACAATATCGAGTAACCTAAAACCGAGTCAACAATGTTCAGAAGTTGTTAAGAAGGCAAACAAAATAATTGGCTTTATAGGCAGGTCATTTGAGCATAAATCCAAAGAAGTTATCCTAACCTTTTACAATTCCTTAGTCCGCCCTCTTCTGGAATACTGCGTTCAATCCTGGTGCCCTTATTACCAAAAAGATATAAACAAGCTAGAACGAGTTCAACGTAGAGTTACCAAAATTATACCTAGCCTAAAGAACAAACCATACGAAGAGCGTCTTAGAGAATTAAATCTATTTCCTTTAACCCAGCGCAGATTAAGAGGTGACTTAATTCAAGTGTTCAAAATCATCAAAGGCATCGACAATATGAACTGTAGTAAGTACTTCACTATCGACCAATCTAATTACACGCGGGGAAACGGTTTGAAAAATTTGGTAATCTTTTAACTCACACGAATCTAAGAATTTCTTCTTCAATCGAGTTGTCAACTTGTGGAATGGGCTTCCCCGAAACGTTATAGACTGCATCACCGTTGATTCATTTAAACTCCGCCTAGACAAATATCTCGCATCAAACCCGCGACTGACTGCGTTTGTAAATGAATAACTTTATTTTATCCCCCCCTCAGTTACTAACCCATCTGTCCCCTACTAACTTCCTAATCCTGCCACCGACATTAGTTCCAGGGCAGTAATTCCCTTTCCAATGTTCCCTTACCCACTCTAAACCACTGTTTGGACACTTGATCCTCAGTGTTTTGGAGGACAAGCAACCTAGGAGGGTCACTAGATCTGTTGTTGCTTGATTTCCTTTGTACTCCTTTGTACTCTCTCTCTCTCTCTCTCTCTCTCTCTCTCTCTCTCTCTCTCTCTCTCTCTCTCTCTCTCTCTCTCTCTCTCTCTCTCTCTCTCTCTCTCTCTCTCTCTCTCTCTCTCTCTCCTGTTTATCCTTAACATCTTTCCATCCACTTTCAATCACCGCACTTAACCGCCTCATTGCTATTATTTTTTTTGGTTATCTATAACTTCAGATCGCTTTTTATCATTTTAGTTATTTGTGCTCTAACATCTTTCATACCCAACCAGGCCAGCCCCCTCTCCTGCTCTCTCTCTCTCTCTCTCTCTCTCTCTCTCTCTCTCTCTCTCTCTCTCTCTCTCTCTCTCTTTTATCTTAACATCTTTCCATCCACTTTCAACACCGCACTTAACCGCCTCATTGCTATTATTTTTTTATCTATAACTTCAGATCACTTTGAATCATTTTACTTATTTGTATTCCTGTAACATCTTTCATACCCAACCAGGCCAGCTCCCTCTCCAGCTCACTTTCTTTCTTCGCTTTCGTAAAAAACGTTCCTGTTTAACAAACCTCTTAGACTTCTTCCACGATATCCTCAACCTCTACGATGAGAGTAAAGCTGTAGATATTATACCTTGATTTTCAAAAGGCCTTTGACAAAGTTCCCCACAAACGTTTACTGCTAAAACTAAAAGCGCATGGAATACAAGACGGTGTGTTGAAATGGATAGAAAATTGGCTCAGCGACAGAAAGCAAAGAGTAGTCATAAACGGTAAGGCATCTAAATGGACCAATGTAAGTAGCGGGGTACCCCAGGGATCGGTACTAGGACCAATTCTCTTTCTAATTTACATCAACGACATAGATGAGGGTCTCACCTGTACAATCTCAAAATTTGCTGACGATACAAAAATTGCAAATAGCGTACTCTCAAAAGAACAAGTTGACGATATGCAACACAATCTAGATAAATTGTCATGTTGGGCCCAAATTTGGCAAATGAGTTTCAATGCGGATAAATGTAAAGTACTACATATCGGATACCTAAATGAGAAAGCAAACTATTCGATGAATGGCACTCAGCTTAAGAATGTAAACAGAGAAACCGATCTGGGAGTAACAATATCGAGTAACCTAAAACCGAGTCAACAATGTTCAGAAGTTGTTAAGAAGGCAAACAAAATAATTGGCTTTATAGGCAGGTCATTTGAGCATAAATCCAAAGAAGTTATCCTAACCCCTTACAATTCCTTAGTCCGCCCTCTTCTGGAATACTGCGTTCAATCCTGGTGCCCTTATTACCAAAAAGATATAAACAAGCTAGAACGAGTTCAACGTAGAGTTACCAAAATGATACCTAGCCTAAAGAACAAACCATACGAAGAGCGTCTTAGAGAATTAAATCTATTTCCTTTAACCCAGCGCAGATTAAGAGGTGACTTAATTCAAGTGTTCAAAATCATCAAAGGCATCGACAATATGAACTGTAGTAAGTACTTCACTATCGACCAATCTAATTACACGCGGGGAAACGGTTGAAAAATTATTGGTAAATCTTTTAACTCACACGAATCTAAGAATTTCTTCTTCAATCGAGTTGTCAACTTGTGGAATGGGCTTCCCCGAAACGTTATAGACTGCATCACCGTTGATTCATTTAAACTCCGCCTAGACAAATATCTCGCATCAAAACCCGCGACTGACTGCGTTTGTAAATAAATAACTTTATTTTACCCCCCCCTCAGTTACTAACCCATCTGTCCCCTACTAACTTCCTAATCCTGCCACAGATATTAGTTCCAGGGCAGTAATTCCCTTTCCAATGATCCCTTACCCACTCTAAACCACTGTTTGGACACTTGATCCTCAGTGTTTTGGAGGACAAGCAACCTAGAAGGGTCACTAGATTTGTTGTTGCTTGATTTCCTTTGTACTCCTTTGTACTCCTTTGTACTCCCTCGCCCCCGCCCCTGCTCTCTCTCTCTCTTTCTCTCTCTCTTAACATTTTGTACAATTTAATAATTTTTCCATAACTGCTGCCCTAGATCCGGTTACCCACTCAGATCCTGGTTCTCGCTCACTCTCTGGCTCTCTCCCTATCTTGATGTTGACAGCATTATTAATATCCTAAGCATTTATTAATACTCAACATCAGGGTGGCGTCGCCAGTGTAAGTAATCATAGGATATAATTGGCGTGCTTCCTTTCAATCAGTTAGATCTTTTAGTTGTACCGGTGCCCAATGCCGAGGATTTATACATTTAACCACTTAGCTTTAGGAGAAGCAGGCCAATTGCCCATCAGAAAGGTTGACTATGATATGTGATTTTTTTTTTGTTTTTTTTTTTTTTTACATATCCCATCAGAAAGGTTGACTATGATAAGTGAATTGTTATGCATCCAGCCAATTATACATTAATAACAACAGCAATAATCTAGATATGTGCCAGGAGAGATTTCCCGGGGTTTCTGAAACAAGGGAGACATGGTAGAGATGGAAGCACCACGGGAAGATCAGGAGGACGGCTTGGTAGAGGCAGAGGAACGGATAATCTTGGAAGACTATGGCCTAGCAGATACTAAGTGTCTTAAGTGCGGAACAACCAATGCAAGAAAGAATTCGCGAAAATGTTCCGGCTGTCTTAGATCTATTCATTTATCTTGTGCTAAGCTGACAAAGAAAACATCAGGAGAACAACCAAACTGGAAATGTCTCGCATGCCCAGGGCCCACTGCAGAGCCAACCGGGGCAACACCGGCAACACCGGTCGCCGACTTGACCCCACTGGTGACCAAATGGAAAGCGCGGATCCAGGTCCTTGCCCGGGTACCTAAAGGAGCCAGAATCCAAGTGGCAGAGGCCCTTACAACCATCATAAAGCAGGCCCTACAGCTCAAGACACCCCTCGCATGGGCACGGCTCCTGGGTTTCTCCTATGGGGCCCTCCGAAAACCACCCAGAACCAACATACAAGACCATCTTCAGGTTTCACTAGCCACCAGAGTGAAACGTCAAGTAGCACAGTATATGGATGGAAACAAACTGGTGGAACCCCCCGAACAGCAACCAAACAGGGCCCAGAAGCACCAGGACAAGGAAGAGGAAGAGGCTGAACAGCTACGTAAGAGGGTCGCGGCGAAGCTGGCGGATAGTGACATCAAAGGGGCCGTCAGACTGTTGTCCTCTTCAGAAGGTTTTGCTGGTCAAGGCACCGAAGTTGTTGAAGCCCTACAAGAAAAGCACCCACCTACACCTAGGGACCTAAACCTCCCCCCTGCCCCAAATGACCAGATGCGCCAACCTTTAGTTGTCACGAAGGAGCAGGTGGTCGCCGCAGTGACTTCATTCCCAGCAGGCTCAGCCGCGGGCCCAGATGGTATCCGACCCGCCCACCTCAAAGGCCTCTTGGGTCAGGGATCAGGAGCCGCTGGGGAGGCACTCTTGGAAACGCTCACCAAATTCATCAACATGGTTTTAAGAGGGGAAGTACCCGACTGTGCCACACCCCTATTTTTTGGGGCATCACTCTGTGCACTGGCAAAAAAAGATGGCGGTGTGCGCCCAATAGCAGTAGGGAACACCTTCCGCCGCCTTGCCACAAAGGTGGGTTTGAAACCACTCTCGAATGGCCTAGGTCAACACTTAAGACCAGTTCAACTAGGTTTCGGAACTCCAGGGGGGTGTGAAGCTGCTGTACACGCAACCCGCACCTACCTCAGCCAAGCCCAAGAAAAACGAGTGCTTCTAAAGATTGACATGCAGAACGCATTCAACAGCATTCGCAGGGATGTCTTCCTCCGTGCAGCTCAAGAACACATCCCCACTCTGTACCCCCTACTTTGGCAGGCTTATTCCAAACCTTCAATCCTGATTTTTGGCGAGACGGTAATCCCATCAGAGACCGGGTTACAGCAGGGAGATCCAGGTGGTCCTGCTCTTTTCTCAATAGGGGTGGATGCAGCAGCTAACAAAGTAAGGTCAGAGCTGAATGTATGGTACCTGGACGATGCAACCTTGGGTGGGTCAGTAGAGAACGTTCTAACCGACCTAAATAACATCATAACTGACCTCGGCCAGGCCGGGCTAGTGATAAATGACACCAAATGTGAACTTGTTCTCCTCAACCACACACGTGAACAAGGAGAAGAGACTCAGGCCCTGTTCCGAAACATATTGCCAGATGTAAAGATCCTTCAGGAGCACCAGCAAACCCTATTAGGTTCCCCACTAACTCTGGCAGCAATCCCACCAGCACTTCAAGTTAAAAAGGAGGAGCTTCAACGTCTCGTGAGTCGCCTGATACACATCGATGCCTACTCAGCTCTGGCCCTGCTCAAGAACTGTTTCTCCATCCCAAAAGTCCAATACCTCCTGCGCACATCGATGACTTACACGAACAATGGCGGCCTCCAAGAATTAGACAGCATAATCCGAGAAGCAGTGACCAGCATCACCAACGTGGAATTTTAAGAACGGGCCTGGACACAAGCCACCCTTCCTGTCCGCCTCGGGGGCTTGGGCATACGGAGAGCCTCGGATATTGCCTCCCCAGCCTTTATCTCTTCCCTCATCGCGACCAACGACCTCGTATTGTCCATCCTTTATTCTAAACCCGGAATGACACTTAATGGGGACGTAACAGCAGCGATTAACACCTGGAAGGGAAGTACAGGAGTAGAGGAGGAGCCTCAGGGTACCTCCAGGAGCAAGCAGAAAGCGTGGGATACCATCTCGGCGAAGAAAACTCAAGAAAATCTCCTAACCAATGCAGACCAGGTTGCAAAAGCACGCCTCCAGGCAGCCGCCCGTTCGGAGAGTGGCTTGTGGTTACACGCCATCGCCATCCCACCTCTTGGAACTCACTTGGATGCTGAAGCGCTCCGGGTCGCCATCGCGCTCAGAGTGGGTGCGGCAGTTTGTCACCCACACACTTGCAAGTGTGATGGGAGGATGGATGCTCAAGGTCACCATGCCTTGTCATGTAATTACAACGCAGGCCGCCTGCCAAGACACTCTGCACTAAATGATGTCATAAAACGGGCCCTGCAGAGTGCTAACTGTGCATCAATCCTCGAACCACATGGACTTCACAGAGAAGACGGCAAACGGCCAGATGGGATGACCACTTTCCCTTACAAGAATGGCCGGTGCCTCGTGTGGGATGCCACATGTGTTGACACTTTCTCCACAACCAACGCCGCCAGAAACGCCGACGAAGCAGGTGAAGCCGCCCGGATAGCAGAAAATAAAAAACGAGAAAAATATCAAGCCATCGCCAGAATTCATCAGTTCGCACCCCTGGCATTCGAAACTTCAGGAGTCTTCGGCCCTACCACCCTTAAGATGGTGAATGAAATAGGCCGTAAAATCAGAGAAGTTTCAGGAGAACCCCGGGAAACCCTCTGGCTCAAGCAAAGACTAGGGATGGCTATCCTCCGGGGCAATGCCACCAGCGTCATGAGCTCAGTTCGACAGGACTGGGTCATGCCACTGCGTGAGGCCCCAGCAGGAGTGGTGTATCCGTAGTCTTTCCACAGTAGGGTAAAACAAAACATAAACTTTATTTGTATGTAACATGTGTGATGCACATTAATAAAAGGGGATGTGTCGGATGGTTGAAAGCCACAGTTGCTCGCGCGTTTGGGGCTAGCAACACGTATTATGAAAAACATGCATCCTCCTTCATTCACTGTCCCCCCCTTCACTCACTCAACCCCACAATTTGCCGGAGGATAACAGATTTTTCACAATACGTAGATGGAGGTCTTTAAAAAAATAAAAAAAAAAAATAAAAAAAAAAAAAGGGGTAAAACATTGGCAAGGACAAACTCGGAGAAGGATTTAAGGATACACATATCATCGGATTTGAGATCAGCGCAGCATATAAACAACATAATTTCAAAAGCAAACAGTAGATTGGGGATTATCATGCATAATTTTGAGATTTTGAATAAGGAAATTTTCATGGCTTTCTACCTGTCTTTGGTCAGACCACTGTTGGAATACACAGTGCAGTGTTGGTCGCCCTTTCTAGTTAAAGACATTGAACACTTAAGAGAAAATCCAATATAGGGGAATCTGGATGATCTCAGAACTTTCAGGCTTAGCATATGAGGAATTATGTCGACAGTTAGGAATTCAGACTTTGAAAGACAAAAGAATGCGGGGGGATATGATTCAGACTTATAAACTGTTACATGGGTTGGACAACATGGACTACACAAGAATGTTCAAAATTAGCTCAATTTTAATGAGAGACACAGTCTAAAATTAGAATGCCCAAGCCACTGGAGAGCCAACCTGAGTGGTAATAGTTTCTCTATATGAGTAATTAAGCATTGGAATTCCTTGCCCGAGTGGGTGATTGTGTCGGACAATATTTCAAATTTCAAGAGAAACTATGACAAATATATTGGAATGTACTAATTTGAAATAAATTTATAGTTAGAGATGGGGGTTCACACAAGAAGATATCTTTTAACTCTCCCACTAAATATGATTAATGATTTATTCACATTAGTATAGGTATTTTTAAATATATACTGCAATAAAAATAATAACACCAATACTAAAAACAATTATAAAAAATAATAATATTAATAATAATAATAATAATGATAATAATAATGATGTTGACAATATTAATAGAATAATGATGTTCCCAACAGGTAATGTTCGAGATATGTGACATTTTAACCGCTGATCTGGAGGAGGGATCGTACGACATAATTTACAGCAAGGACGTCTTTAACTACATCAAGGAGAAAGACAAGCTCTTCACGAAACTCTATGTACGTGTAAGGCCGCTAGTATCATACAACCCATTATCCCCTCAACATTAATCATCAAGTATTATCCCATTGGACATTTGGATATTTTTGGACAACCGTATTTAAACCAATTAGTTTGGAGATTTTATATTGTTTCACCTCATTAGTTTGGCAATTATAAGACACTTCACCTCATTAACCCGTTCAGTACCAGTGACGGCTCTCTGCCCTCAGTAGATAAATCACTCCCCAGTCGCAGCGACGGCAGAGAGCTGTCAGTAATATGCTTTCCTTGTAACTGCCAGCATCAGGCAGCGCCTGGTACCACGACCATTTGAGCACTGCTCTAGAGTTGGCAACACTTCTCAGCTTATATCCAAGCCTCTACTGGCTGTGAGAGTCAGTATTCCTCTATCTTTTGAGGTGGGAGGTTGTTATATCTTGCCATTTTGGCCACATTGCTTGGGACTTGGGGGGACTTTTATTAGTGTGCCTATGGTACAGTAGGGGTTAAGATGACAATCTTTTGTGGGCGAGCGAGAGTGATACTGCAATTTAGGAGGAACTGGACATTTGTCTGCAATAACAGGTACTCATTTACTTTGAAGGGATCTGGGTGGCCGTTTTTTATTTTGTTTTAGTTTGAGGACACCTTTTTCATAGTTTAGCGGGCAAACTGAAAATACATTGCAAGTAATTGGCAACATCAATCAAAGCCCTCTATAATATTTGTACTAAATATCATCATAACTCCCAAGACGTCGTATTTCCACTATTATGGCCTGGCATCTTTTGAAGTATATTTTTATTTAATATTCGTTTATCTTCAGTCTCGTTTCCGATACCAGTGCCAAAGGTCTAAACAATAGTCCTGGCAATATGATAATGTTTTAAAGGTAACGAATATTTAGCGTTCGCGTAATACCCGCCTAGCTCCCAATTCTTGGTCTGATATGTGGCTCCTTCGACCTCTTCTCCTCTTTTCCTCTTTACAACAATGATTTTTTTTAACCTGGCGAAAAACTGCGTGACTCCCTTAACAGCTCAATTTTCAATAATTCATAGAAAATTAAGAAACTGCTATGTGTCTGCATCATATTAATTACAAGTTTTCACAATTAACGACATATTGTGCTACACAAAAGTTGTAATAGTTGAGATATTAATATAGGGACAAGTTCATTTATCGCAAATTAATATAAACTGACTAGAGGGTTTCACTACATTATTCTGGCTATCATTAACTGAGTTTATGGAGATTAGAAAAAAACAAAACAATTGCTTATCATTAACCAGAATCAGATGCGAATAGCACCAATGTACTGAAGGGCACAGAACTGTGAACGGAGAATAACTACATCATTAAGGTGATTTCGGGATATATGGTAAATTATGGCCCCTTCACACATTCATGATTTGGATCTCAACTTGACACAAATCAAATGTTGTGGCAATGTCGGTGAATTCCATCACGATAAAGCCCTCTCACGAGACCATCTCGTACTGACTACAATCATATACGTAAGCAAAACGAACCCACCACGTACGGTATACAGCCATCCCTACCTCACTGCCACTAAACAGGATAAGGTGGCGATCAGAGTCTGAACCACACGAAAGTCACAAGCAACATCCCGAAAATCACACATACTTAAAACGTATCCAGGTATCCAGTATGTGTCATGATCGTTAGATGCAGATAGCGTACAGGTTTTGTGACAAGACCACACCCCATTTTCATATTTGTTTCTGTCATTTATGTTACTGCGTGTATATTTATGTTACCGAGTACATATTATACACTATCATTAACCTCGTATTTAATATTTGGGATAATGTTAAGAACAGGTTTATAAAATACAACCCTTTCATACCTATATTATGAACAAAATATGTGGTGATATTGTGAACAATATTAACGATAAATAGATTGCGATGACATTTTAAGAAACAGACCGAAAACATCGTAACCTAGGTGGCCCTTTGGAAAGCAGAGACCGCTAATTATTTGTGTATATTTCTCATTATCATATCTCTTGTCATCTGCTTTCTCTCTCTATTACTTACATTTCAATCTATTGTATTTATTTGTATCTCCCATAGTTATCAGCACTTACATTTGTTATTTGGTCTTTATGGAATCTGTGAATCATTTCTGATTTGATGGGCTAAGTATAATTATTATTCCACCTATATATAATGAGCCAAATTACACAAGTCAACTAAACAATGTTAAATTTGTGTTTCCCCAATCTATAAATATATTGAGTCGAGCTCACTGACAAGTGAAAGCGATCAATATGTATGATGAGCAGACTTAGCTTTCTGAAACGATAAGCTGTCAACACCTTACGCTCAGCCTACAGAGAAGATAGGGCAAAAATGTATATTGTACTCTTTTGTCATAATAAATATTTGTATTGGAAATTTGTAATGGTAGGATATTACTTGTTCTCAATTCCATGGAATTAGAAACTAAACAATGATTAAAAGTATATCAAGCAACAAATAATGATGTCCATAAATAACGAAGATAATTATATACATGAGATAGATAGATAAATAGAGAGACAGGTGGTTAGGTCTATGCGATCGATATGTGTGCGAACATGTATAAGACATACTTATTATTCTAAAATTATAAGTTGTCAACACCTTAGTTCAGCCTACAGAGAACATGTATGTATGTATGTATATACCCAGCCATATACCCCATAGCTGTGAGACGCCAACTCGAGACAGAGAAACAAAATTTAATGTTCCAATTCTTAGCGACCCGGGACCACTTTCGTGTTCCTAGCTCGTCTCGTCTAGTAGGTGAATTTTACAAGGGGAGGAGGATTCCTAGCCCCGGCCCCCGAAGTAGGAACATTTGTATAGGAAAAAGAGACAAACAGAAACGGCTAAGGTTGGATAGAGGATGCCAAACCTCACTCTGGACAAGGTAGGGTAAATCATTATATCGTACTCTTTTGTCATAATCATTATTATTGTAATGGTAGGATATTATTTTGTTTTTTCAATTATTTGGCATAAGAAACTAAACATTGATTAAAACGACATCAAACAAAAAATAAGTATGTCCAATAATTAGGGAGATAATTAGATACAGAAGATAGATACAGTAGAGGTCCAAGATCCATGCAAGCGATAAAGTGTGCAATATATATGAAATTATCAGCACTTTTTCATGTTTTTTCTTTTCTTAACCCTTATTTAGCGGCGAGCAACATAAGTCGAGTTAAATAAAGCTGGACTATGTGGCGGCGCTCGACATAGGTCGAGTGGCAATTTCAGCACGTAATGTGGCTGAGAGAGAGAGACAAGTGGTGGCAGGAGACTAGCGAGCGTATGACTGCTCCAGACCACCGCGGCGAACCTACTGACACAAATCTCAGCTCCCTCCTCCCTCTCTCACTCGCTACATACTCAATTATGTACTGAAAGTACCGAATTACCTGCTTTTTGCACTCGCGTTGCACGGTTATTGCAAGAAAACTATCCATCATACAAGGATCGTTATGGTGTCATTCGAAAGCTCTGTTTATGCCCTTTCAGGGATAGGTACTTGTTTTACGTTCTGGGTCTTATTTAGGCATGAAAATGATCACGTAAACAGCCCTATTTTGGCTAAAAACACCCCGCTGTGCGGTACACATAAATAAACCGCATAGGCCGCTCGTAAGGTGTTAAATTTGTTCTATATATATTTGTATTATTTACTTATATATTTAGAGTTCTTTCGAGATGTTGTCGGTGTGCTTTCGTAGTGTTTGGTGTGGTTAGGTGACAGTATGTGATGAATACGAGCTGTTCTCATAGAACAGTCGCAACTTCTGTTTTCGGTTTGACGTCGCGCGTCTTACCACAATATTTTGCAACTTTACATCGTTGCCACACCGTAATATACGAACTTGTTACTTATTCATAGTGACATACTACGATAAAAAGTCAGGTCACGACACGCTATGTAATTTTAGTGGATCCGTTCAAGTTTTATAGCCTTCCATGAGATAACAAGAGACACTGTGACACGTCACGAGATGTACGGAAACGCATGCAGACTTCAACAAGAACCTCTTGCCATGTTATATCGTGGTTCAAATCGTGAATGTGTGACGGGGCCATGAGGGGCATTCATACTAGCGAACGAGAAGTCGGAGCCATTATAGGGACATTAAAACTAGCTAAAAGATGGTGCAGATTAATTGACCACTTGCGAGCCGTAAAGATGAAGATTTGGAAGAAATATAAACATTTTATGACTTTGTGATAAATGTAAATATTGTTGAATGTAATTTCATGTATTTATATATGCACTACAACCGTGTGTTAGCTGATAATTCTGTAAAATATTGACGTCTACACCAACATCTTCTTTATATCATGGAACTTGCAAGTGGTTAATTGACGACTTGCAAGTTACACACTGGAAGGAAGTTGTAGCTGTAGACATTGATGTTTAGAAGAATTACCAGCTAATAAGCGGTTGTAGTACATTCATATAATTATACACATTAGAATACAACGTACGTTCTATTTACCACAAACTAACATTTTTGTTTGCATTTCCGTTAACAAATCGATATTTACGGCTTCAACTTCCTTATATCCAGAAAGTTGCATCAATTGGTTAGTTCGGGGCACTGGAATCGTCGTCGGAGGTGTCGTCGGTTCAGGAATGTGTCCGGGTCAGCCTGATCTACACCTGGTTCCAAATAATTATGGAAAGACCTTTGAACATTAACATCTATAACTCACAAACGACTAGAGTAATTGAGCTCATATTTCTACCAATTAGGAAGGGTTAGCCTATGATAGGTGTGGAAAATTACAGACCATATGCTCTATCTAGCCCTTTATGGGTTACGGAGGCTAGGGTTAACGATTTCTGGCCTGCCAGCTTTGAACAGGGTATAGTTGTTGTTGTTGTTGCTGTTCCCCACGCTGTCTGACCGAACAGCCCCAAGGTCCCAAGCAAGGCCAAGGCCATAACTGAGCGTCCCCACAAAAGCCCTCCCTGCTTTCCACTAATAAAGCCAAGTTGACCGAAGCCACTCCAAGGCATTGAGCTGAGGAGGGTTCGGAAATGCCCGGGAAACCAAAAACCTACCCAAGGCCCTGTGCCCCTCAGCGATGAAGGGAAAGTTGAAGGGCAAAGGAAAGATGTGATGCTTTGGCTTTCAATCTGCCAACCTCTAGGTTGGCAGTAGGGAGGTCAATCCACGGAAGAGACGCCTTCACTTGAGATCTAGAAAATATATAAGTAAAAGGAACAGTCAGAGTAAGCTATGGGTATGGCAGAGAATGCTCAGCTCTCACTCTGAAAAACCAGCCCATCACCATATGACTAGAACCTAATCCTCTCCGCATCACCTAGGAAAGGCCCTAGAAAGCTGCCTTTGGCGGGGGGATAGTTCTCATATTTCAACTCCTTTCTAGGTTGGGCACCCGCCCACAGGGTATAGTAGGTGGGAGTACTATAGGTAACATACTAGAGTGCACAGCAAGTGACTGGCTTACAGGTGTATGTGGCAGGCAGGGTGTGGTTAGAGTACATTAAATATTATAGAGCCGTGACATTGGTGTTGGGATTCAGAAACATGGTACCTGGGGACTTAAAGTGACCTGATAGATTCAGGAATTACGAAAAAAAACAGAGGTGTAAATATACGAGAGCGAGGTGGAAGGACAGAGAGGCAGAGGTAGACCGAAGGAGAGGTGGAAGGATGGAGTGAGGAATTATATGAATGAAGGCGGTGCTGGTTGGGGGGAGGGGCATCAACTAACTGGGGACAGAGGTGCATGGGGGCGGGTCGTTTGTGCCCATCCCTTCGGGGATCACGGCGTCAGGCAATAGATAGATAGATAGAAATATAATTATAAGGTCTATAGGCTCAAAAACTGAGGTGCAAAAATAATGGTATTGTTATGTCGGGTTATTATATTTACAGCTCGTGATATAGTCTTTACTAAAATCCAGATCTGGACTTATAGACCGTAAATAACTCAACGGGGTCAAATCTAACACAGTCTTACTCTCACAAATAAGTATTCAATTAGGTACTACAGTATTCAATAACAACACACATAACAATTAGGTACTACAGTACTCAATAACAACACACATAACAATTAGGTACTACAGTACTCAATAACAACACACATAACAATTAGGTACTACAGTACTCAATAACAACACACATAACAATTATAACACCTGTTTATTCAAATTAGATCAAATACGTGAAACTCAGAATGTAGCTTCACCTAGATAATTATGGGAACTATCAGGCAAGGATTACCAGGCATATAAATGGTAGATCATTGATGGGGAGCAATAGCTCTTCAACTGAGGTTATAAACAAGGTGAATAATCTGCAACTAAGTAATACACGTAACTTATAGAATCAACCTTAATAATAATCGTGATGAGAGTCGAGTGTCTTCCGTCAATAAAACAAAAGTGAAAACACTAGAACAAAATCTCAAATAAGAGAGCCTATGAGAGTTGAGAGAGTAAATAATAACTCAGGTGGGGAGGCTGAGTTACACGACTAGTAGTGGCGAGCCGGCTAGGTAGCCGCGGTATACTCTAGTGACCTTCCTACTTAACCTGTGGAGGTCAGGTCACCTACTGGACTGCAGTGGCTGAAATTAATCTCAAAGTTAATGCAACTAGAATGGAAATTTAAATAATGTTGCTCTGAAATTGGGGACAAAAGATGATCTAATTTATTTTACAAAAGATTAAGTGGGTGGGCTAAATTATGTAATTTCTAATGAATATTTTATATTCACGTCAACGATCGTATGTAGGAATAACGAAACGAGCCGAGGAATTCAGATATAAATTGAATATATAATTAAGAATGGAATATAGGAGAATATCTATTAATTGTAATTAACCCTTGTCTATCGGGGCCCGACTTAAGTCCGTATCTAAAAAGCTGGACAATGTGGCGGGGCCCGACTGTGTGCAATTTTGGCGCAATATTGGCTCTGAGAGAGAGCCGAGCGGTGGGAGGAGCATAGATTACCTCATGACCGCTCGCCACGACCGTCGTGGGCCCACTGACATGTACTCCACACTACTCCACCCTCTCGCACTCGCTACACACGTAATTATGTAACGAAATTACCGTATTTTAGCGATTTTGCCCTTCGGTTGCACGATCGTTGCAAGACAACCAGTGATCGTAGAAGGATGGTTCGGGTGTCATTAGAAAGCTCATTTTACGCCCTTTCAGGGATACATACTTGTATTACGCTCTGGCTCTTGTTTAGGCATGAAAAAGAGCACGGAAACATCCCCATTTATGGTAAAAAAAAAACGCTGGGCGGCACGGTCAAATATACCGCCTAGGCCGCTCGTTGAGTGTTAACCCGGGAATGGCGAGGGGGGGGTTATGAACTAGCTCCCCATGGGCGAGCATATGGGCTCCATTCAGACCTATAATCGTCATTTTACGATAAATATCGTTATTACCTATTCATATGAGCCTATTTTACCTTCACTATGAAGATAGTAACCTGTAACAACAATCAAACCAGTGAAAATATAATTTGTCTGGTCAAAATCGCGAATATAGATGGACCAGCCCATTCATAAATTTTGGAGAAAATTGAGGCAACCCCTCCCTCCACGAGGCCTCAAGCCACACTGAGCCTACACATACACACACTCGCTTGTGTAACACACCTGCTAGGCACGTAAGCACATCCTCCACACAGTGTGCTAATGTTAGCACAAAAATATACCAACAAATTAGGGAATAACAGGGAAAATAGGTGATAACTGAAGGGGGAGGTGAAAGGGAGGAAGGAGGGGATGTGGAGGAGTGATATGAGGTATAGGGGAAAAAAAAAAAAAATAGTGCTGTTTAATACTCAAAATAGTATTACCAAGACGTCTGAACGAGTTAACAGAGTCTTGCAATGGACATACACTGGAATTAAAGGTGTATGGTAAGACGCACACAACGGAATTGTGCTAAGATAATACTCAGAATAGTATTACCCAGACGTCTGAACGAGTTAACAGAGTCTGACAATAAACATACACTAGAATAATAGGTGTATGGTAAGTGATGTTGAATTAAGTAACAGAATCAATGCAATACTGGAATTCCCAAGCATGAAGAATCAGAATTACTTACATCAGTAATGAAATTGACGTAAATACTAATTTATTAAATAATTAAAATGGAGTTAAAGTAAGAGAATAAAAATGGGGGAACTCGGGAAATAAATGTGTTGATAGAATAACAACACTTCTCAATGAGGGTACTGTGGTTAATTAATTATTAAATTGGGCGTAGGTTCTAGGTAATCAGTGATGACTCAAGAAGGGTAATTACACACGAAATACACGTCGACCTCAACTTGCAAAATAGACCACAGAATACATATATTAGGAACATATGTGAGTGTGCAAGGTAAGTTAATTAAAACAAATGTATATAACGCATCCGTAGGACGTCCTAGAGAAAATAAATTAATTATGAACACAAGGTCTTAAACACAGACCTTAACTAAGTCTTTATATAATGATTCTGAAGGATGAATACAATACGTAATTAAAGATCTTGGGCACAGATCTCAGAATTAATTAACACAACACGATCCACATATTTTAACCTATTCCTCAACAACAATAACACAACGAAAATACACACAGAACTTTTAGGGAATGTTTGGAGGGCTGGTGAAGAGAGTGCAGGGCTGGCCAACGTAGATCGTAGATTCTAGGGGCAGCTCTTCTAGGGGCAGGATGTCCTCAGGCAGCACTTCCGGGGTGTAAGGCTTCCTCGGGCAGCACTTCAGGCTCCAGGCTTCAGAAAAGTGGGGTGTCCCTCCGACAGGACCCCAGGGGGCACATCAGGATCGCATACTCTCCGGGCAGGGCAGGGGCAGGCTGATGCAAACCAACACTTTTAATTAGCAACTCTGAGCCCGAAGGCTTTAGAATAGTATTGAGGTGTGGTTGCATACTTTTCCACAATTTACCTGAGATAATGTGCAGCTTTTTCCTTGAGTCCCGTTTACAGGTGTTCAACATCAGAGGGGTATTGTGAAATGGTTGTGATGAAGTTGTGAGGTAAATACTAATCGTAGATATACCTAGTGGTAGTTTACATGGATACATATGTGCTAGGTAGCTTATTAATTACTTAAGACCTAGTTACTTAGTCTAATAAGGGAGAAATGGGATGTGGATGGACTTGTCCACGAGCTACATTCTTAAACAAACATTGATATAGCTTGCTTAATAGTTGCTCTTGGTCGAGGTTCATTGGATCTCCCGATCCGCCACAATGTGTCCTCTCATTTATATCCATTCCTGTCGGTAGATTCCAGGCCATTGATGTTTTATTTGCATAACCACTTTTCATTTGTGTCCTCCATATCCGGGAGCTGAGTACATGTAGCCCGTGCCGGTATCGGGCTGCGAGGGGGCGTGACGCGCGCAGGTGGCTAATGAGTTTGGGTGACCTCCCATACCTTTGTCTCGACGTAGAAAACGGTGAAACAGGGGTCGCTTGGATATTTGTCCAGGGGCCAGAGCATGGGAGAATTGGGGTGTCTCTGCTATTTTCTTGTCTTGATGATGGGTTCTTGGAGTTGCAGACTGGCTATTCTGTAGCTGTTATTTGGGTGGCTCGTCTTCAGACCCGTCATCTCAGGTATGCTATGTGGTAGAGTGTGAGGAACAAGCCATAAGGCGTCCATAAGTTAAGTTGACACTACTCTCTTATGGTTCTTGTACATAGGCAAGTTGGCCTCATGTGTACACAAGATGAAAACGGCTATGAAAGAAGAAAGCAGATACAGGTACCCTAGGTGCAGTAGGTGGCAGACAGTGGGCAGGACGGGTAGGGGGCTATATTTTGGTAGTATACAGAGCAAGGACTTAATGGAAGTGGTCCTGTCGACCTAGTTCTCACCCCTGCCAGTGCTATGGTTTCTTTTGTTATCCTCGAAAGTTGTGTTGATAATTTCGACGGTGAACTTAGTTAACTCACTAGTATATCCGAGGGCGGACTGAGGAACATCAATATCATTCATAGACAATGCAATACTAAGCCTAGAAATAAAGAATAAGAAACAATAAAGTATTCACACATTTATCCCAGCTATAATACATGATACTGTGAACTTTAGTATTACCAAAGTTGACAGGTTTCTTCAAGTCCCTGTATAATATCAGTGTCTCGCAAACATACAAGATTGGGAAAGCAAATAATCTGAACAAAATAATTAACTTGTCCTTTGACAATACTACCTACTTCACTATATAATGATGCTATCATTTCTTATATTTTATATATCAGCAGAACATTGAATTAGGTTAATGAGGATTTGAGTGTGCCATAGGGTTAATAGAGATAATATTTACTTTTTTTCGGACATGCACTTACTTCTTTATCTGTATGAAATCATCTGGCTTTTCCATGCGAACATTTATAAATTAGTTACCACACAGAGAGGGGCGAATTAACAACTCGCTGTTGTTATGACTATCACTACCAAGAAAAGCGAATCTATCCAAGACCTAAATATCCTCGCCACAAGAATAATGTTGTTGTTATAACAAAAACAAACAAAATAATAATAATAATGATGATAATAATAATAAACATAAAAAACAAACATACGCCATGAACACCGAAAGGGGTCATAATGTAGCCGGGTCAAATGTACTGTACAGCCGTGGTCTGGAATGTTTGTACAATTTTTGGAAGTGCAATTATAATACACCGACGAACTATTTCGATACACCGTTTGAACAACATACTGTAGATCATATTATTTGGTTTCACTAATTATCGTTCACTATCTTGTTTTTATCATTAGGAGGTGTTCAAGTATTCCTGACCACACCCCTACTTGGTTTAATTAACTCTTGCGAGTTTCATGCTATAAGGAAGTTGGAGCCATAGATATAGAATAAATGCAATGATAATGTTGATTTCTGATGAATAGAGACTACATTTAATTGGGTTTTATGTATTGATAAATGTGCTACAATCGTAATTTAGCCGGTAATCCTGCTTAGTATCGATGTCTACAGCTCCAGCCTCCTTATAGCCTAACAGTGGTCAATTACGCACACGTTATATACATTGCTATCTCTGACCATTTGTCTATTGCTTGAGCATTTAACGGGAGATTTTTCACTTAAGCATGTGTTTTTGTAGGCCTCCTTATCTCTCAAGTTTACCCCATTAATTTTGTGATTTTAAGACGTTAGCCCCATTAGTTTGGCAATTTTAAGGCATATCGCCATATTTTCGACAATTATAGGACCATTTGTGCCATGTAAGTATCGATTTTTACCTGGCAAGCGAAAGCATGCCTGTAATTTAGGAGGAACCTGCCTTTGGCCGTCACATTATTCTACCGAACAATGTACACAATTATTTCTCAGGAGTTCTTGGGGGTATTTGTTTAAGCCTGATGGAGGTTTAACGAGCAAACAAAAAACCTCCCCAAAATCCTTTCGGCGTCCGATGTCGCATTTTGCATGTCATTCAGGCTATCATTAGACAATGTCATGCAACTTTAGGAAGGGCCTCTACCAATCGACGAGGTATATAGCCCTCGAAATAACTACAATTCTTTCCTAAACTGATTCCAATCGTCTAATGATAGCCTGTATAAAAGGCAAAATGACGCCCAGATATTTCACTAATCCTTTCAGTATTTAGGACGTATTATATATTATATAATTCGGTTATAATCACGACCCTTAATTATATATTATATAATTCGGTTAAAATCACGACCCTTAATTTTGTTTATACTAATATAGGGCTTGAGCAAATGAGCTGCAAATATCCACATCTATTGGTATATTGGATTGGTCCAGACCTTTTTGAGTTATTGGAAGTTACAGGTGACGATGTTTGGCTTACTTATAATGAATAGCCTATAGTGTTATTATGACGCATTATCACAGTTTAATCTGGATATCATTTGACGATTTTATACATTTTAGGTATGATCTGTGGGAATTATAAGGGTAAAGACTATCGCAATTAACCCACTGACTTCCATCTACCCTTCCTAATCTTAATAAAATCGCCTACAAATAGCAAGAAAATAGAAAATAAATGCGTCCTCCTATCCTGAAAGGGTTAATTATATTATGGCTAACTTTAGACAATTATATATAACAGTAAAGCCCTCTATGAATATAAAGGGCTAAGCAAACTATTGCAATGATGCCTCTAATTCCTAGAAGCCCTTCCTAAGCTGGATAAAATCGTCTGATGACAGCCAGAACACTATTAAAGGGCATTACTGTAGCGGCTCTTTTTTGTGGACCCCCTTCTCCCTCATCCTTTGCCCTGTTAGTTTGTTTATATCCTATTGTTATCGTCCTATTAGATTGGCGATTTGAGACATAGAAAATAAATAAATATCAATCAATAAATAAATACTAATAGGATTTGCTATTTTTCAGAGCTTACTGAAGCCGAGCGGGACCCTGTTCTTCAGTGAGTATTGTTCCACCCCTCAAACCACTCAAGGATTCCTCACAGAAATCTTCAACAAGAGAAGTGAGCTTATTTTATCATTTTCACTAGGGTATTCATCACTATTCTATTCAGAGATATTCGAATACCTCATGTAGTTACAAATAATTCTTAAATACACAGCTAAACACATTAGCTACTATTTTCAGTCACCTAACATGTAGTCGTATTGCCATTATAATACCCTAAGTTCAATAGGTATACCTAACCATCAACATTACTATAGTCAGTACACTATAAGTAGGCCACAAATATTAACTTTAACCATTAAAAGATACGATGACACATTTGTTTTCTGATTTCTGGCTGATATTAGATTATTTTATTCAGTTTATCAAGAGTATATGGAAGTAGAAGGGTTAATTGAGATACTTTTTACCGTTATAATGCCCACACATATTCCCAACACTGCACACAATTATCTAATGATAACCAAAGTATACAGACAAAATGTGTGTCATAACCTTCAGAGGGTTAACCTCTTGTAACCAAAAAAGGCTGGAACAAACGGGCTTCAATTTTCCACATATATTTACTGACTGCCTCTTTCCAAATGGTAGAAATAACATCTCAATTACTAAAGTTCTCAAGTTAAGAGAGGTTAGGCTTGGAATTTTCTACCGACCTAAAATGAAGAGGGTATAGTGTTTTACTGTCTTCTTACCATAGTAACATTATGTGTACAGCTATTTTGCAAATGTACACGTTCAGGCTTTTCCTTGGAGATCTTGGAAGTTTGTTAAGGGATGTTGATGATGGCAGGCAGTACTTTTCCAATCTTGCCCTCTTTTAGTATTATTTTTGCGGATATTTGATTGCAATATACGAACAAAACAAATCCCCTTCCAGGCTTTCACTTGGATGCCTTAGAAGCCTACGTGGGAATACTGAAGACGGTAGCGTTACTTGTACAATCATTCTGCCTTTTACTGTTAGTTTTATGACTATTTTTACATAATAACTATATCATATCTTGTTCTTTATCTAGATACATATGTATATATATATATATATATATATATATATGTAAGTATAGCCAGGTAATAGATTCTCTTTTAAACAGACGAGGTTAAAGGCAATAGCAGTTTCAGCATTCAGGATTTTATTGTTACAGCTTTCAATAGTTCTAACAATTTTCCTCTGGGGTTCAGAGATGAGGTACAACAGGTTAGCAAAATCCATGGTGGATCCAACGTTTCACAAGTAAACATCTTGCATCTTCAGGGAAAGGAGAGGTAATGATTAGAATAGGGACACAGTATCATATTTATACAACATTCGAGGATCAAGAATAGGAAGGTGGGGGGAGCTACCGGGTGTGTGGTGGCTGTTCATTGGTGGAAGGCAGTCTGTTCGCGAGACTGCTGAAACTGCTATTGCCTTTAACCTCGTCTGTTTAAAAGAGAATATATATATATATATATATATATACCGTATATATATATATATATGCAATACTCTTGTCGTATGGGAAGCGTAGCCGTATAATGAAGGATAAAACCAGCACAATAGGGAACATCTTTATTTGGTAGGACATCTTATTGGTTGGAAAGTTTAGGCTCTATCGTGTAGTCATCATCAGCCTAAATACAATATAATACAAAGAGTTAAACATGTATATATCAACAAACACATAAATTGTTGTTAGTTAAATATAAATATATTAATCGTATTAAAGTGGCGTAGAATTATGAAATTTCATGTTGGAGAGTAAACGGAACATAGTGAAATCCCTAGCTTGGGGTATATTCGTAGTT
Source organism: Paralithodes platypus (assembly GCA_032716605.1). Taxonomy (NCBI): domain Eukaryota; kingdom Metazoa; phylum Arthropoda; class Malacostraca; order Decapoda; family Lithodidae; genus Paralithodes; species Paralithodes platypus. The sequence continues at coordinate 6,229,432 of CM064510.1, read as the reverse complement.
AATTAAAAACGACAAGTAAAAAGATATTTGGGTAATAACATATGAACATGCTTGAATTATACATATAAAATTAGGAAAAAATAATTAAATAATAGTTAGTTAAAATAGGACTTCAGAGGTCGTCAACCCTTCTAGATTATTCAACCAGCACACTGGTGGACAAAAACAAGAAAAGCGTCAGGACTGGAGCCTCTTTTCGAGAACTCCAGTCACTTCCTAAATAGTAGAATGGGAAGTTGTACCAGAAAGGTGGGTACACTTGAATAAAGGCAATGACAAAAATCTATATAACATAATTACTAGAAAGACAAGAAGAGTTGATGTTTCCTGTGATCCGACTGTAGGTCTGTGAAGGTGTGTAAGTAGGCTTTCTGCTATCAAACGAGTGGTGTTGTCTTGTGTGCTAAACAAAACGAGTGGTGTTGTTTTGAGTGCTAAACATAATGGAAAAATCTGACTTATATATGGGATGATTTATTGTTTCTGATTGTTTTCGAATAGCAGAATAAGAAGGTTTGGTGAGCAGGGAACCAGTTATATATGACCTGACTAGATGCTCCGCGATCTTAGTGGCAAAGTGGTGCCCTGATTGGCGAATTTAAGAAGGATTATAGCTATCTATCTATTGCCGTACGCCGTGATCCCCGAAGGAGTGGCCAAGAACAAATCGCCCACATGCACCTCTGTCCCCAGTCACTTAATGCCCCTCCTCCCATCCAGCATCGCTTTCAACCATATACTTCTTAGCTCCATCCTTCCACCTATCTCTCGGTTTACATCTCCCTCTTTGTCTTCCATCTCACTCTTGTACGCTTTCTTAGTAATTCTCTTGCATCCCATATGTTCGACATGACCGAACCATCTCGAGGTGTTCCTTTTCACACTTTCCAGCACATCCACATCCACACCACACAGCTCTCGCACTTCCTCATTTGTCTGTGTATCCCTCCATGTAACTCCACATGCACTTCTCAAGTAGGTCATTTCCACCCTTTCACTCTTGGTTTGTGTCTCTCCAACAATGTCCACGCTTCACTCCTGTATGTCAATGTTGATATTACCACAATACCATGCAAGGCCATGCAAGGACTTCTTTACTTCATGGTGACCACCCTATTTATTGTGTACTGCTTTCAGCATTCCTACAACCCTCTTCCCCTGTTGCACCCTCTCCCGCACTTCATCCATACTCCCATCTGTACTCAACACACTGCCCAAATACTTAAATGAGCTGACATTCTCCATAGCCTAACCGTTCAACCTCATCTCACACTCTGTGACTGCACCCCTTCCCCGCATTTATCTTCAGATTCCGATGCAATGGGAAGCCGTTACGAAAGAGAATTGTCCTTAACCCACTGAGCTCCAGCTAGTTTATAACAAATGTACCACCCAGGACCGGCATGTTTTGAAAACAAAATATTTTCCAGACAACACTAGGAATGGGTTAGGAATGAAGGAAAACCCACAAAAAACCGATCCCCTAGGTCACTATGGGGTCCTACGGTGCGCCCGAAAGTCGGATTTACAAGAGGGGAAATGTGTAGGCAAAAACTCCCAAAAACAGGTTTTTGCGCACTCGCGCGCACGCGGTTGGACTTTGAAAGTTTTCAACCATCGTCATTGTTGTTTGGGATACTTACACAGTTCCCATACAAATCTGAGCCCTCTAGGTGCCATAGGACCGGAGTAATTAACAGTGATGCATACGTATGCGTCGCTGGGGTTTAACGTTACAAACATTGCCGACGCACTGTTTGCGTCGCTGGGGTTCTGTGGGTTAAAATGTTGAGCTCATTGTGAAACGTTATATGTGAAGAACAAATATTATAGGCCTTATTTAATAGAGATAAAAATATAATACCATTGTAGTTGTGCCTGAGAAAGGGGGTTTTCTATAAATAGAAGTAGTGAATGAATTTCCAGAATTGTTTATACTAATATCTAGAAAAGGTAGCTTCTTGTTTATACTAATATCTAGAAAAGGTAGCTTCTTGTTTATACTAATATCTAGAAAAGGTAGCTTCTTGTTTATACTAATATCTAGAAAAGGTAGCTTCTTGTTTATACTAATATCTAGAAAAGGTAGCTTCTTGTTTATACTAATATCTAGAAAAGGTAGCTTCTTGTTTATACTAATATCTAGAAAAAGTAGCTTCTTGTTTATACTAATATCTAGAAAAGGTAGCTTCTTGTTTATACTAATATCTAGAAAAGGTAGCTTCTTGTTTATACTAATATCTAGAAAAGGTAGCTTCTTGTTTATACTAATATCTAGAAAAGGTAGCTTCTTGTTTATACTAATATCTAGAAAAGGTAGCTTCTTGTTTATACTAATATCTAGAAAAGGTAGCTTCTTGTTTATACTAATATCTGGAAAAGGTAGCTTCTTGTTTATACTAATATCTAGAAAAGGTAGCTTCTTGTTTATACTAATATCTAGAAAAGGTAGCTTCTTGTTTATACTAATATCTAGAAAAGGTAGCTTCTTGTTTATACTAATATCTAGAAAAGGTAGCTTCTTGTTTATACTAATATCTAGAAAAGGTAGCTTCTTGTTTATACTAATATCTAGAAAAGGTAGCTTCTTGTTTATACTAATATCTAGAAAAGGTAGCTTCTTGTTTATACTAATATCTAGAAAAGGTAGCTTCTTGTTTATACTAATATCTAGAAAAGGTAGCTTCTTGTTTATACTAATATCTAGAAAAGGTAGCTTCTTGTTTATACTAATATCTAGAAAAGGTAGCTTCTTGTTTCGTACAAGTTCACTTGTAAACTGGATATTAGGATGCTTAGAGTTTCAATAGTCTAGACAGAGGGGGGCATTGTCGGGGGATTTAAATATATCAAACGTATAATTTATGTAACGTCAGTATAGTATAAGTTTAAAAGCGAGGGGACAGTACTTAAACCATATTGATTCGTGGTAGGATAGAAATATATTTGCTATTGTAGCAGATAGTCTATTTCCCATGGTGCATCTATCTTGTTGCTTTAAGATGTCGTTGAAAATGAACAAAGAATATTTGACGGTGAGGGTAAGTAATTTGTTAAATTGTACCTTAGAAGAACCATAGACTAAATCTGTATCATTGAAAAGAAGTTCAGTACATAAGTCCACAGTTTCGGCGAGGGGCACATTTGTGAATAATGATTTAATATCATGTGAAGCCATCGTACAGTTGGCTGCTTCTACGTTACATATTTCCTTTGCAAAGGAGAAAGAGTCTTTTACCGTGAATGTACTAGAGGAAAGAAGGGATCATATGGGTACCAGCAATGTATCGAGGTTATAACTACTTAAACCTACAGCGGGCAGAATAGGACAGAGTCGACAGTCAGGCTTGTGAACTTTTGGAAGTCCATAATTATGAAACACCTGGTCGAGATCCATATAGCACACATATAGCTGGGAATATATATTATTTTCAATAACTTTGTCGGCTTTCAGTTTACTTGGAAAGTTATTTATACGATATTCCTGTTTTAAAATTAAAGAAGAGAGACATCCCTTAATCTTTGTGAATTTAAAAAGGTCGTTTAGGATTTCGAACATTTTCTGTAAATAGTCTTTGATTTCGAGCAGGACGACACTATTGCCTTTATCTGACCGTATAACTTATCACATCTAAGGGACTGAAGTGCCTGGGGTTCTCCATTACTTAATCAATTAATTATTAGACCAGTCTTTCGGTGAGTAGAAACTAGAAAAGGCTAAAATAACGTGAGGAGTTCTTTAGCAGGTCGAAAGATTGACGTTTTTGTGGATACAACTCATGAGTCAATAATTATCTTCTTAAGAAATTGTTCGAAAGATAGAAAGTCGTTGGTAAAGTTTGGTTTGCTTGAATGTAGTGCGAAGATGAAACCTTTGAGAGAAGGGATTCCTCCGAATGACTCGATGTTCGGGACGAATAATTAAAAAATAATCATGTCTCTGTGGACACCGTTTGAATCAACGCACCCAAGCCTATGTAATTTACATGTTTGGACATATTGAATGCGAGCAGTTGAGGCAATATTTGTACGTTCGAAAGGGTTAAGAAAATTATTATAATCAATATAATATACAGATTCCTTTAATGAAAAGCGAGTTGAATCGAGGCGTTCTTTGAGGAATTAAAGGAGACTTGACTTACCCCTAATTTCATTTTCTTGGAACTTCATTTAGCAATGCTTGCATAAACGCGATGACTGAAGACCCTGGTAGTAAACCCTAAACTAGAGTAATGATGGGGCTAAGTTACTTGTTTATAACTACGAATTTACCAAAATCTAAGTATTTTCACTGTTCCGTTTACACGCCAACATGAAATTTCTTAATTCCACACCACTTTAATATGATTCATAAATTTAATTTTAACTAACGTCAAATAATGTGTCTGTTGATATATAGATGCTTGTCTCTCTGTATTATATTGTTTTTATACTGATGATGGCTACAATATAGAGCCGAAATGTCCCAACCAATAAGATGTCCTACCAAATAAAGATGTTCTTTATTGTGCTGGTTTTACTCTTCATTATGTGTATAACTGTATATATATATATATATATATATATATATAATCCTCTTCCAGGCTATTACTTGGAGACCTTGGAAGCCTACGTGGGGATGCTGAGGAGAACAGGCTTCCAGGAGGACGTACAAGCCGAAGATCTCTTCCAATACTTCTTGGACTTCCACCAGAGAACACTACGGTCCTATAACTCCATGCGCGAGGCCTTCGTAGCTAAATTCTCGCAGGATGATTTTGACGATTTGAAACGCAAGATAATTTGTCAGGTCAGAATCGGTCAGGCAGGAGCTAAATTAAACCCTTAGAAGATGCAGTTTTGCAATCATTTTCGATTTTCTGGCTATTATTATATTACTGTATTCAGATAATGACGGGTGTATGGAAGTCTGAGAGTGAATTGAGATAGTCTTTAACCATATAATTCCCACTAACCTTTCTTGAACGGTGTAAAATTGTCTAATGATAGCCAAAACAAACGATCAATATGCGTTTTGGAACAATGTATTATGAGTTTGCCCCCAAGACTTGATAATAGTCTTCCCATATTCCCTACAAGCTTTCAAAAAATCAATAAAAATATATATAAAAAAATAGAGCTATATACTGTATGTACAATAGAGCTATATACTGTATGTAAATAGAGCTATATACTGTATGTACAATAGAGCTATATACTGTATGTAAATAGAGCTATATACTGTATGTACAATAGAGCTATATACTGTATGTAAATAGAGCTATATACTGTATGTACAATAAAGCTATATACTGTATGTACAATAGAGCTATATACTGTATGTACATTTTTCGTTTATACAATCATGTTCCCGGCTAAAGGCCTGTTTCTCGTAAATTGCAGGCTCGCGCACCTAGACAAAAATACTGATGCCTGGATTTGGTGAAGTGTCTTATAATCGCCTAACACATGAGGGCAAACATGGTGTGATTGACTTACACGAATAATTTGCCATAAAACCGTTAACTATTCATATTAACTAAGTATTGCATAAGAACATACGCTTCTATTTCCATCATACTAATTTTCCTTCCATACATAAACACATGCAAGTGTATACAAATGAATTGTGACCAATTTACAAGTTGTCTGAAGCAACTGCCAGTAAGTCCTTCTCTGTATCTTCCTGCTTTCTCTATCCTAGTTTCCAAGCCATAGGTGGATGTTGTGTGAATGTGCACAACACACTCACTTGCGCTCGTGTTCCCAACTGCAACTCTTCTGAATTATCAACTTTATGGTTAACATGTTCCTGTCTCTCTCACACTAAATATTTTTGTCCAGTTAATCTATGCCCTGACTCAACTGAATTTCCTAACTTATCTGACTATATAAACTCTGAAGTGGAAACAATCCTATAAATCTCCCTTTTCTCTGAAATGTCCATCTCAGGAGATTCAATGTTCTCCAAATCCAATGGGCCACCTCTCATTTCACTGACCAACCTGGTGAACAAGCCCACATCTTTTCTATCCTAAATTACCTGGAGCAGTTAGTCTAGCACCCTCCTCATATTCCTGACTGCAATGGAGATCGGTCCAACATCCTTGACCTCTAATCCTTCTACTTATGCTGTAAACCTTTTCTCTCCACTGGGCTCTTCTGATCATAACCTCCTCTCTGTCACCAATCACCTTTATGGCCAACCGATCCTCTCAGCAGGCGGCACTTGTGGCACTTTGGCACTGCCGACTGTGAGACTTTTCAGCAGTACTTCTTTGATTTCCCATGGAATTATTTTTGCTTCCATGACTGGGGACCCTTCAGAATGACCGAGATCATCATCTCAGGCATGGAAGCATACATCTGACTTTTTCATAATCTTATTTCAGATCGCCAGTATGGTTTCCTTAAGGGCCGCTATACTGGTGATCTCCTTATATATCTTACTAACTCTTGGTCATCCTCCCTTCAGGACTTCGGTGAGACTTTTCCTATTGCATTAGACATATCGAAAGCTTTCGATAGAGTCTGGCACATATCTCTAATTTATAAATTACCCTCTTTCGGTTTCTATCCAACTATCTGTGCCTTTGGTCAGTTGCATACCCACCACCATCACAACTTCCCTACACTCCATATCATGTCAATAATGAGTATATTTCGTTCGGGCAAGCTTCTTACTCCCGTAAGTTCCGAGAAAATAAGGAAAAACCACTGCCAGGACACTATTACGAACAGGGGAAGCTAATTAAGCGAGAAGAAGTGGATCAAAGCAGCCGCCCGCGGGAATATATTGCAGTCCGCCCAACCCAGCGAATCAGAGCACTCGCTGACGTGACGGGCGGGTATATAAGGAGGGGATGGTCACTTCGAGGTGGTACTTGGTGACGCTCTGGTCTCTCTTACAGGCCTGTAGCCCCCCCCCCCCCCCATCTTCAAGCGGAAGAAGAAAGAAGAAAGAAGAAAGAAGTATCTTCAAGCAGCAGTAGAAGATGGACGAGTTGAGGACCAGAAAAACCTAGCCCCATAGCTTCCTCCATCAGTTCTCTCTCTTCCTCCAATTGACACCTCGATCTGCGCTCGCCCGGCCAATCAGCTCCCTGCATCTCACCTCATATCTCATCATCATCCTTGTCCATTCTCATTACTTTCCTATACTCTTATCTTTTCCCCAAACCTTTCCCACTACTTTTCCTTTTCTAGATTATTAAATATTACCCACTACCGCCCATTAGAAGCCCACTTGTAGTACGACGCCGAACCCTGAAGGCATTGCCATGAAGGGGAGGGGGGGGGGGGAGGGGGGTGTAGCCCCTGGTTATAGGAGGCAAGTGGGTAGGGTTTATACTTCAAGTAGGTTAGGGTCTGGTGACATAGGCTTGCCTACAGTCCAAGGACATAGGTAGGAGTTAGGTTTTTTCTGGGGACATCCCATAGGGGTGCCCACTGGGTACAGATTTAAAATTCTCCATAATTTGTTTTAATTAACTCTACCTCCCTAACTTGTTATTTCCCAATTCATTTTCACTTTTCTTATAGTTAGAAATTAGACTTGTTTCTTCCAATGATTCAGTATGGCACTGTATGTCAAATTCAAAGGCATTAACGATCCCCCTGATGACCCAGGCTCTCACATATTTAGTATCACTCAAACCCAAATAGTCAGGGTTTTCAAAAATCTCAATGTTATCAAAATAAGACTTGCTTCACAAAAAGATCTTGATGCATATCTCAACCCCGCCACTCTAAAGAAACTCCAATCTGCTGGTTATGAACTAGTCCTCTCCCCAGAACTTAAAGCTGCCTGTACAGTCAAAATTCTGCACCCTGACAAGAACATCTTCAACAAAGACGAAGTTGAGATTGCCAGGGAAATTTCCAAGAGAAACTCCATCACTGTCTGTGAAGTATTTAAAACCCAACGTCAAGCCCTCAAAATTCGATGTGCCTCCCCTCAGGAGGCCAGTAAGCTTCTAAAAGCAGGTCTCAAGGCATTTCATGTGATTTTGCCGCCTGATTTTCTGACCCCTGAGTCCTGGATCAATCTCGGGCAGTGCTATAACTGTTATGCTTACGGACATCCCACAGCCAAATGTAAGAAAACAGTAACTTGCTCTTGTTGTGCTGAGTCAGGGCACTCATTTACCACCTGCTCTTCAATCATTCTGAAATGCTCAAACTGCAATGGCCCTCACATTGCAATCAGTGCCGAATGTCCCTTCCGTCTCAATGTCTTAAAAGAAACTAGAAAAAACGCAAAGGCCACTCCAACCACTCCCAACCAAACACGTCCTTTATTCTCATCCCACCCAGTCACTGCCACATCATATGCTTCAGCGACCACCTCACACATCCCTCAATCCTCCCCCCCTACCCCACCCAACATCAATCCTCCCGGCCCATTGTTCAACCGCGAAATATTCGCCCAAACTTCAGTCCTTGTTAATGTTGCACTCCACCTCACGAACCAAAAAGTCACCCCACAGTTTAACAAGCTCCTAAATGATGGCCTGACTGCCCACAACCTCCCTGCCATCATGATCCCTGAGTCTTGGTTCCAGCATAGCAAGAACTCTCACAATCCATCTCTCTCAGCCACTCCTCTTCCTATTCCACTAACCTCAACCTCTACCTCCAACTCATCCTCCACTACCCCTATTCCTCAACCCCCAAGCGCCAACGAAATCCCTGAAATGTCAATCCCTCTCACCACTGAAAATGAACCTCAAGATCCCCCTACCCAAACCCCCCCCCCCCTCACAAATGTCACTGACCCAACTCTCAATGCATCAGACCCTGACCTTCCTAACCTTACTACCCCAACATCCTTCATGCCTCCCCCACCCCCTCCTACACCAAAAACGCCCACCATTCCTCCCCAATCTCCTCTAAAACGAAAACCCACCAGTCCAGCCGAGATATCCTCCCCTGAATTAAACCGTTCTCGGTCAAAGTCACGTAAAGTCGAAACCCCAAGAAAAAACACCAACTCTACCTCCAAATCTCCATCTTTTGGAGGAGTTCGCTCCTCATCCTCTCCCTCTCCAACCCGGGCCCCACCATCCCACCACTCCCCCACACATAGCTCACTTCACGATACCCCATCATGTTAAGAGTCATCCAATTCAACATAAGACACTACTACACTAACAGACTCACTCACACAATTTATTTTAGATAATGACCCAGACATAATACTAATTAACAGCACTTGTACGCACAACACACATAAAATTAGATTCTTTGGGTACACAACACGACAGACCGACGGCGATGCCAACGATGGAGTTGCAATCATGATAAAAAGCACCATTCAACACAAATTCATCACAGACTGGACATACAGACATTTCCTTGCAGTTAAAACACACACAACACTTGGACCCCTCATAGTTGCCACCACATATGTCAGACCCAATACCTACATCCCTTTTTTTTTTTTTTTTTTTTTTTTTTCTATATTCCAACTACTCCCTCTCGGGCATAGGCTGAGAGCCTGTACATTCCACCGCTCAACACGGTGAAGCCCGTGAGGTCTTGTTCCAGCCTGGGGAGTGAGACATGTGAAGCATCCATCATGGCTCAAAGCAGCTCCATCTCTGAAGCGGCTGGTTGCTTCGCTCAAGTGCTTCACCGTCTCACCCTCCAGACTCAGACCCTCACTCTCAGAACGCCACCTATTGAGCAGTGAACTCACTAGGCATTGTCCCCCTGTAACATATTTTGAATATGGGAATATTCATACAGTGTTATTTAATCAGGGAACAATGAGGGTATTTTTTTGGCATTTCGGTGGACCTTACACAGACTTAAATACCTTATTCAATAACAATGCACCTACACTTATACTTGCAGACTTTAACGCTAGACACCAAGCTTTCCAACATAATACCATTAATCAACGTGGAATTCAACTATTAGCACTACACAACCACAGAAGATTAACTTTTCAAGGCCCAGACTTCAACACAGTTTTCACACCAAACGGTAATGGTAAACCTGACTTAATTTTTTCAAACCAAACTTTTAATATATTCCATCATGATATTTCCCCAGGGCCACTTTCAGGATCAGATCGCATCCCAGTTTTCATGTCAATTTCTTCAAACCCAATTCAAGTCCCATGTCAATCTCATTTTAACTACTCACAAGCAAACTGGGAAGAATTCAAAAACATTTTATCAGAAGACAACTACATACACGACTATGAGGGACAACACTACACACACATAGACCAACAAATTGAGAACCTACAGAACAAAATCATAAATGCAGCCAACACAACCATCCCAAAAACTACATACAAAATCAAACACACTTTCAGACCCTCCATCAGAACACAACGACTCCTAGTGTGCTATCGTCGTCGATTCGAACAGAACAAACACAACCGCATACCAGGCCGAGTACGTTACGACCTCTCCAACCTCAGAACTCACATCCTTAACAGCCTGCAATCTGATCATGACTCTCACTGGACTCACCTAGTACACTCAGCAGAACAAAACAGAAAAACTAAGCCCTGGGAATTCTGGCAACATATAAAACGTTTAAAAGGTAATACCACTCCCAGAACATCCTCCCTCACTGTTAATGGCAACAAAATTACTGATCCTAGGGCTATCACAGATACATTTAAACAGACATGGCAACAAGTATACCACCCACACCCCATTGAAAGGCCTGCCGAACAACACATCCGCAATATAGAACAACATCTCACTACCATCCCTGACAACATCTCCCATGACACACACATTAACCTAAACACACTTGACCCTCAAAACATACTCACTGCTCCCATTGTGCCAGACGAAGTCAAATTCATCCTGTCTAAAACACGGAGAAAGGCGCCTGGTGCCACGGGTATTAATCACCACCTTGTAAAGCACCTACCTAACACTTTCATAACAGCACTCACTCGCCTCTACAACGCCATCCTGGCATCAGGCTACTTTCCCGTCTGCTTCAAGACAGCGACCATTATCCTCATTCCCAAGAAAAACCAAGACAAGACTAATCCACTAAACTACAGACCCATTAGTCTACTTGAGACTCTTGGGAAGACTCTAGAACGTATCATAAACCACCGACTCAGACTATTTCTCGAAGACGAAGGACTCCTCACGAACATGCAATTTGGTTTTAGACAACACAGATCGACACAAGAAGCACTAAACATTATCACAAACTACCTTCACATAAACAAACAGTCCAGACGAAAAAACAAGACAGCCTTAATTACAAAGGACATAAAACGAGCTTTTGACACAGTGTGGCACGAAGGCTTGAAGTACAAAATCTGCGAAAATTTCAACTTCCCATTAATTACTCAGAAACTTCTCTGCAACTTTTTGGATAATAGAACAGCCAAAATTAAGTTTTCTAATCTTTATTCAGATTCATTTGCACTAAACGCAGGCGTACCTCAGGGCTCAGTGCTCGCTCCTACCCTCTACATCCTATACACAAATGACTTTCCCAACCCCACTCACAATGACTCTCTCACAGTAATGTACGCAGACGACGTGACGCAAATAATAAGAGCAGACACAATAGACGCATTGACAAACAGAGCTCAAAGAGAAGTTGACAAAGTAGCACAATGGGAGCAAAAATGGCGGATTCAGGCTCATCCTCAAAAATCACACGTCACATACTTTGCCAAAGGACATCCCCGCCCAAGACCCTTATTCCAGAACTCCCGAGCACCTGTCCCTAACCGCACACAAATAAATGTCTCTCCCACAAACAAAGTACTCGGCCTCACATTCGACAAAAACATCCGATTCCACAAACAAGCACAAACTTCCATTGCCATCGCATCTAAATCACTACAAACCATCTATCGATTCAGAAATGCCTCAATAAAAACCAAGCTTCACTTATACAAAGCACTTATAAGACCTCTTTTGTGCTACGTCCCACTCAGCATTTCACTTTCGGCCCCTACCAACCAACTAAAATATCAAAGAATACAAAATAAAGCACTGAGGTGGATGTTCGGGACTCAGTGGTATGAGTTCCAGACGGCACAACATCTTCACAATCTAGCCCACATCCCCCCTCTAAATACTTATTGGCAGCAATTAGCAGAAAAACAAATTATAAAACTTGAGACCTTTCATGATAACTTCATCCAAATTTTCAACAGAATTTTATATCCCCCCCGCCCCTTGTCAAACCTCCTTCACCCCAACAACAGAGAGGCACCCATTCCAATATTCACTTAAAATCAGGATTGGTAGAGGAGGTGGGTCATGCCGGCTCGTCCACAGTCCAGCCTCCCTACCACTCTTGACCTAGATTCCTAGCTTCACTTCCCATTAAAATGTATAATTTCACAGACAAAGTACAAGACAACAACCTTTTAACGTAACTTCTATAATAATAACAGTACAGCCTTCTTACAGGTTCTGCCACTGACAGACTTCCCCAGCAGTACCCCTTTTGACTCAATGCCACCCAAAATTACCTCCCCCTTTTATACCATTTTCGAATTACTACCACCCAAAAATACAACCCCAAAACATGCAAGCACTTTCGATCTTATACCACCCAAAATTAACTTGCTCCCCATCCCTTGCCCCCTTCTTGGCAAGTCATCCTGAATCTCATTAAAGTAACTTCTCCAACTAAATCAACTCAACCCCAGCTCAATTATTTAACTCACGCACGTTGGGTCAAGCCCCGACACCCTATTTCTCCCACTATTATCACTGTCTCTCCTACTCCCTGAAAGATAGGGAAGATGCATACAAATGTTAAATATAAACTAGCTAATTTAGAATTAGAAAATTCAGACTGTGAGAAAGATCTAGGTGTGTTTGTTAGCAATGATTTGAAGCCTAGAAAACAGTGTATAAGCGTTCGTAATAAGGCAAACAGGATTCTCGGGTTCATCTCTAGGAGTGTGAGTAACAGAACTGCTGATGTTATCTTAAAACTTTACTTGTCATTAGTGAGACCCCATATGGATTATGCTGTCCAGTTTTGGTGTCCTTATTACAGAATGGACATAGATTCATTGGAGAGAGTACAGCGTAGAATGACAAAAATGATCCATAATATTAGAAATCTTTCGTATGAAGAAAGGTTGAAGAAATTAGGTTTACATTCGTTGAGAGACGCAGAGTTAGAGGGGATATGATAGAGGTGTTCAAGTGGGTTAGTGGGATTAACAAAGGGGACATGACAAATGTACTAAAGCTCAGTGATAGCGAAAGAACTCGTACCAATGGTTTCAATAGATAAATTTCGTTTCAGAAAAGATATAGGCAAATATTGGTTTGGTAACAGAGTTGTAGATGGGTGGAATGGACTACCAAGTGCTATAGTGGGGTCTAAAACGGTAGGGAGCTTTAAGATAAAATTGGATAAGCATATGGACGAGAAGGGTTGGGTGTGAGGGAGGATCAGGCGGGTTGGGCCAATCAGCACTCTGCATACCCCCATAATCCTGCGTTAATCTCTAACCGTTTTGGTAAGATGATCCTCAGGGTAGAGTGTTGAGCCTATAATTGGGCTTTGTAATTGAACTGGGGTTGTGTGGGACAGGGATCTGCCTTGCTTAGGCCAATCGGCTTTCTGCACTCCCATTTTCTTATGTTCTTATGTTCTTAACCAATACAAACTTCTCTTCTTTCACCCTCACCCACCTTTTCTATATTCATTCATTCATTCATTCATGACAGAGCCGGTTACTCCTGCCAGCATGCCTGCTGAGACCTCCAGTGCCACCACGACCCCTTCTGTCCACGTTATGGTGTTTAACACTAAGAAGGGGTTTGGTTTCATAACCTACAATGGAGGAGACATTTTTGTCCACTCAACAGGCATTTTTAAGTCCAATCCTCGCCATCTTGTGCCATCTCTTGCCACCAACGAGAGGGTATCATTCACCAGCAAGAGGATGAGGAGAGGAGATGAGGCCATCAATGTCATGGGCCCTGAATGAGAGATCCTGAAGGGCTAAAAACATGGAAGGAGAGACAAGAGAGAGGACTACCACCACGCTACAACAGCAGCCAGTTGTGTTAAAGACCCGGATTTGATCCAGGTTGTTATCATAACTGCCGTGATCCAATGCAAAGTTGACCACAAGCTGCTTCAGGAGTATCTTCCTACATTCCTGAAGGCAAACACCCTCCCCACCATCATCATTCCGCCTCTTTCCACACCCTGTTCACCATCTAGCCTCATTCCAACTCAGGCTTTGAGGCCAAGAAAACATCCCAAAGAGGCGTCAGTCAGGATCGACAAAAGCCTCTCTCAAAGACCACTCCACCACCTCCTCGTACAACAGTCTCTGATTCACTACCACCATCACCTATCAACTCTGTAAGACTAGCAGCAGCCTTGTCACCATCACCTGCCACCTTTGACCACCCAGTGGCATCCTCCTCCTCTGCATCGTCTGAATACTCCTAGTCCACCATGGGAGAAGATGTTGATGTGGAGGAGATTGAGGAAGATGGGGACGAGGACATACATTTGGCGGTGACTGCCAGGAAACTGGAAAATATCTACTGCGAGTTGACTACAGAAATTCAGTTTCAGTTGAGTGGATATCAGTGTGACCTAAGCCATTCGAAGCTAAAGTAGGTCATACCCTGAACAGCACACATAGTGATAATTCGTTAATGGAATATATAATTCCAAAGAACGTAATTATACCCTGCGGTAGCAAGCATTCAAATCTAGGTATTAGTCTGAACTTACCTTAGTCCGAGGTGGGAGCCATTAATAGAGAACATAATAATAAAAGAGAGAGAGGTTCTGGAAGTGTTAGTGAATGCCAGGCTGGATGTATGTGGAATGACAGAGACCAAATGGAAAGGTTCAGATGTGAGAGAATGGGAATGTGGAATGGGTGTGTGTGCTGGAGTGAGTGAAGGAACAGCGAGAGAAGGTGCATGTTTGTTTGTAAGTAGCAAATGGAAGGAATGTGTAAGAGAGTATGGGTCTGTGGGTTCAAGGATTGTGTGGGTGAGAATGAAAGTAGGAATACAAACGTGGGTGATTGTATGCGTGTATGCCCCGACAGAGGATATACTTGAAAGAAAGAAAGAGGAGTTCTGGATGAATGTGGAGGCGTGCCTGGAGAAGTTTGACAAGAACGAAAGAATATTTCTGATTGGGGATATGAATGGTAAGGTGGGTGATAGGAAAGTTGAGGGAGTGGTGGGAGGGTGGGGGGTACCATCAGAGGTGAATGGGAATGGTAGTGCACTTGTGGACGTATGTGTGGGAAGGAGGCTGTGGATAGCCAACACCTTCTTCCGACACAGAATGATCCACAGGTACACGTGGAAACGGATGTTGACGATGAAAGATAAGACAGTGGTGGAACGAAAGTCATTGATTGATTATGTATGTGTGGATGAACGAATGAAGAAATCTGTGATGGATGCTAGGGTGTATAGGGGTATTGGAGGGGGTCTGTCTGATCATTATGTAGTGGTAGCTAAGGTTAGGATACAAAAGAAGTGGGTGAGGAGAGCGGGAGGGAGGCGAGAGGAGGGTGGAATGGTGAGGAGGGTGGAGAGGTTGCAGGAGGAGGAAGTCAGGGAGGAGTACAGGAGAGCAGTGGAAAGACGACTAGGTGGGTTCGATCTGGAAGTTATGGAGGAAGTGGAGGAGATTAGCAAGGTGTTTAAGGATGAGATCTGTGCAGCATGTGAGGAGGTGTGTGGAGTGAGGAGAAGAGGGAGGGGAGTGAAAGGTACAGCATGGTGGACAGAAGAGGTAAGAATAGCTGTGGAAGAAAAGAAGAAAGCATATAGAGTGTGGTTGGGTAGTAGAGGGAATGAAGATTCCGAGAGACAGAAACGAGCGAGGTACGTGGAGAGTAAGAGGGTGGTGAAGAGAGTAGTGAAGGAAAGTAAGAGAAGAGTAGATGAGGAATTTGGAAGGAATCTGAGTGTAAAATGGAGGGAGAGTAAGAAACTGTTCTGGAAAGAAGTCCAGAAAGTTAGGGAAGGTAGCAAGGGAAACAGTAAGGGTGTGAAAGATAAGAATGGGAGAATGCTAGCCGAGAAGCAAGAGAGAGTCGAAAGATGGAGGGAGTACTTCAGGGAGTTGCTAAATGAAAGGAATGAAGAGCCAGCAAACATAGCTGGATATGGTATGGGAGGGAGAAGAAGAGAAGTAGTGGAGGAGGAGGTGGGGATCAGGAGGTCAGAAGTGTGGGAAGCCATGAAAAGAGTGAAGTTGGGGAAAGCACCAGGAACAGATGGAGTGTGTGGGGAAATGTTGAGGTATGGTGGTGAGATAGTGATAGAATGGGTATGGAAAATGTGCAAACTAGCATGGGAGAAGGGGAGTGCACCCGATGACTGGAAGACTGGCATAATAGTCCCCCTATATAAGGGCAAAGGGGAAAGAGGAGTGTGTGGTAACCACCGAGGAATATGTCTTCTAAGCGTAGTAGGGAAGGTATACAGTAGGGTAGTGATTGAGAGAGTGAGAGTGAGAACGGAGAAATGGATAGGCGACGAGCAGGGAGGTTTTAGGAAGGGAAGAGGATGTGTAGATCAGATTTTTACCCTGAATTGTGTTGTGGAGAAGTATCTGGAGAAGAAACAAAAGGTGTATGTTGCCTTTATGGACTTGGAGAAGGCCTATGACAGAGTGGATAGAGAAGGTTTGTGGAAAGTACTTAGAATATACGGAGTAGAGGGCAAGTTGCTGAAAGCAGTGAAGAGCATGTATGAGGGTGCAAAGGCGGCAGTACGTGTGGAGAGTGAGCAGAGCGAGTTCTTTGACCTGAATGTTGGTTTGAAACAGGGGTGTGTGATGTCCCCGTGGTTGTTTACTGTATATATGGATGGAGTCATGAAAGAAATACTATCAAGAGCAGTGAATGTTGGTGTATCGCTGAAAAGGGAGGGAATTGAGTGGAAGCTACCTATACTGCTGTTTGCGGATGATACAGTTCTGATGAGTGATAATGAATGGGAGTTGCAGGGTCTGGTAAATGAGTTTGGAACAGTGTGCGAAAAACGGAATTTGAAGGTAAATACGGGGAAAAGCAAGGTTATGGTCTTCGAAAGGGGTGAAGTCACAGAGTGTGAGGTGAAGCTGAACGGTCAGGCTATGGAGATCGTCAACTCTTTTAAGTATCTGGGCAGTGTGTTGAGTAAAGATGGGACTATGGATGAAGAGGTGCGGGAGAGGGTACAACAGGGGAAGAGGGTTGTAGGAACGCTAAAAGCAGTAACAAGAAATAGGGTGGTCAGTATGGAAGTGAAGAAGTCCTTGCATGACAGTGTGGTAATCCCGACACTGACTTACGGAAGCGAAGCATGGACGTTGGTTGAGAGACTCAGACCAAGAGTGAGAGCAGTGGAAATGAATTACTTAAGGAGTGCATGCGGAGTTACATGGAGGGATAGACAGACTAATGAGGAAGTAAGAAGGAGGTGTGGTGTGGAGGTAGATGTGCTGGAAAGTGTGAAAAGGAACAACTTGAGATGGTTCGGCCATATGGAACGTATGGAAAGCGAGAGAATGACTAAGAGGGTGTACGAGAGCGAGGTGGAGGGACAGAGGGGGAGAGGTAGACCGAATATGAGGTGGAAGGATGGAGTGAGGAACTACATGAACGAAGGCGGTGCTGGTTGGGGGGAGGGGCGTCGACTGACTGGGGACAGAGGTGCATGGGGGCGGTTCGTTCGTGGCCACCCCTTCGGGGATCACGGCGTCAGGCAATAGATAGATAGATAGAATAATAAAATCTGAGCTTGAAGATTTGTGAATTAAAATCAGAGTTTATGATTAACTGTCGAGTTGTTCCAACCCCTGTAGTATAAGGAGAAAATATTATACAACAGCTATAATTATAGTAATTCTCCTTTGATTATAATATAATATTTTTAGGATGGGTTTATTACTACCAATATACATTTGACCCTTAAATGATACAATGACTCATTTCTTTTCGATTTGTTTGCTATTATTAGGTTATTTTATTCAGAATAGAAAGGGTATATGGAAGTCAGAGGGTTAATTGAGATTGTCATAACCATTATAATTTACACAGATCATTCCTAAATTGTATAAAATCGTTTAATGATAGTCTGAATAAACTGTCAACATATGTCACAACTATCTAGGGGTTAAAGAATATAATATTACCCCCCCCCCCCTCCCCGTATGCACACCAATGGGCGGTTGGGCTTAAGCGAACCTCCCCCCGCACGAACAGGTACAAGGTAAATAACCGAGTGAGTAACCTTCGCTTTTGGAAGCATATCAAGGCGCATCATTCGCGTGCATTGTCTTTCTAGAATTACGACGTCTGGCAATGGATAAAGAGATAGACTGTCATCGACACTATTATTACGCTGTTCATATATTCTTTGAACCCATAGTTTTCCATTATTTTTTTTTCAGTGCCAGTGACGCCATTTTAATTTCATTCTGGCTATTTTTGGACGATTGTATGCAGTTTAGGAACGCCCTCAAAGAATTATAAGGTTTCAAACAATCTCAACTAACCTTTTAATCACCACAGATCTTTCCTAGATTGCATGCCGTCATCTAAATATTGCTACAATAAAATAAACAAGACGTCACCAGTACTGAAAGGGTTAATTACTGTCTTGCTGGGATCATCTGGAGGCTCCTTCAGATGGAAGAAACAGCTTAAAACCTCCAGCAAGACTTGGATACACAAGATATATTTGCAACTCTTTACTTTCATTTTGAAGACTGCATCGCAACCTTCTTGAGGGACAGCACATTTCAAGAGAAGATTTAATAATATACTGTACACTATAATAATATACTGTTCACTATAATAATATACTGTACACTATAATAATATACTGTACACTATAATAATATACTGTACACTATAATAATATACTGTACACTATAATAATATACTGTACACTATAATAATATACTGTACACTATAATAATATACTGTACACTATAATAATATACTGTACACTATAATAATATACTGTACACTATAATAATATACTGTACATTATAATAATATACTGTACACTATAATAATATACTGTACACTATAATAATATACTGTACACTATAATAATATACTGTACATTATAATAATATACTGTACATTATAATAATATACTGTACACTATAATAATATACTGTACACTATAATAATATACTGTACACTATAATAATATACTGTACATTATAATAATATACTGTACACTATAATAATATACTGTACACTATAATAATATACTGTACACTATAATAATATACTGTACATTATAATAATATACTGTACACTATAATAATATACTGTACACTATAATAATATACTGTACATTATAATAATATACTGTACACTATAATAATATACTGTACATTATAATAATATACTGTACATTATAATAATATACTGTACATTATAATAATATACTGTACATTATAATAATATACTGTACACTATAATAATATACTGTACACTATAATAATATACTGTACACTATAATAATATACTGTACTCTATAATAATATACTGTACACTATAATAATATACTGTACACTATAATAATATACTGTACACTATAATAATATACTGTACACTATAATAATATACTGTACACTATAATAATATACTGTACACTATAATAATATACTGTACACTATAATAATATACTGTACATTATAATAATATACTGTACACTATAATATACTGTACACTATAATATATCTACTGTACACTATAATATATATCTACTGTACACTATAATATATATCTACTGTACACTATAATATATATCTACTGTACACTATAATATATACTGTACACTATAATAATATACTGTACAATATAATAATATACTGTACACTATAATAATATACTGTACACTATAATAATATACTGTACACTATAATAATATACTGCACATTATAATAATATACTGTACACTATAATAATATACTGTACATTATAATAATATACTGTACATTATAATAATATACTGTACATTATAATAATATACTGTACACTATAATAATATACTGTACACTATAATAATATACTGTACATTATTATAATATACTGTACACTATAATAATATACTGTACACTATAATAATATACTGTACACTATAATAATATACTGTACACTATAATAATATACTGTACACTATAATAATATACTGTACACTATAATAATATACTGTACATTATAATAATATACTGTACATTATAATAATATACTGTACACTATAATAATATACTGTACACTATAATAATATACTGTACACTATAATAATATACTGTACACTATAATAATATACTGTACACTATAATAATATACTGTACACTATAATAATATACTGTACATTATAATAATATACTGTACACTATAATAATATACTGTACACTATAATAATATACTGTACATTATAATAATATACTGTACACTATAATAATATACTGTACACTATAATAATATACTGTACACTATAATAATATACTGTACACTATAATAATATACTGTACACTATAATAATATACTGTACACTATAATAATATACTGTACACTGTAATAATATACTGTACACTATAATAATATACTGTACACTATAATAATATACTGTACATTATAATAATATACTGTACACTATAATAATATACTGTACACTATAATAATATACTGTACACTATAATAATATAATGTACACTATAATAATATACTGTACAGTATAATAATATACTGTACACTATAATAATATACTGTACACTATAATAATATACTGTACACTATAATAATATACTGTACATTATAATAATATACTGTACACTATAATAATATACTGTACACTATAATAATATACTGTACACTATAATAATATACTGTACACTATAATAATATACTGTACACTATAATAATATACTGTACACTATAATAATATACTGTACACTATAATAATATACTGTACACTATAATAATATACTGTACATTATAATATTATACTGTACACTATAATAATATACTGTACACTATAATAATACTGTACATTATAATAATATACTGTACATTATAATAATATACTGTACACTATAATAATATGTTGTACACTATAATAATACACTGTACACTATAATAATATACTGTACATTATAATAATATGCTGTACACTATAATAATATACTGTACACTATAATAATACACTGTACACTATAATAATATACTGTACATTATAATAATATACTGTACACTATAATAATATACTGTACACTATAATAATATACTGTACACTATAATAATATACTGTACATTATAATAATATACTGTACACTATAATAATATACTGTACACTATAATAATATACTGTACACTATAATAATATACTGTACATTATAATAATATACTGTACACTATAATAATATACTGTACACTATAATAATATACTGTACATTATAATAATATACTGTACACTATAATAATATACTGTACACTATAATAATATACTGTACACTATAATAATATACTGTACACTATAATAATATACTGTACACTATAATAATATACTGTACACTATAATAATATACTGTACACTATAATAATATACTGCACATTATAATAATATACTGTACACTATAATAATATACTGTACATTATAATAATATACTGTACATTATAATAATATACTGTACATTATAATAATATATTGTACACTATAATAATATACTGTACACTATAATAATATACTGTACATTATTATAATATACTGTACACTATAATAATATACTCTACACTATAATAATATACTGTACACTATAATAATATACTGTACACTATAATAATATACTGTACACTATAATAATATACTGTACACTATAATAATATACTGTACATTATAATAATATACTGTACACTATAATAATATACTGTACACTATAATAATATACTGTACACTATAATAATATACTGTACACTATAATAATATACTGTACACTATAATAATATACTGTACACTATAATAATATACTGTACACTATAATAATATACTGTACACTATAATAATATACTGTACACTATAATAATATACTGTACACTATAATAATACTGTACATTATAATAATATACTGTACACTATAATAATACTGTACACTATAATAATATACTGTACATTATAATAATATACTGTACATTATAATAATATACTGTACACTATAATAATATACTGTACATTATAATAATATACTGTACACTATAATAATATACTGTACACTATAATAATATACTGTACACTATAATAATATACTGTACACTGTAATAATATACTGTACACTATAATAATATACTGTACACTATAATAATATACTGTACATTATAATAATATACTGTACACTATAATATATATCTACTGTACACTATAATATATATATATCTACTGTACACTATAATATATATCTACTGTACACTATAATATATATCTACTGTACACTATAATATATATCTACTGTACACTATAATATATATATATCTACTGTACACTATAATATATATCTACTGTACACTATAATATATATATATCTACTGTACACTATAATATATATCTACTGTACACTATAATAATATACTGTACACTATAATAATATACTGTACATTATAATATTATACTGTACACTATAATAATATACTGTACACTATAATAATATACTGTACATTATATTAATATACTGTACATTATAAGAATATACTGTACACTATAATATATGTACACTATAATAATACACTGTACACTATAATAATATACTGTACATTATAATAATATGCTGTACACTATAATAATATACTGTACACTATAATAATACACTGTACACTATAATAATATACTGTACATTATTATAATATACTGTACACTATAATAATATACTGTACACTATAATAATATACTGTACACTATAATAATATACTGTACATTATTATAATATACTGTACACTATAATAATATACTGTACACTATAATAATATACTGTACACTATAATAATATACTGTACACTATAATAATATACTGTACACTATAATAATATACTGTACACTATAATAATATACTGTACATTATAATAATATACTGTACACTATAATAATATACTGTACACTATAATAATATACTGTACACTATAATAATATACTGTACACTATAATAATATACTGTACACTATAATAATATACTGTACACTATAATAATATACTGTACACTATAATAATATACTGTACACTATAATAATATACTGTACACTATAATAATATACTGTACACTATAATAATATACTGTACATTATAATATATACTGTACACTATAATAATATACTGTACACTATAATAATATACTGTACATTATAATATACTGTACATTATAATAATATACTGTATACTCACTATAATATACTGTATACTCACTATAATATACTGTATACTCGCTATAATATACTGTATACTCACTATAATATACTGTATACTATAATAATATACTGTACACTGTAATAATATACTGTACACTATAATAATATACTGTACACTATAATAATATACTGTACATTATAATAATATACTGTACACTATAATAATATACTGTACACTATAATAATATACTGTACACTATAATAATATAATGTGCACTATAATAATATACTGTACAGTATAATAATATACTGTACACTATAATAATATACTGTACACTATAATAATATACTGTACACTATAATAATATACTGTACACTATAATAATATACTGTACACTATAATAATATACTGTACACTATAATAATATACTGTACACTATAATAATATACTGTACATTATAATATTATACTGTACACTATAATAATATACTGTACACTATAATAATATACTGTACATTATAATAATATACTGTACATTATAATAATATACTGTACACTATAATAATATGCTGTACACTATAATAATACACTGTACACTATAATAATATACTGTACATTATAATAATATGCTGTACACTATAATAATATACTGTACACTATAATAATACACTGTACACTATAATAATATACTGTACATTATAATAATATAGTGTACACTATAATAATATACTGTACACTATAATAATATACTGTACACTATAATAATTACTGTACATTATAATAATATACTGTACACTATAATAATATACTGTACACTATAATAATATACTGTACACTATAATAATATACTGTACATTATAATAATATACTGTACACTATAATAATATACTGTACACTATCATAATATACTGTACATTATAATATACTGTACATTATAATAATATACTGTACACTATAATAATATACTGTACACTATAATAATATACTGTACACTATAATAATATACTGTACACTATAATAATATACTGTACACTATAATAATATACTGTACACTATAATAATATACTGTACACTATAATAATATACTGTACACTATAATAATATACTGTACACTATAATAATATACTGTACATTATAATAATATACTGTACACTATAATAATATACTGTACACTATAATAATATACTGTACACTATAATAATATACTGTACACTATAATAATATACTGTACACTATAATAATATACTGTACACTATAATAATATACTGTACACTATAATAATATACTGTACACTATAATAATATACTGTACACTATAATAATATACTGTACACTATAATAATATACTGTACATTATAATAATATACTGTACATTATAATAATATACTGTACATTATAATAATATACTGTACATTATAATAATATACTGTACACTATAATAATATACTGTACACTATAATAATATACTGTACACTATAATAATATACTGTACATTATAATAATATACTGTACATTAATAATATACTGTACACTATAATAATATACTGTACACTATAATAATATACTGTACACTATAATAATATACTGTACACTATAATAATATACTGTACATTATAATAATACTGTACATTATAATAATATACTGTACATTATAATAATATACTGTACACTATAATAATATACTGTACACTATAATAATATACTGTACACTATAATAATATACTGTACATTATAATAATATACTGTACATTATAATAATATACTGTACACTATAATAATATACTGTACACTATAATAATATACTGTACACTATAATAATATACTGTACATTATAATAATATACTGTACATTATAATAATATACTGTACATTATAATAATATACTGTACACTATAATAATATACTGTACATTATAATAATATACTGTACACTATAATAATATACTGTACATTATAATAATATACTGTACATTATAATAATATACTGTACATTATAATAATATACTGTACATTATAATAATATACTGTACACTATAATAATATACTGTACAATATAATATACTGTACACTATAATAATATACTGTACATTATAATAATATACTGTACATTATAATAATATACTGTACACTATAATAATATACTGTACATTATAATAATATACTGTACATTATAATAATATACTGTACATTATAATAATATACTATACACTATAATAATATACTGTACACTATAATAATATACAGTACACTATAATAATATACTGTACATTATAATAATATACTGTACACTATAATAATATACTGTACACTATAATAATATAATTATATATTGGATAGCCTTGCCAATTCATACGCGTTGATCCAATTAGTGAACTTCCCACAGAAAATGTGTAGTTGTATGAAAAGTTTGAGATCATAATGTACGACAGTTCAACTACATGTTGACACTACATTCAATAATCAAACTTGATTTCTTTGTTTGGGTATTTTTATTATTAGTTTAGTTAATGAACCTCCATGTTCATATTGACTAGTTTAATGTATATGATCATTATGAATGAATGATCAAATGCGTGATAACTTGTTTCCTCAAGAAGCTCCCCAAAATAAATGGCCATGGCAGAAACTGCCTCCAGGCTGCCTTGTCCAGACATAACTCCTACTGCCAAGGCCACAGTGCTATTTCCGCTTTGTTTATTGTGAATTAAGGCTATTAGCAACAAAGAAGCAGACCCAGAGCAGTACTTCATCTAGAAGGAAGTTTCATCACTGTTTTGTTATTATCTTTATTCCTGTGGGGGCCTTGGCAGGCAGAGAAGTGTCAAAGAGGATCATCAGTTCACTGGTCCACCACTACAGAGGCTGGTGATAGGGTAGCTGCATCACTAGCCAAAAAGAAGAAATAGGAATGTAGTCAAGTTATTATAGGGTGTATAACATATGTGGTTATATACAAGAAAACAAGAGTGTTTGTATCTAATGAACAAGCTAAAATTACTCTTTGTGTAAATGAGGCAGAAAAGTAAAAGTCAGCAAATGAGGCCAGGATGTGAAACATGACTTGTAGCAATCCTTGTATTCCATCTGAAGCTCTTACCGGAGCACTTTCCTTATTGGATGGATCTTACAATGTCCTCTACAAGATATAGTGTCATCTAAAATACATTCACATTTTGAAGATTGTGACGCATTTTGGCAGTTTATTATGGCTATCTTTAGATGATGATTGTAATGCCCTCGAAAATGTCCCGCACCCACAATAATACTAACCCGAGTTGACGTCAGGTATAGCGTAAAATAGTCGTAGATGGTAAGTCCAATAAACTCATCACGTGATAACACCACGAGACTATCACCTGGTTCTTAAAAATCGGACTAAGGTTGCTATACTTTTAGTACGTCCGTGGTAGTACAGTGGGTTAGCGCGCGGGCCTGGTGGTGATGGTGGTGCGTCACTAACCAGGGTTCGAACCCCACCCAAGGCATCTCAAAACCTGTGGGTTTTTAGGGAGGTTAAATTCCCTTCAGAGGTTCGTACCCCGCGCCAGGTACCAGGAAAGGTTGATCCTAAAGGTAGCCTGGGGATAATTCCCATTCCTATTTAACCTGGAAAAACCTAGCATTTCAATGATATACAAGTCAAGAAAGATATGTGGGAATTATAAGGGTAAAGACTATCTCAATTTACTCCCAGACTTCCAGTAACCTTCCTAATCTGAATAAAATAGTCTAATAATATATAGGTAAATACTATTTCAATACATTCACTGACTTTCAATAAACCTTCCTATTCTAAATAAAATCGTGTAATAATAGCCATAAATCAGGTAAAGAAATGCGTCCTGGTATCTTCCAAGGGTAAACAAATGTGTAAATAGATATGTGAACACTAACAGCTGTCTACTGTTTTCAGATGACGTGGGTAGAAGAAGGCCAGCTGACCTGGGGAGCCTTTACCGCAAGGAAGTGATCACGGAGCTCTACAATAACGTATTTGGAGTCTATATTGGTTATCATTAGACGATATTGTTCGGGTAACAGAGGATTTGTGGAAGTAGATGGGTTAATTTAGAAAAGTATTACTCTCTTTGAAATATTGAGGGTCTTGTATTTATATATTTAGGGCACTCGCAATGTATTTATATATTTAGGGCACTCGCAATGTATTTATATATTTAGAGCACTCGCAATGTATTTATATATTTAGAGCACTCGCAATGTATTTATATATTTAGGGCACTCCCAATGTATTTATATATTTAGGGCACTCGCAATGTATTTATATATTTAGGGCACTCCCAATGTATTTATATATTTAGGGCACTCGCAATGTATTTATATATTTAGGGCACTCCCAATGTATTTATATATTTAGGGCACTCGCAATGTATTTATATGTACAAGCCCCAACACACTTGGATACAAAAATGACCCTAGTACCTATCCCTTTCAGTACTGGAAGGCGTATTTACTTTCCTTTCTAGTCCTTTAAGCTAAAGACAAAACAGTATATTATTAACAGGGATCAGTGAATTTATCACCAAATGAACTGTGATAAATTGATATAATATGATTACATGCTCAACCTTTTTGATTGTCAGAGAGCATTTATTATTATAAGGCATCATATAATAGTCATCATGCCAATCGAAGTACAAGCACGGAACATTGATGTCTGCCTCGTAAAATAGAGTATTTAATTATTTGATGGAGCTCATCAAAAATATTACATTTAATGAGCTCAGCCTTTAATGCTATGTATAATACCACAATATGCCATTGTAATACTGTATAAGGCTAATACAAAAAGGATTGGATTTGAATTTATACCATTAGCCAATTTTAAGCAGGTCAAGTAGGTTCTCCAGGTATCAAAGGGGTAAAACCAATGACAACTTACCCTGAAACTCCAATAATTATTCCAAAGATTAATCAAATCCTACATTTATAGCAAAACTAAATAAATACATAATTGGATAAAACACAAATAAAATAAAAGATGAAGGGGGGGGGGGTTTATGGGGTAGTATTTGTTTATATTTCTGAACCCTCTTCTCCCTCTTGTTCAGCTCCATTAATTATGATATATTAAGACGTTAGCCTCATTACTTTGGTGTTTAAAGCCTTTTCGCCCAATATTTGTGTCAATATTAAGACGTTTCCTGACATATAGGATTAGATTTTTTACTGGTGAGCGGTAGCCAGTCTGAAATTTAGTAGGAACCGTACTTCGGCCGGGACATTTTTTACCAAAAATGTACAAGTTTATTTTGAAGGGGGTCTTGGGGTTTTCTTTTTAAGTTTGATTGAGGTCTAGGGAGCAAACTTAAGATAAACATATATATATAATATTAAAACAACAAAGTTAATAATAAGATACACCCTTTGACACCAACATGTCTTGCATGTGTACTGTTTCCATCCTCGTAACCCTTTTTACCCGCCTGAAGAAAACGGATTGGGTAAAAGCTATATTATATTGTTTTATTAACACTTAGAAGATACCATGACGCATTTATTTTCTGTTTTCTGGCTATCATTAGACGATTTTATTCATATTAGGAAGGGTAATGGAATTCAGAGGATTAACTTAAACAGTCTTTACCCAAATAATTCTCACATATCCTTCCTGAATTGCATAAAATCGTCTAATGATCGTCATAATACCGTCATAATACGTTATTAATTTGAGAGGGTTAACGTGGCCTAAAGTTTACTCCGTTAGCAGTTGATATCTCAATAAGTAATGGTAAATATGAAACGACCATGTCGCTGTATGATATTAAGGCCAACTTTGTATGACTAACAGTGTATATTTGGCTACACAAACATTGAAGTAGCTGAGTAATAAATATAACCATGGACAGGTGCTTCCGTTGTTTACGTCACTCAGGTGAGCAAGTCCTATGTATAACTGCCTTTAACCTTTCAGTACGGTGAAATTATTATTATTTTTATGTTGGCTATCATTAAACGATCTTACTATGCTTAGGAAGGATTTATGATAGTCAACGAATTAATGGAGATATAATACACCACTCTGATTACTAAAGGTCCTTCCTAAGCTGCATACAATCGTTAGACTATAAGGAATAATGACGTTACTCGTACTGAAGTGGTGAAATATACAGGTATAACAGTAATATCTTATGTGTCATTATTTGCTGACTCTGGCATTGGCATTTTAGACATATCTAACATTTGGTGAAAATCTATTGGTTAGCTTAAGAGTAATTATTATCAATCTGATTTTGACCTTTCAACTTAACCTTAAGTATATTTATCTGAAGGTTGGTCAGTATGATTGACATATGTATAACATCTAGCTTTGTGAATCTGATGAAATTTGAATGAATAGTAAAACGTTCAAAATTTGACCTTTACCTTTGACCTTGATGATTGACCTTAACCTTTGAGAATAGGAATTTTCCTTCTTCTTTTTTTCTTCTTTTTTGACGAACATCTGCATGGGCTGCATAAATAAAGCTCTAATAATGTTGTGAACATCTGCATGGGCTGCATAAATCAAGCTCTAATAATGTTGTGAACATCTACTATTAGCCCTCGAAGGAGATCTTAGACAAACAGATAGACTGATCAAAAGCCAGACTGAATAACCTTGGTCCGGTACTCGTGGGGCTTCATACTATTCTGTTTATGCAGCAATAATAACGTGAACATTAAACTGAATAGACAAGATGAGACCAATAAACATAAGTGAAAGATGGCCATTGCATTTACCACCCAACAACAGACGATAAAATCATTATATGTGAGTCAGAATACAAACAGATCATATTAAGGAGCACCCCGTTCTAAACATTAATCCTCCATTACAAACCCCAATGCACTTGAATACATTAATGACTGCATATGGTCCTCACAGGATTCGAACTCGGGACACCACACCCAGAACATAAGCATCTAAACCATTAGGCCTACACCACCAACACAGTTAAAAGGCTATGTACACGATCACAATTAATATCTATTTCGAATTTTGGATATCAATCTGATCATGTACTTAGACCCAACTCCATTATGGACAGCCTAATGCTTTAGTGAGAGGAAAGAGCAATGAATGGGCCCAAGATCACTAGTACCGGCCTCGCTAGACATTAGCTCCTGAACCTATAGAAATTAAGGAACACCCCGTTCCTAACATTAATCTTCCATTACATACCCCAATGCACTTGAATAAATTAATTAAAGCATATGGTCCTCCCGGGATTCAAACTCGGGACACCACACCCAGAACATGAGTATCCAAACCATTACACCACCAACACAATTAAAAGGCTATGTACCAGCACATCATGTATTATGAGGATCTCCATACTAGGTCAATCAAACACAAAACTACTATATATCATATTTACAATCAGACTTTAACCCTTCCTGCCCGGGCAGCATTTTAAAATGACGCTCCTTTCGAAGGGCCAGAGCCCACGCGTCCTTTTAAAATCTGTATGCTTGAAAGCGAGCTTTGAAAGCTGCACGGTGAAAATTTTGTTTACTAGGCCGATCGAAGTGCCACCAATCCTCACCTACAACGCTTATCAGTCCGTACGTGTCCGCCATAGCGAGATATAGCGAAAATATGTCTTCCGACGCATCTGATTCTGTGCAACCTCCTGCGCGCCCCACCGCTTCCCCGCTAGCTCCGTCGAGGTCTACTGCGAGTGAGAATAAACCTGACCTTAAGAAAGCGAAAGTTTTGTTGAGTGATAGTGTTATTGAAAGAGAACTTTTGGCCATAGAAAGTGAAAGTTCTTTTGAAGAAAGCAGTGGTGAAACCGACATTGACCCTCTAAAAACGTAAGTGAAGTTGAATTCGAGGGCTTTGAGGGTGATGATGCAGTGGATTTGTATGGTTTAGAAGACAGTAGTGAGGACCCTGATGTTGAAGTGTTCAAGGAAGGTGAAACTGAAATTCCAAGTGTAATTGAGCCTATACCTACCCCGTCGCCAGGACACCTAGGTGTCCTGCCAATGGTATACAATGTGCCATTTCCAAGATATCTCTACGACAAGGTTTGGGGACTACTATTTGATGGACGTCCCAGGCCCCGTCATCGATTGGTCTGTGTGGCGGTCTCCATCTATGCCACAATACTCCTCCTTTGAGGTAGAAACATTCACCACCCTCCTTCTCACATTCCTCTTCACTCACGGCCCTGGCAGCTAACTCCTTGCATTCACTATCATCTCTCTGTAGCTCTACCAGGCCACTAGGACAATTTGGAGGGGTTTCATGGTCATCGGTAGGGTCAAGATGAGCCATAAAGGTGTCAGATAAATCCACCTCAGTCACATCATCAGGCACAGTTGGAGCGTCATTCACACTCTCATCATTCCTTTCATCAACTCTTACATTCGGTACATTTCGGTCTGAGGGAACTGCTACTTGAGACATTGAACGTGTGACATCACACACAGGGAAAACTGGTGGCAGCTCCTTTTCGAGCTCACTGGTTAGTGGCTCGTTAACAGGGGAAAGTGACAAAAAGGGGTCTGGTCGGACCTTCTCACCTGCTACATCATTCCCCAAAAGGAGTGTTACCCCGGGCACAGGGATATCTTGGAGCCTACACAAAGCTATGGTGGCCTCACCCTGTAGTAACTCACATTCAATTTCGCCTTTTACCAAGTATGCATAAAATTGGCCTCCAGCACCTCTCATTACAACTGGTTCGCCAGGTGGGCACTCAGTGTAAGGATTCACCATGAGGGTGCTAGTAGAACCTGTGTCTCTCAGAATTTTTACCTCATGCATACAACCATTTAATCTCACGTTGCCAGATGAAATAAAGGGACGGTAACTGTCCTGCACTGATGGAGAAATTATTATTGGCTTAACCCTAGTGGGTTGCACCACACATACTACTACACCCCTGTCTAGATAATTTACGTTAGCTGCTAGGTACTCCTTCTGTCGGGAGTCCTGTATTAAAGGAACTTTTGGTGCTAGGTACTCCTTCTGTCGGGAGTCCTGCATGAAGGGAACATTTGGTGCTAGGTACTCCTTCTGTCGGGATCCCTGCATTAAAGGCACATATGGAATTTGAGATACGGCGGCAACTGTCTGCCCCGATCTCTCGGTTTTCTCCTTGGCCCAGCACTGATAAGCTAGGTGGCCTCTCATGCCACAAAAAGTACATACTTTAGGGGATACGGGAACGTTCCCTCTTTGAGCATTACTATTACGTTGGGGCCCACCTCTGTTACCATTGCCCTGAGTCGCATTTTTAGTTGGGGGAACAATTCTATTTTGGCTAGCTGGGGAAGACGTTATAGGCTTGTGACTGGGTCTGTCAGATTTGTGATTGGTATACTTAAAATTAGAACTAGAATTATCGTAGGGCATCTTTCCACGACATTTGTTGTTGAGCACGTATGTGTCAGCCATGTCAGCGGCGTCGGCAAGACAATCTACCTTTTTCCCCTTTAAATGATAGGATACAGAAGAATCAATTTTCCATAGGAAATTTTCTAACAGGACCAACTCCTTCAGATCGTTGTAGCTTGTGAATTTCTTACTCTTGACCCAATGATTGAAAGTTTTAGTCATGGTCCTGGCAAATACCTTATGGGTTTCTTCTACTTTCTTCTGGTTTTTACGGAAAGATTGCCTGTAAGCCTCAGGCTGCAATTGATAGGTTTTTAGGATAGCTTCTTTGAGATTGTTATAATCCTGCCTAACTTCTGCTACTTCTGACAAATACGTGGCTCGAGCCTACCCTGTCAAAACGGTTTGTAACATAAAAGGCCATTGATCTCTTGTCCACTTCATACCTCCAGCAACTTCCTCAAACAAAACAAAGAAATCCTGCACATTATCCTCAGTGAAAGGTGGAATGACACTAGTCATAGTCAATCCCAGAGGGGGAGCAATTACGGGAGCATTTGTATCGACATTTAGTCGAGCTATACAATATTGATATTCACATTATATGCTGGTTTCTTCGGTACTTGCTTTTATTCTGGCTAGTTCTATTTTTAGTTTGGCTTGTTCTAGTTCGAATATTTGATCACCGGTCAAACCAGATGGCAATTGTTCATCAAGTTGGCTAGGTTTACTCGGGATCCCACCAACTGCTCCGTCTCCCTCCTCGCCTTCTACAGGGAACAGGTGGGGTTTTATGGTCTGAGCCACCTCTACTTTGGACATGTTTGAGACAGTTAATTGGAGATGTGAGGCAAGCATTTTCAGTCCGGATTTTGACAGACAGTCAATATCTGGGGCTGTGGGTTCTGATTCTATGAAAACTTGAGCATCTTCGTAATTAATTAGATGAGGCATGATTAATATTTGTTTTTTAAGTAGTGAAACGTCAATAAAACTGACTGAAACTGTATGAAACGAATCCTGGCGAGGTCGCCACTCTTCTGTTACGTATCTTGATCCTCAAGTGGTTAACTTGATGAATCTAGATAGCACAGAGATATATATTAAGGTATCAGTCAGCTGAAGGCAAAAGAAAAGTAAAATCTAACAAAATTATTTCCTGTTGTTGCTTCCTCTCCTTTTGGATCTTAGGACTTGGTATCCTTTATTGACTGATACTCTTTAATTATGAAACAATACTGAAACTAATTAAAGTCATGTAGTATATATAAAGAATTATTATTTAACCGAAGCTTAGTAGGCTATGGTTATGAACCGAAGAAGTTATATCTAAAGAAGGACTATTAATTCTATAAAAAGTCTTGAAAGATAAATATTAAAGTAAGAATATTTCTGTCTCTTACCCTTTTTGAAATGAATAGATAGTTTTCTTATATGTCCTTTTATTTATATTTAATGTAATTATTCTTGGTTCTTGTCTTACGTTAATATTATATTATTATTATCAGCAGGATTAATATCAAAGTCACATAAAAAGTTTGATATATATTTAATAATTAGTTAAATGTATTTCTTAACCACGTAACATTGAGGTTTGATTATGAGTAAATTAAGTTACAGGATCGCTTCATAGATTCGATTCAGGTCTCACTCAAATAATATGAAAAGCAAAATAATATTTGAAGCTAAAATAATTTTCTTCAGCTTAGGAAATCACTAGAAGTAACATTAAAACAGCCATGTTAGTCTAAGGCGATATTACTAATATGAGACAATAGTATCACCGTACTAAGCACCGATAAGCAATGTAAGAATAATTAAAAGAAAATGAAGGAACTCTTAAGTATTAATATAAAACAATAGTATTACTTTCATCATAACCCAACTACTTAAAAAGTTGCTTTAGTCCACAAGTCAGTCAACTAAAATAGTTAAGTACATAATTGTAGCGTTAACGTTAATTCCCAATCAAATAGTTAAGTACATAATAGTAGCGTTAACGTTAATTCCCAATCATATAGTTAAGTACATAATAGTAGCGTTAACGTTAATTCCCAATTACATATCTTACTAACCAACATAATGTAAGTGTTTACACGGAACACACTTAACACACACTTATATAATCTGACTGACTGTCACAATCCCATTATAATACTTCACCCCGTCTTCCTCCAGCTGCAAGTTCACCTTCCCAACTCCAAATGAGACTGATTTGAATGTCCACTACTCGGGTCTTATATACTAAACAATGATGGTGTAGGAGCGAATCAGGAGGTGGGTGATGGTGCGCGCCCCAATCACAGCTCCTCTAGTTGCGTAAGAGGTGCGTGGTCCAATGGAGTCTCCTGGCGTCGATCATATGTCATAGCGTCGGGTCATCAAAGTAGTTTGCAGGGTCCCCTATGACACACGCAGGTGTGAAGGCTTGTTTGCTGGCTGGTATGCGGACGAGCTGGTTTCCCACTCACTGGTTCGCTCGCTGGTCTGCTTCGCCGCCTGGGTTGTTTGGCACTCCTTTAACTCTAATTCAAACTCTTAAATTAACATACAGGGCTCCGTATGTCAGAATATATATATGTTTCTAATCTCTCAGTGGGGTTTGAACCGCCGACCGTCAGGACAATAGCCGACGCTTTAATCAACTACACCACGGCAGTCTAAAAGACACTCAACCCTCTATCCTATTTATGTTAAGGAAAAGGGAAACCCACTAGGCGAATAAATTTCAATTCTAACCAAGTCGTAGGATCCATATTCCAGAATATCATACATGGATTTCTGAGTGTCCCGACGCAACTCGGGCCGAAATTAATTTCATTTAATTCTAACCCACCAGGCATGAGAGTTACAAATATTGACTATATATCACAAATACACGTGAGCCACTAAATGTTTCTAATCTCTCAGTGGGGTTCGAACCGCCGACCGTCAGGACGATAGCCGTCGCTTTAATCAATTACACCACGGCAGTCTAAAAGACACTCAACCCTCTATCCTATTTATGTTAAGGAGAGGGAAACCCCCTTGGCGAATATTTTTCAATTCATACTGTGACGCACTCCAGTGCTGTGCAACGCAACCTGATTGTACTCCTTGGTACTCGACTGTACCGCCCGTGATCTGGCTACCGTCAGCCGCTATGTATATTGAGTGTGACAACTTATAACTATGTTCTTTGTATCTCTGCAAAGGTCTCGTCATGTGCTAACCAGTGGTGGGTTTTGTTTTAAGCCATGTCGAGACCTTCCATTTAATATATAGTATCAATAGAGAAGTTGATAGATAATACAATGGGAATTCAGAGAGAGAGAGTGAGTTAGGCTTCAGAGCAAGAGGGTAGCAACGCGCCGCGCTGCCGGCCGGGTGGTTGCCAGACGTATGGACTGGTTGGCAGCCTTGCCCTTATAGCTAGGCGCGATAGGGTTGGTAGTCCATTGTTGCCTGCCGGGGCTGGGCCCATGTTGTCGTACAGCACACTGCCTGGAGGTTGGCTGTGTGTTCCTTGACCAGGTTGCCTAGAACCTTTGAGATTCTAACATCCCTTGCTCTCTCCCCACTTCTCACGGTTGCACTCTTTCTCTCTGACGACATTACTCTCATTTCATTCTTCTCTCTATTTAAATGCATAACCTTCCCTTGAGGTCCTAAAGGAGTTTCAGCACTCACCTCTCGTATTACTCTTAGGACAAGCATATATTTACATGTATTAGATTTAAGGGGTTAATGTGAACAGCGATCTTCTTGATGAGGATAGTAGTTGGTGAACGTTCTACATGTTCACGAGTTATATGCCCTGCTCATCATCCCATTTGTGACTAGACTGGTGCCATGTGTAAGAGCCCGACCATGCCCAGGAGTTGTCTGTAGAGGGACGAGAACTTAGCCTTGATTTACATACCGAGCCAGGAGCGAGTGTAGCACCCGAGACTACAGCTCGCTCGTAGTGCCGGTATAGTAGAGTAACGTAATTTATCTGTCCTTGTGTTCTCTACAGTCTTTTCCTGGGTTCTCGCTTTCAGTGCTGGGACTCGTTGTTCCTGTGACTTGGCCTGCTAGCTAGAACACATGGGGATGATGAGTGGGATATATCTTTATTTTACTATGCATTGCAGCTCTCTTTAAGTATATATCTATAACACTTTACAATACACATTACTCACACACAAGACAACACTATTAATACTTTCATGTATCAATTAACTGCACTGTCGTTTTGCTGCTGTGTCCGGAGTTCTGTTGCGTAGGGCGCATACGGACTCGGAGGGGAGACAGAGTGAGAGAAGCGAAGTAGCCTATGCGGTAGTAGGCTACCGGCGCAGTACTGTTGCCTGCAACCTTTTAGTTATTCCAAGTATAGATTCATTATTATAATAAGTGACTACTGTTTATGTTCCTCCCATGTGTATTATTAGGTATCTATTGGATCATGAACATCTTGTATGCTACATGCTAGTGCATGTTAGTAGGGGACAGTTAGTGTAGTGCACGCGCTTTCAAGTAGGCGTGTACATTTGTCATTTAGCATTTCACTGTCATACCTTTAGCCTGCTTCTATTCTACATTATTAGAGGCTTAATATTAACGTAGTTTCTTGAGTATTGCATTTCTTTAGTAATAACGTAACCTATAAATGTCTGAGGGAGTTTAGCCTCATAGCCTACCCCTGTTGTACACTTTCGCCGAGTTAAGGTACCTCGTTACCGTAGACGATAACTCTGTAGGGCGTTGGTGCTTTTGTTGTCTGGAGCATATAGTATTTGGGACTGGAATCGAGCGTGTCGTTGTCACTTAAGCCATTTCTGTCCTACGATCAAGAATCCCGAATATGTATTGCCGATCCAGCCGTAACAAAATGGCGACCTTGCACAAGATTCAGTAGTATCCTATCACATGTTTTTTGGAGAACTATTCTATGCTACCTAGTAGAGCTGGCTAGAATTTTCTTGCATATTGGAGGAATTTTTATTGTGTCATTATTGTATTGGTGGACTTGCAGATTGTTTCGTTAGGTGTCTAGAGTAGAGTCATTCAAGCATCTTTAACATTTTTGTGAGTCGAGACTGCAGTTAGTAATAAGCACTTTTTATTTTTGAACAGCAATTGTATAACCAGCACTATGTCTAATGACTCATCATTTACGGGGGAGGATAACACGGTACAGCCTAGTGACCAGCAAGTACAGCAGATATTTAGGGAGGGGAGTGTTATAAGTGGAGAGAGGGATGCCCGGGCATTTTTGCAGACACCTTTGACCGAACAGCGCCTGCAGGCTATTGATTGTTACGGTCTTCGCTGTTTAGCCACGGTTTTGGGGCGGGACTGTCCTGACAGTTGGCCCAAGAAGAATTTGGTGGCATGTTTGTTGGGTGATGGCGATGGGGCGGTGGGTGGAGTGGGGTCTTGGGGGGTTCCCTCCATGCCTCCATTCCACTCTACCCCTGAGCTGGGCCCTCAGCCAGCGAGTCTTAGCACGATGCAGCAGGAGGGTTCTCAATGGCAAGCTGGCTTACCCGTAAACACGTCTCGGTGTGGATCCCCCATTTTGTGCTCTCCCCCCCCAGGCCTGTCTCCTGAGATGTTATTTCAGCTAGAACTAGCTAAGCTTAAGTTGCGAGAGAGTCAACAGGCTAGTATAGAACGGATTAAGCTGCAGGAGACTCAGATACAACAGGCTAGTATAGAACGGATTAAGCTGCAGGAGACTCAGATACAACAGGCTAGTATAGAACGCATAGAGGTTGCTAGAATCCAAGCCAATCAGGATGCAACCAGGTACCAGGCTGAAATGGATGTCGAGAAGTCTAGAGTAGAGACCACGGGGCGTCATCTCGGTGGTGGGCACCGGGTTACAGACTCACTTTCGCATTTAATTAAGTTAGTACCCGCATTTGATGAGACAGCAGTGACTGAGTTTTTTGCTCGTTTCGAAAAGAAGTGTCGTGAGTATGACTGGCCGGAGGTTAAATGGGCAGCATTAGTTTCATCACGTCTAGTGGGTAAGGGGTTGAAAGCCTACGATGCACTGTCACTGGACGAGAGTGTCGTGTATGGACTGGTGAAGGAGGCTGTGCTCCGGGCCTACGAACTGCAACCCGAAACTTATAGATTGAAGTTCCGTGGCGTGAATAAGAAGAGCGACGTCAGTTTTATGGAGCACGCACGGGACTTAACAGATGCATGTAATAACTGGTTTCGGTCCGAGCACGCAGAGTCGGCTGAGGAAATTAAGCAACTTTTCTATCTGGAACAGTTTTACAAATGTACTGGAACCGATCTAACGCTGAACATTAAGGAAAAATGTCCCAAGACAGTAGAGGAGGCTGCCAAGATGGCAGACCTCAGATTATCATTGATTCGTGGTTGCGGTGCCACTCAGAGGGCTGAGTCAGGGCAGAATGGGCGCTATACCCCACCCACCAGAGTTTTCGATAATAACAAATCCTATGACACACATAACCACACTAAAAGCATTGCACCTAATAACACCTACAAACACAAGCCTCTCCCGTTTACTAAAGGTCAGGCCCCTTCTTCGCCCGCACAAGGGAAGAAGCCCATTGGGGATGTGAAATGTTACAAATGTCAGAAGCTAGGCCATTATTCACGTGAGTGCCCTAGTAACACTCCCGCTAAGCCGGTGTCGTTGGTTCACAGTATCGGTGTGTCTCTGAAGGCTGCAGCAACTGCCCGGGGTAGGTTGTCAGCAGCTGAGGCACACGCGGTAAAGAAGCGTACGGAAGGCTCGACACCTGTCCGGGACACTTTCTGTAGCCATCGGGGACACGGGTTTGTGAGCTGGGGGAGTGAACTACGGAGGGTTGACTTGTTGAGGGATACGGGGGCTTCGCAAACTTTGTTGAGGAACTTCACAGGGAAACCGATAAATGCGGCCAGAGTTGTTGTGGTGCAGGGTATAAATGCTACGAGGTCATACCCACTTGTGAGGTTGGAGTTGAGAGTGGGAGAGGTGTGCAGGGAGCTGGATGTAGGGATCGTTGAGTGTTTGCCAGTTGAGGGCGTCGACCTTCTTCTCGGCAACGACTTTGCGGTGCCCACTTCCGGGACTCCACCCTTAGTCGTTGCCGAGAGGGCGGCCGACGTGGATGGTGAGAATCGGGAATGGGTTGGGAGCTGCCAACAGGATGAGATGGCCTGTGTGGTAACCCGATCTCGCTCTGCGGCTCCTGCACAGCCTAGTACTCAACCTCGGGGACAGTGGAGGAAGGATCAGGAGAAGGTTGCTAAGGGCAGGAAAAGGGACATTGATTCTGCTGCACTTCTCGGTGATTCGGTACTTGGACCTATAATAAACACGGGAGTTGACTCTGGCCCAGAGATGGTGTGTAACAAGGCAGAGTTGGGTAAGACTTCGCGTGAGGCAAGAGCTGTAGCGAGAGCCACTAAGGCAGTAGAGCCTACTAGCCGGGGTAATGTCTTATTACAAAACCATCTTGATGCATTGACGCCCGGGGACATTAGTGAGCAGCAGCTGCAAGACGCTAGCCTAGCTCGTTATAGCAATGGTGCCATAGAGTTGGAGGAAGATGGGGATGCGAAGCCGGGAGATTTCTTTAGGCTCAACAGGATATTGTACCGCAGATTTTTAGACCCCAAATCGAAGTGGGAGGGCGGTGCGAGGGTAGTAGACCAGGTGGTTGTTCCAAATAAGTATAGAGAGTCCTTATTGTGTCTGGCGCATGATGTGCCGGTGGCGGGTCATTTGGGGGTAACAAAAACATTGGCGGCATTGGGCAGGTTTTTCTGGTGGCCTGGGGTCAAGGCTGATGTCTGTGCATGGGTGGCTGGGTGTGCGACCTGCCAGACAACGGGGAAGCCTAACCAGACAATCCCGAAGGCACCTTTGTTTCCCATACCTGTCACCGGGCCTCCGTTCAGCAAAGTTGTAGTAGATTTGGTTGGCCCTTTCCCGCCTACTAGTAGTGGCAATAAATTCCTGTTGACAATCATGGATGTGGCTACGAGATACCCGGACGCATACCCCATGAGAAACGGCTCGGCAAAGGCAGTTGTTAAAAACTTATTATTGTTCTGTTCCCGTTATGGATTTCAACGTGAGGTGCAGTCAGACCAGGGGAGCAATTTTACATCCAAATTGTTCAAGCAAACCCTTCAGTTGCACGGTATATGTTCTGTAGTGTCGTCAGCCTACCATCCCGAGAGTCAGGGAGTCTTGGAGCGGTGGCACTCGACCCTGAAGAGTATGCTACGCTGTTACTGTGCAGAACATGACACTGATTGGGATTTGGGCCTGCCGTATGTTCTGTTCGCTGCACGTGAAGTCCCAGGAGAGAGCCTGGGGTTCAGTCCAAATCAGCTAGTCTTTGGCCATAATGTGAGAGGACCTTTAAGTATGGTGAAAGAGATCTGGGAGGGCGAAGAGAAGCCGGGGTCTGTACTTAAATATGTCCTTGAGAGCCGGGAGAGACTTATAGGTTGCATGGCAGCGGCAGGTAATAACTTGGTTAATGCACAGGCGGTCATGAAGCACCAGTATGACGCCAAGGTGAAGCTTCAGGAGTTTTCGGTGGGTCAGGAGGTAATGTTGCTTTTACCTTTGCCTGGACACCCCCTTTCTGCCAAGTTCATTGGGCCGTATGTGGTGGCTAAGAAACTGTCCGACCTTGATTATCTCGTTGCAACACCTGACCGTAGGAAAAAACATCAGTTATGTCATGTTAACCTCATGAAAGAGTATGTGAGACGCCCCTCAGAGCCTCTCACTGTCCCTGTGCTGGCCTGCAGCGGCCAGGGTGGAGAAGGAGGTGGGGACAGTCATGCTGCTGAGGAGGATAGCTGGGACTGTGTCATTTCCGCGGAACAGTGGGTGGGGAATACTGAACAAGAGGCTAGGCAAGCTGTAAGTCACCTGCCTGAGCACCAGGGTGCTGCTGTCCTAGGCCTGTTCAGGTCATACCCCTCTGTTTTCGCCGAACACCCAGGTCTCACTACTCAGGTAACGCACGACGTGGACGTCGGTGATAATGTGCCCTTCAAGTCAGTGCCCTACCGTGTGCCCCCGGTAAAGTTGCCAGCTTTACGGGAGGAGTTAAAGTACATGGTTGAGAGAGGGATGATCACTGAAGGTTATGTGAAGTGGACATCACCCGTCACGTTGCAGCCAAAACCTGACGGCAAGGTGCGGTTCTGCATAGATTTTCGTAGGCTAAATGGCTTGACCACTACCAACCCTTACCCTTTGCCTCGAGTTGACGACAGCGTGGACAAGATAGGGAATGCAAAGTACCTTACTAAAATTGATCTTGTAAAAGGCTACTGGCAAGTACCCCTGTCGGACCGAGCTAAGCAAGTTTGTGGTTTTGTGGTAGATGGCAAGACCTACCAATGTAATGTAATGCCTTATGGGCTTAAGAACGCACCTGCCACGTTTCAGAACCTGATGAACGATATTTGTGACGAAATCCCTAACTGCACGGTCTACCTTGATGACGTGATAGTATATGATGACGATTTTGAAAATCACCTAAGGCACTTAGAGACCCTGTTTAGGAAGTTGCACGATGCTGGGCTGGTGGTGAACCTGAGGAAGTGCGAGTTTGTAAAGGCTACTGTGCAGTATCTTGGCTTTGTGGTCGGGTTAGGCCGGGTGTGCCCCCCCCTGAGCAAGATACAGGCTATCAATATGTTTCCCAGGCCCACCACTAAGCGCCAGGTCATGCGGTTCCTAGGTATGATAGGCTATTATAGGCGCTTCATCCGGGGATACTCTACTGTCTTAGCACCGTTAACTGATCTACTGTCGAAATCAGTGAAGTTCTGTTGGGCTGCGGAGTGTCAGAGGGCTTTCGACCTAGTCAAGCACCTGCTGTGTACACATCCAATTTTGAGGGCCCCAGACTTCTCCAGGAGTTTTCAGCTGGCGACTGATGCCAGCGGTGTGGGTGCCGGGGCAGTGTTACTGCAGACTGATTCCGAGGGCTTGGAACACCCAGTGAGCTTCTTTTCTCGCAAGTTTAATTCGGCACAAAGGAATTACTCGACTATAGAGAAGGAGCTTCTGGCTATCGTTTTGTCGCTCAAACATTTCGAAGTTTATGTTCCAGCCTATGGCCCGGTAGTGACGATTTATACGGACCATCATCCCTTGAAATTCCTAAATCAGTTTCACAATCGGAATATGCGGTTGACCAGGTGGTCCCTAATGCTCCAAGAGTATAATCTCAACATTCAGCATATTGCCGGGAGTGAGAACGTGATAGCAGATTGTCTATCAAGGGTTGATGATCCAAGATAGTCGTGCACGGTGTGTGGGTTGAGCAGGAGTAAAATTAGGCTATCATAACGCCGTCCAAAAAGATTATAAAACAATAAAATAAACGAGAAAACTTTTAGTTTTTTTTAGTTTTGTAAGTCTTTATTGTTGTAGCATGAGGCATGCGATATTGTGTTTTATGTATAATTCACACTTCAGTTGTTGTGC
Source organism: Paralithodes platypus (assembly GCA_032716605.1). Classification (NCBI taxonomy): domain Eukaryota; kingdom Metazoa; phylum Arthropoda; class Malacostraca; order Decapoda; family Lithodidae; genus Paralithodes; species Paralithodes platypus. The sequence goes on along the minus strand of CM064510.1, from coordinate 6,186,286 downwards.
ACCTTTTGCAATTAGTGGCAGCTAAGGGTAGCAGGTCGGTTGGTTGCCTGTCAGATTTTGATAATGCTTCTAAGGTCGATTATCTAAAATCTTGGGGGGGCTGTGACGCACTCCAGTGCTGTGCAACGCAACCTGATTGTACTCCTTGGTACTCGACTGTACCGCCCGTGATCTGGCTACCGTCAGCCGCTATGTATATTGAGTGTGACAACTTATAACTATGTTCTTTGTATCTCTGCAAAGGTCTCGTCATGTGCTAACCAGTGGTGGGTTTTGTTTTAAGCCATGTCGAGACCTTCCATTTAATATATAGTATCAATAGAGAAGTTGATAGATAATACAATGGGAATTCAGAGAGAGAGAGTGAGTTAGGCTTCAGAGCAAGAGGGTAGCAACGCGCCGCGCTGCCGGCCGGGTGGTTGCCAGACGTATGGACTGGTTGGCAGCCTTGCCCTTATAGCTAGGCGCGATAGGGTTGGTAGTCCATTGTTGCCTGCCTGGGCTGGGCCCATGTTGTCGTACAGCACACTGCCTGGAGGTTGGCTGTGTGTTCCTTGACCAGGTTGCCTAGAACCTTTGAGATTCTAACATCCCTTGCTCTCTCTCCCCACTTCTCACGGTTGCACTCTTTCTCTCTGACGACATTACTCTCATTTCATTCTTCTCTCTATTTAAATGCATAACCTTCCCTTGAGGTCCTAAAGGAGTTTCAGCACTCACTCACCTCTCGTATTACTCTTAGGACAAGCATATATTTACATGTATTAGATTTAAGGGGTTAATGTGAACAGCGATCTTCTTGATGAGGATAGTTGGTGAACGTTCTACATGTTCACGAGTTATATGCCCTGCTCATCATCCCATTTGTGACTAGACTGGTGCCATGTGTAAGAGCCCGACCATGCCCAGGAGTTGTCTGTAGAGGGACGAGGACTTAGCCTTGATTTGCATACCGAGCCAGGAGCGAGTGTAGCACCCGAGACTACAGCTCGCTCGTAGTGCCGGTATAGTAGAGTAACGTAATTTATCTGTCCTTGTGTTCTCTACAGTCTTTTCCTGGGTTCTCGCTTTCGGTGCTGGGACTCGTTGTTCCTGTGACTTGGCCTGCTAGCTAGAACACATGGGGATGATGAGTGGGATATATCTTTATTTTACTATGCATTGCAGCTCTCTTTAAGTATATATCTATAACACTTTACAATACACATTACTCACACACAAGACAACACTATTAATACTTTCATGTATCAATTAACTGCACTGTCGTTTTGCTGCTGTGTCCGGAGTTCTGTTGCGTAGGGCGCATACGGACTCGGAGGGGAGACAGAGTGAGAGAAGCGAAGTAGCCTATGCGGTAGTAGGCTACCGGCGCAGTACTGTTGCCTGCAACCTTTTAGTTATTCCAAGTATAGATTCATTATTATAATAAGTGACTACTGTTTATGTTCCTCCCATGTGTATTATTAGGTATCTATTGGATCATGAACATCTTGTATGCTACATGCTAGTGCATGTTAGTAGGGGACAGTTAGTGTAGTGCACGCGCTTTCAAGTAGGCGTGTACATTTGTCATTTAGCATTTCACTGTCATACCTTTAGCCTGCTTCTATTCTACATTATTAGAGGCTTAATATTAACGTAGTTTCTTGAGTATTGCATTTCTTTAGTAATAACGTAACCTATAAATGTCTGAGGGAGTTTAGCCTCATAGCCTACCCCTGTTGTACACTTTCGCCGAGTTAAGGTACCTCGTTACCGTAGACGATAACTCTGTAGGGCGTTGGTGCTTTTGTTGTCTGGAGCATATAGTATTTGGGACTGGAATCGAGCGTGTCGTTGTCACTTAAGCCATTTCTGTCCTACGATCAAGAATCCCGAATATGTATTGCCGATCCAGCCGTAACAATACCAAGTCGTAGGATCCATATTCCATAATACCATACATGGATTTCTGAGTGTCCCGACGCAACTCGGGCCAAAATTGATTTAATTTAATTCTAACCCACCAAGCATGAGAGTTACAAATATTGAGTACTGTATATATTACAATTACATGTGAGCCACTAAATGTTTCTAATCTCTCAGTGGGGTTCGAACCACCGACCGTCAGGACGATAGCCGACGCTTTAATCAAGTACACCACGGCAGTCTAAAAGACACTCAACCCTCTATTCTATTTATGTTAAGGAGAAGGGAAACCCATTAGGCGAGTATATTTCAATTCATACCAAGTCGTAGGATCCATATTCCAGAATACCATACATGGATTTCTGAGTGTCCTGACGCATCTCGGGCCGAAATTGATTTAATTTAATTCTAACCCACCAAGCATGAGAGTTACAAATATTGAGTATAATATCACAAATACACGTGAGCCACTAAATGTTTCTAATATCTTAGTGGGGTTCGAACCGCCGACCGTCAGGACGATAGTCGACGCTTTAATCAACTACACCACGGCAGTCTAAAAGACACTCAACCCTCTATCCTATTTATGTTAAGGAGAAGAGAAACCCACTGGGCGAATATATATCAATTCATACCAAGTCGTAGGATCCATATTCCAGAATACCATACATGGATTTCTGAGTGTCCCGACGCAACTCGGGCCGAAGTTGATTTCATTTAATTCTAACCCACCAAGCATGAGAGTTACAAATATTGAGTATATATCACAAATACACGTGAGCCACTAATTGTTTCTAATCTCTCAGTGGGGTTCGAACCGAAATCGAAATCGAAATCAAATCGAAAATTTGAGAAAACTTAACAATATTTGGTGCATTTTAAGGCCACATAATTATGAATATGTGATTTAAATTAAGGGGAAAAGATATGTGTTATTTATCAATATTAACCAGTGCAAGTTTAACACCTTACGAGTTTAAACACCTATAGTTCACAGATAGATTTCAAGTCAACTCTGACATCCTCAAATTCTCATTATACTACTTAAATCAGCAAACACTACGATCAGTATTTAACATTAAAAGGATATAAGGATACAAATAAAATAATTATTATATGGCAATGATAGTACATTATAAACTTTTAACAAATATACAGAAATATGTAAAAATAGTTGTTTCCTCAAATTCCTGGTTGTAATGAGAACTGAAAATAAAGTAATATACATAGATGATAGATCAACTGATCAAGGAAATGTTGCAGGAGTCAGGAGATACAGAAAGATCAAGCAGATAATAACAAAATTATAGCCTACAAATAGGCTTAGCTACAATACGTTATGTCCATAATTTCATATCTAGAATTGAAATAACAGTAAGGTTAAATGTTTAAAGCAGAGTAGATAGTTTACCATATAACCCAATCTTACTATGCAGTCTAGGCTTAGCCAAGACTGCCTAGTGAGATTGAGAAGACTGTAGCCTACACCAGATTGAAAGACGAGATTTTTAATTGTACAAGGGTTTAATCATCATATAATGGAGCAAATTAACTCATGAAGGATATTAATGGTGAAGATAGAAAGAAGCCTTTGTCCTGTAGTGGACGAATTTACTAATATGTCCTGACAATAATGACCATAAACTATAATTGGTAGCTACCAAAGTTACCAAACTAAACCGTCGGACCGTACCATTCCAGTCTACCGTGCACGTCTTGCTAGTTTCAAATATGGTTGTAGAAGAACATTGTCTACTAGTGAAAGCATTACCTTAGATCATCATCCAGGAAACCAGAATACCATCCTCAAAGCCTCAATGGCGGCCAAAGCTTTAAAAGACCGCTAATGTTGGCTTTTGCCGACCTACAGACTACAGAACTTCCGTCTTCATGTAAACACTAAACAGTGGGATACGTCACACAATATTTACGTAAGAAATTTAGCTGACAACGAGCCTAACAAATTACTACATCAATAACATCATAACATATTATATTTGTATGTGTTTAGTATATATAATATTCTATCTTATTAAACATTTCAGTGACTTCTATCTAGTTTCTAGTATATAAAACATGGTGAAAAAAGTGGGGGGGACAATCGATATGTTGTCCTCCCCTGAATGAAAAGTGGGGGGGATATGTCCCCCCCGTCCCCCCGCCCCCCCGCCCATGTTAACCTAAGACGTGCGCATGGGGGGTATGAGACACCACACGCCTGTGTGCACGTATTTGAGCTGTTCCCATCACTAACATCGTTATTTTACCATAAATAGCATTAATACTTATCCATATGCACCTATTTTAGGTTGATTATAAAGGTATTAACCTGTTACAGCAATAAAACAAGTGGAAAAAGCGTTTGGATGGTCAAAATCGGCGATACATGCCGGGAGTTACATAGTGTATGGCTGAGGCAACCTCCCTCCCCTCCTCCCCTCCCCTTGTCTGGAGAGACACTGTTACGCAATAGTCTCTCTCTCGCTCTTTCCCACGCTTGGTAACAGTGATGACATCGCCCTGCTACCAACTCGCTAATGTTAGCACGAAAATAGACCACAGAATAAGGGAATAACAGGGTAAATAGGTGATATCTGAAGGAGGGGAGGGAAGTGGGGAAGGAGGGGATGTGGAGGAGTGATATTTGGCCCAGGGGCAAAAAAAAAGAAAACAAAAAATTGGGGGGTGTTTTAAATGGATTTGAATAGCCTTAAGAGTCTTCCTGCAGTCGCCCGGGGAAACTCTTAAGAGTGAAGGCACAACCAATATGTGTTAACATGATCGTTTACAAGCAGCTCCAATACAATACAATGGAGTAGTTATACTTGGAAGTTGGCAATATATGATTGAGGGAAATTGCAGACGAAAGTAAAATATATATAACATCTCAATTATTTGGTGGTGTGTCATGAAAAAATGGCGAAGTTACTCATAAAACTAAGTTTTCTGAATTAGGTATTAGAAGAAAATGTAAACTAGCCAGTAATTTAGGGTAAACTAGGATTTGTCTATATGTAATCGCTTATCATACATATCATAAGTGTATGTCAGTGTTTTTGGGGGGGAGGTGGTGGGGGGTATTAATGTCATAGTGATGTCATATAGGTGATTATGCCCTCTTATGTTATTCTCCATTGTTGAAAGAAGCATTTTAAACCCCCCCCCCAAAAAAAAAATTAAATAAATAAAAAACAAAAATCATTATATTTTGGTTGTGTTGGGGGGGGGGGGTGTCATATGGTTGTTTATGCCCTCCTATGCTATTCTACTATGTTGAAAGAAGCATTTTAGACAACAACAAAATATCATGACATGTTGAACTGAGGGTGTGTGTTGTCCCCTTAAATAATGATCTTTCTCATCCAGAAAATACACTCCTCTGCCCCTATCCGTTTAGTTATAACACTATTGTCATCAGCTTTCAAGTCGAACAGTGTCTTAACTTTTTTCTTTTAATTTTGTTTTACCAGAAGCAATGATTTGTTTGCTTGAATGAATTATGAACTGTAGATTGAACATTGTCTACAATTTGTCAACAGACAGAAAATGTGGTGCAAATGTTGGTTTGGTAATTGGTAGTGCTAAGCCAAGCCCAAAAATCAATCCATCTTCTTCCTCCAATGATAGAACCTTATTGGAAAGATCTATAATTATTTTACTTTTATCTATTCGTGAGTTGATAGGAATTTCTTAAATTTCTAATTTCTTGTTATGATCTTACATTTCGAATTTCTTGTTATGAATAAGCTTGCATCGTATAAGTGCAATGATGGAAAAGCAAGCACCACCACCAAGTAAATTTGTTCCTATGACCACCAAACCTCAAGGCCACAAGGTAACAACTCCTAGCCCAACAAAACGCGCCCAAGATACTACCATCGGGATGACATGTCCCCCAACACCAGGGAAAAACTTATCCATCACCATAACAAATGAAAAGCAGATTGCCAACCATCACTAGGGCTACCAGCAAGAAATTTGTCTATAACCACCCCACTCCAGAGCTACAAGGGAACAACCCCCAGCCAAACACGAGTTACTGCCATCGAGATGACACGTCCTCCAACACCAGGGAAAAACTTATTCATCACCATAACCAATCCCAAAGTCCAACAGAAGAAGAAAAGCGAAGAAGAGAAATCAACCAAGAAAAGACACCATAAACACCGTACATCCCCACGCCACTTTACAGCACAGCCGCATTACCGCCATGGCCAGGTAAGCCGAGATATACGGTTACCATATATAACCCCACCTCCAAGCCACACGGAAACAACCGCCATACAAAACCCTACCCCTAGGCGTCTTTCTACTGTGCAGCCACACCACCGCCAAGACGCTGAGAAAAGAGGTGACCTCGGCAGGAAATTCTAAGATCGATACTCAGTAGGGAAACTGTTCTTATTAGTTACTGGCCGTAACGGCGGGAATATTGGGCACGTGGGAAACTGTTCTTATTAGTTTGTGGACGTAAGACAGTTAAAACTCAAGTTGGAAGGCTGTGCTTATTAGTTACTGGACGTAAGACAGTTTGAAGATTGGGCCACCCCTTGATTATTTATATTTTTTGCGGGCTCTGCAGATACCGTCTATATAACAGAGTTTCGCACTAGAGTCCTTCCAGGATAGCAATATCTTGGAGAAGGCCACAAATACAGCCAGAACCTTCAGTTCTTCAAAGCTCTTATAAAGACCAGAGTAGTCAGGAGCTCTCTCCTGCGTTAACTCGATTCTATTTACATATGCATTGGTGTATGGTATATAGTATTCAAGGTCCAAAACCCAAGAGTTCGAGTAAAACTGTGGGAACCCTGTCACAATAGGACAAACCCCACGGCCAACACATCTGCATCTACCGGAGACGGGATTACTTATTCTACAAATCGAAAGTGAAGTTATTTTACCGTTACAATACACAAGAGAAATAACTGTGAAAAGGATCTATACTTAGTGTATTTATAGAGAAAAAGAATAACAAGATCAACAGTGGAAATTAGTCAAAATACATCTATATAAAAAGGAATAATCTAGAAACAGTGGTTACTACGAGCTTATGCAAAAAGCGAGAAAAAGAAAGTACGGTACTAGTGAAGCCCAAATAAATCAGGGAAGTACTGATAATAATACTGGTAAAGAAAATAACAAATAAATTCAAGTTAACTTATGCGTAAGCACCATAGTGAATTAACTCAGAGAAAATAATTACGTTCAGCATTCAACCCAAAACAATTCTACGCAGGTGAAAACCAAAAGTTTGTATATATAATCACCACGTAGCCTGTCTAAGCACAAGTGTAAATCCTCGATTGAAAGGAATTCTATTCTTATCTCCGAAATAAATACAGGACAAGTGAAATCTTTCAATTAGAAAGCGGTCCACAATACTCACATAGATGTTGCATAAAATAACCTAGTCTTACGAGTCAGACGTAGTGGAGCCTCGTTCGTGCATCTATTATTGTGGTTCTTGACCATTTTGTTTTAGCCTTACGTATGCGATATTCTTGTGCCAATAAATAGAATATGAATGCACGTTTTGTTATAATTATCCTCTATTACTTTCTGTGTCTGTGGTAAAGCAATTTCAACTTCTCCGGTTAGGAAGAATCCACTTAATCAAACCAATCAACCCCAGTAAAAACCTGGCATAACATTGGCGGCAGACGGTGGTTCTTGATTCGGGAAGAAGAAGCTGTTTGACACAGTAATCAGGAAAGAAATAGTGTTCTATCACATACGTCATCATGACTTCACGTTCGCACATCCCCATACCCATGTATGAGGCAGAAACCTATGATATTCGCACGTACCTAGATATGGTCAGCCCGCTACTCAGCCTGGCATACCAGACCGATCAAGAGAAGATCGCTGTCTTATTAATTTACCTGGGAAAGGCTGTGTCCCTGGTAGCCGGACAAGTAACCCCAGAATTGACTTGGGAAAACTTCCAGACTATTGTGATAGATGCTGTACAGCCATCACTAGGCCCCGTTGCAGCCTTAAACAAAATCAACGAAATCAAGTACGGAGGGAACCTAGACAGTACCTTGGGAATAGTGACCCAACAGGTAAAAGGTGGTTACCCTCTGTACACTTATGAGCAACAACAACAACAAGTGTTCTGTGTGCTCTTAAGGAGTCTTCCCTCAAGTATTAGGGAATACTTTGCTATCCACGATCCCGTGGGATTTACAAAGGACATCATCACTATACGCAAGCTGTTAGCCAACCGGCCTAAAACTTCCACAGTAGGAGCAATCTAAAGCTTCCCCACGCACCCTCAAGGGAACCGAAGACCCGGACAACCAAATTATCAGGGGAACAGACCGCAGTACTCATCCCAAGGCCGCCCCCAACCCTCCTCGTCAGGCCGCCCAAAAGGAAATCTGCGAATCTACCCTAACACCATCATCCTGGTCGATCTTACCAGCACAACCAACAAAAGAACCAAGGCCCTCAACACCACGGCCCCCCACTGACGAGCCGTGACAGCTCCATCGTTATGATAAACCCATTCAATTTTAAGGCTTGCAATTCCGCTTGCTCGATCCATGACATCAGGGACCAAGCTAAGAAAATGGACATCGAGTACCACAATGAGGAATACTGTCCCCCGGAAATTTACCAAATTCAAGCCATCGATGAAGACCAAGAGGAAGAGGAAATAGAGGAGATGGAAGACCCTCCTCGAGATATTTTAGAGCCTCCCCCGCCCATTTATATGGCCTCAACGGGGGAGCCTGTGCCGTGGAAACCTCCACCCTTCTACCACCTAGCTAAGATTGAAGGCGTTGCAGTACGTCTTCTCATCGACACGGGAGCTGCACGATCTTGTCTCTTCAATTATTTTTTATGAGAAACATCGCAGAAAACTAGGAACACTTCAAGCTTCCAACACCAACTTAATCAGTGCAGACGACACACCTTTAGTTATCAGGGGAGAAACTACGCCCCTGCACATCACGACCCCTCAACAAGAAGCCTCTTGCCGTCATTCCTTCACAGTTTTCCACTCAGACTGCACCCAATATGACGGCTACATGGGGTTAGACGTCCTACAGAGGTTACATGCCCAACTAGACTGCGGTCGACGTCTGTTAACCTTCAAAACCCAGAAAAAAACTCTCCATCCACAAATTTCAGAAGACTCCCCTAGAACGATACCGAGAACCAAAATAGCGATCAAGAACAGAAGCGATAACCATCAGGCTAAAGCCAATTCTCAAGCCAAATCAACTAAGAAGAAAGAAGTCAACATCCAACCACAGCCACCTCAGGAGCCTCCACATCCTCGACCACCTACCTCCAACGGGTTTTATTGTAAAACCTGTTCTACATCTTCACCACCAGCCTCCATGTCTACAACATCACCTTCAGCACCTCCGAAATCACGTCAACCTCCTCCATCCACCCCTTCTTCACCTTCCCCATCCACTCCCCAACACCTTGCCCCCCCTCATCAAACTTACCCATCAAGTGTGCCTCACATCCTTCCTAAATCCTCTATATCTAAGATCCCTATTGCTATTCAATCTCAACCCTCTCCTTCTCCTTCCGCATCTTCAACATCTTCCCCTCATACTCTTAAAACCACTTACAATGGATCAGGCCGTCTCTCTAAACCGCCATCTCGTTTTTCGTCTATTTCTCATTCTCAACCATCTGTTGAAGATCACTTCTCCTCCTATGATACAGTCATGTTAAATCACCCGCCTGCACACAACATGTGTCTATCCCCTGTTCCTTTCGTCTCAGATCAATCAACTGTGTTAGCTCCAGCCTTGAGAATAGCAAGCAATACTCGTGTAATTCCAGCACCTTCATGCATCATAACTTTAATCCATAAAAACCCAGTCAACAAAAAGAGTTCCCTTGCTTCCACAAGGGTTAAGAAAACCACCACCACAAGCAATTTCACCAACTACAACATTCCCTTCATACGCAAGATTAAATGGATAAAGGCAATGGAACAACTAAGACTATCCGTTTCCTAGACCAACTAGAAGCAGCCCTCGGGACGTATACAGGGATATCTTGCATAACTCTTTATGCTAACCTAAACAAACCAGCAGATGCACGCTCACTGAAATGGTAGGAATATCTCGATAAATGCAAATTTGTTTTCTATCAGGAAAATGCCTGGTGTTACCAGCTCCAGCCACGTGGTCATGGCATTAATGGGGAAGAAGGAAGTGAAATAATGGAAAAGCAAGCACCACCACCAAGCCATTTTGCTCCTATGACCACCAAACCTGAAGGCGACAAGGTAACAACTCCTAGCCCAACAAAGGCGCCCAAGATACTACCAACGGGATGACATGTCCCCCAACACCAGGGAAAAACTAATCCATCACCATAACAAATGAAAAGCAGATTGCCAACCATCACTAGGGCTACCAGCAAGCAATTTTTCTATAACCACCCCAGCCCAGAGCTACAAGGGAACAACACCCAGCCCAACACGATTACTGCCATCGAGATGACACGTCCTCCAACACCAGGGAAAACTTATTCATCATCATAACCAATCCCAAAGTCCAGCAGAAGAAGAAAAGCAAAGAAGAGAAATCAACCAAAAAAAAGGCACCATAAACACCTGTGACGTCTACCAGCATTGGCAGAATCGCCTTTCGTTAGCCACTAGCGCTCACCAGGGACATCAAAATGGGCTACAGTTATCAGAAAATTTTCTTTCTTTCATAGTAATCGCATTGTCACAGACAGTCCAGTGGTGGTCTTTGTTTTCGTCTGTGACAACGGGTTATATTTTATATCAACAGTAGTGATGATAGTACCAGCGTGGGAATGAGAAAGACTTTCAGAGCGAGATGGTAGTGAGTGTCTGTAGGTGCGGGTGCATTCCTGCCTCTCGCTCGCCATTGGCCGGCGTGTCTGGCTGTGTCACGTGACACCTGCTGTCTTGTGACGTATCGGCCCTTGATTGGCCGACCATCGCGCCTTTGCGGGCTCCTGTGTAACTTACCTCCTCCATGAGGGTCCACAGGAGCTGTCCTCGTCAGGACAGGCTTGGCGCGCGTGCTTCTAACATCCCTTTGCATACTCTCTCCCGATCACCCCCTTTACCACTGTTTCTCTCTCTCGATTCTCTCTTTCCATACTCTCACCTTTATTAACTGCACAGCACTCCCCTTGGATTCTGCATATGGTTTCCATAGCCGGCCCATTGTATTGCATGCGCCGTCCTCAGAGATATTTACATGTACTTAGAATAGGTTTGAGGGTTCTTAGTTAGTATAGGTTAAGAACTTTGTGTGTCTCCATTATTGATTTAGTGTTTCTGCTCTTTTATTTAATGCTAGACTGGGATAAGTAACTGTAGTCGTTGTCTCCGATGTGTGTACGGTTTGCTTATACCTACACAACTTCAACTGGTCCTGTGGTAGCCTTGGTTGTCTTTTCGGTTGCATCCTTTGCGAGTGCAGCATTGTGTTGACTGAGGGTTTTGGCCTGTACCAGTTCCACACTTTGCTGCCTCTTTGCTTGTCTTTAGAGGGTCGCCAGGATAGAACCAGATACTTGTGATCTGGATCTATCGAGAGAGCACCCTAGTCAATTAACGTAACTTAAAGGATGCAGTCTTAAGGACATCGCTAGGCTACGAGCCTGCCTTGCTCAACCCCAGTTCCTTACCTAGAGTATCCCAGCTAGACATTATTAATCGAGTACACACTTGTTAGTATTTAATATAAGCTCTTTGATATGTGTGCATTAGTATTCACAGCATTTATTAGTCTAGGTTGTTGTTGAGCCGCACAACCATAGCAGACTGTTTCGTTGATGAGGAAGTACTTCTTTTAGTGTCGAGCATTGCTACCGTTGCGCATTTATAGTATTCTCGTGTCAGTTAACATTATATGTCCTATCTTTTAGTGTATTTGATTTACACGTGTGGTCTCCTGCCTCCTGCCTTTATATAGTTTAAGATACGAGCATCTTATGAGCATCAGACTTTCTTCAGAAGTTTCCAGGTCTATGCTGTAGGACTATACTTCACTTTCTTTAGATAGGAGTGAAGAGTTTATTGTTGTTTAGAGTAACTGTATTGAAGCATATTTTTATTGTATTAAATCTTGCAGTGATTTAATTGATCTTTCCATAGATTCCTTTTTATGCATTTTAACGTAACTTGCATCTTGTTTGTTATCAGGCTATACCAGTGCCGGTTAGCCTGAAGTAGAGTACATTTATGCCCAGTTAAGGATACCCCGCTATTGCAGATTAACTCTGGAGGGTACAGGTGTATTGTTCGCCGGCATATAAGTTCGAGGGTTTGGATCTAGCGTACCGTTGTTGCATAGTGCCCTATTACTAGTCCAATCATTAAGTGCCCTTGTTTTATTCGTAGCCCCGGTCGTAACAAATGGCGACCTTGCCTAGTATCTTATCTTAGTCGTCATAACAAATGGCGACCTTAGTCTCGGATTTTGTGAACTAAGAAATAATTGCAGGATTTTTGGACATTTGTTTTTTGAGGAATATTTTGGACACGTTGAATTTTTTTTTGGCAACGTAGGATAGCACTTGAGTTGTCTTCAAGCATTTTTTGAGTGAATAGTGCTACATGAGAGTTTAGGTACATCTTTTTTTTATAAACGTTGAGGATTTCCGGTGGACACTATGTCGAACGACGGATCAGTGCACAGTGAGGACACCATACAGGAAGCAGGCTCTGAGGTGCAGAAGCTGGGTTTGTTAGATGGCATTAGAGTAGCAGCTTGTGAGGAGGATGCAAGGAAGTTTCTGGAGATGCCTATTACTGTTGACCGGGTGTCGGGGATTGATCGGTATGGTCTCCAGTGTTTGGCCACGGTCATGGGGCATGTTGGCACTAGCAGCATGACGAGAAGTGACCTGGTGGCATGTGTGCTGGCGGGGTGCGTGGGGCACAGGGTGGAGCGGGTGCTTTGGCACCTTCGGCTCCACTCTAGTCCCATCATGCTCTCTAGAACACCGGATCTGAGGACGTTCCCGCAGGCCGATAGTCACTGGCAGCGTGGTTTGCCCCTGGGTGGATCACTGGGTGGGTCTCCAATTGTTGCAACTCCTCCTCCTCAAGGATTAACTCCAGATATGCTCTTCCAGCTTGAGATGGCTAAGATTCAGGCTGAGGAGAGAAAGGTCATACGTGAGGCTGAGCTTCAGGTTGAGGCCACAAAGTATTGTGCAGACATGGAGCTTGAGAAGTCTCGGGTGGAGTCGACAGGGCAGCGTCTCGGTTCTGGGAATCGAGGTCTTGATCAGTCTTTATCGCACCTTCTTAAGTTAGTCCCTGCATTTGACGAGTCGGGTGTCACCGAGTTTTTCCTTCATTTTGAGAAGAAGTGCCGGGAGCACCAATGGCCCGAGGTTAAGTGGGCAGCCCTTGTTTCCTCTAGGTTGGTTGGCAAAGGCCTCAAGGCATATGATGCGTTGCCCTTGGAGTCTTGCATCGATTATGAGGTATTGAAGGAAGCTGTTCTGCGGGTGTACGAGTTACAACCAGAGACATATAGGTTGAAGTTTCGGGGTGTTACGAAGGGTCGTGAGTGCACTTTTCTAGAACATGCCCGGGAACTGTCTGATGCTTTGAGAAATTGGCTGAGGTCAGAGAAGGTGACGACGTTCGAAGAGATTGCGCAGTTAGTCCTTCTTGAGCAATTTTTTAAATGCACAGGCGGCGACCTGACTTTGAACCTCAAAGAGAAACGTCCTAAAACTCTACAAGAGGCAGCTGAGTTGGCTGACCTGAGATTATCGCTGATTCGTGGGTGCGGGTCTGCACAACGGGCCGATGCCGTTAACAAGGGGCGCAACACTCCCCCCCCCCGAGTCAGTAATGCAACATTTAATAACAAAAGCAAGAGCAATGATACTAATTTTGATCAAAAACCAAAAACCGTCTCGTTTAAGAAAGGTCAGGGCCCTTCCCCACCTCAGGGGAAGTCCAAGGGTGAAGTAGAGTGTTTTAAGTGTCATAAAAAGGGGCATTTTGCACGTTCCTGCCCTAATAACCAATCTGCAGCAGTTGTGTATTTGGCTAGCAACATTGGGGTGTCTCTGAGGTCTTCTGCGTTTACCCGGGGTGATATGTCAGATGCGGGGGCACAGCCAGTGAAGGAGGGTCCGGAAGGCTCGAAACCTGTCCGCGATGCTTTTTGCGACCATAGAGGGCGTGGCTGCGTGAGTTGGGCTGGTTGCAAGCATGGGTTGGAGTTGTTGCGTGATACAGGTGCATCCCAGACTCTGATGAAAAACTTTACAGGGCAACCTATAAACGCGGCATGGGTAGTTGTGGTGCAGGGTACTAATGCTACACGGTCATACCCGTTGGTTCGAGTGGAGCTGGAGGTTGATGGTGTAACACGAGAGATAGATGTTGGAATCGTAGAGAAACTGCCAGTAGAGGGCGTCGACCTTCTTCTCGGCAATGACTTTGCGGTGCCTACTTCTGAGGTTCCACCCTTAGTCGTTGCCGAGAGGGCGGCCGACGTGAGTAGGGAGGGGCAGGAGTTGGTCGAAAGGTGTCAATTACAGCAGATGGCATGTGTTGTCACCCGATCTCGTGCATCTAAGGTGTCACAGCCTATTCCTCAGTCTCTAGACCAGCGGAGGAACGGTCGGAAGGAGAAAGCTAAAGTTGGGAGAAGTTTTGTGAGTTATGATCCAGCGGCTCTTCTTGGCGACTCAGTATTAGCACCAATGTTTAGGTCCGGAGTGGCCCCAGAACCTGTCACACTTGGTGACGAGGTAGGGCGTGAGAAAACTCCGAGACAGCAACGTTACACACTTAAACAAGATAGGATCGAACAGTTCAGTATCGGGGGAGGCCATAAGTTGCTCCGGGAGCACTTAGATAAATTGGCTCCTTCGGATATCTGTCGGATGCAGCTAGGTGACCCTGAGCTTCAGAAGTGTAGTAACGGTGCAATTGAACTTGAGGAGGACGGGGATGCAAAGCCGGGGACTTCTTTCGTGTGGAGGGCATCTTGTACAGGCGTTTTCTAGATCTCAGATGGGGTTGGGAGGGTGGGTCGAGAGTGGTTGACCAGTTGGTAGTGCCTAGTGTGTGCCGTGATAGCCTACTGAGGTTGGCGCATGATGTACCGTTGGCAGGGCATTTGGGCGTACGTAAGACGGTAGCAGCATTGGCGAAATTGTTTTGGTGGCCAGGTATGAAGGCACATGTGGTGTCATGGGTGGCAATGTGCAGTACCTGCCAGACAGTAGGTAAACCAAACCAGTGTATTCCCAAGGCTCCGTTACACCCTATTCCTGTAATCGGGCCACCATTCAGTAAGGTTATAATCGACATGGTTGGCCCTCTACCCCCTACTAGTGCAGGCAACAAGTACCTCCTCACAATCATGGATGTTGCCACTCGTTATCCGGATGTATACCCCATGCGAAATGGTACTGCTAAGACTGTTGTTCGTAACTTGCTATTCTACTGTTCTAGGTACAGGTACCCGCAGGAATTGCAGTCAGACCAAGGGTTCAACTTTACCTCTAACCTTTTCAAACAGACCATGCAGCAGCACGGTATCAGTACAGTTGTTTCTTCAGCCTATCACCCAGAGAGTCAAGGGGTGTTGGAGAGGTGGCACTCGACTCTGAAAAGCATGCTGCATTGTTACTGTGTTGAAAATGGCAAGGATTGGGATCTTGGGTTGCCCTATGTGTTGTTCGCTGCTCGGGAGGTGCCTAATGAAAGCCTGGGGTTCAGTCCCAATGAGTTAGTCTTCGGACATCAGGTCAGAGGCCCCCTCAACATGGTTAGAGAAATATGGGAGGGCACAGCAAAACCATGTTCCATGTTAAAGTATGTCCTCGAGAGCAGAGAGAGAATGCTGAGAAGCGTAGAGTTGGCAGGTAGGAATTTGGTAGGGTCGCAAGCACTTATGAAGGACAGGTACGATGAGAAGACAAAACTCCGGGAGTTTAAGGTGGGGCAGGAGGTGTTGATTCTGTTACCTCTGCCAGGTCATCCGTTGTCTGCCAAGTACGCTGGTCCTTATAAGGTGGTAAAAAAGATCTCTGACCTAGACTATCTTGTGGCTACTCCAGATAGGCGTAAAAATAATCAGTTGTGCCATGTGAATCTGGTGAAAGAGTTTGTGAGGCGCCCCCCTGAGCCTCTCGCTGTCCCTGTGTTGACCTGCAGCGGTCATGGTGGAGAAGGAGTGAGGGACAGTGAAGCCCAGGTGGAGGATAACTGGTAGTGTCATGTCTCTGCTGACCAGTGGGCGGGGAACTCCAGACAGGTGGCTGACGATGCTCTAGTGCACCTGCCTGAGCAACAGCGTGTAGCCGTGCAGAGCCTGTTTGCTTCATACCCCACTGTGTTTGCAGAGCATCCAGGCCTCACAACTCGAGTGGTGCATGACGTGGACGTGGGAGATCACCCCCTCTTTAAATCAGTACCCTACAGAATTCCACCCATTAAACTCCCAGCCCTCAGAGCGGAGTTAGAGTATAATTATGTTAGAACGGGGGTTGATTGAGAAGAGGGCAGTTAGGTGGACATCTCCTGTCACTCTACAGCCCAAGCCTGACTGGAAGGTTCGCTTCTGCATTGACTTTCGGAGATTGAACGAGTTGACTCCCACCAATTCTTATCCACTTCCTCGTGTTGACGATAGTGTAGACAAGATTGGTAAGGCACAGTTTCTAACTAAGGTAGACCTAGTGGAAGGCTACTGGCTACTGTCTGAGTGGGCGAAGGGGGTATGCGGGTTTGTGGTTGATGGGAACACCCACCGTTGCAATGTGATGCCGTATGACCTTAAAAATGCCCCAGCAACCTTCCAGAGTCTTATGAATGAGTTAGTAGCTGACATCCCTAACTGCACTGTCTACCTAGATGACGTTATTATCTACGATGACAACTTTGAGAGTCACTGTGAGCACATAGAAGCCTTGTTTCGGAAGCTCAGTGAGGCCAACTTGGTGGTCAATCTGGGCAAGTGCGACTTTGTCCGGGCAACTGTGCAGTATCTTGGGTTTGTGGTCGGGTTAGGCCAGGTGTGCCCCCGCAAAAACAAGATACAGGCTATTAACCAGTTCCCCAGGCCTTCCACCAAGTGGCAGATCATGAGATTTTTGGGCATGATCGGTTACTATCGCCGTTTCATTCAGGGTTATTCTACTGTGTTAGCTCCTCTGACAGATTTACTAGCAAAAGAGAAAAAAGTTCAAGTGGGCACCTGAGTGTGAAAGGGCTTTTTCGCTGGTCAAGCACCTACTATGCACTCACCCAATCCTCAGGGCCCCTGACTTTGAAAGACCATTCCAGCTGGCAACAGATGCCAGCGGTGTAGGGGCTGGTGCCGTCTTAATGCAAACAGACAAGGAAGGTTTGGAGCATCCAGTCAGTTTCTTTTCCAAGAAGTTTAATTCAGCTCAGAAAAACTACTCTGTGGTGGAGAAAGAACTGCTGGCAATAGTGTTGGCACTCAGGCACTTTGAAGTATATGTTCCTGCCTACGGGCCAGTCGTGGTGATTTACACCGACCACCACCCTCTTAAATTTCTGAACCTATTCCACAACCGGAATATGAGGCTGACACGTTGGTCACTTATGTTGCAAGAATACAATCAAGACATTTGCCATATTGCCGGTTGTGAGAATGTGATTGAAGACTGTTTGTCGAGGGTGGAGGATCCGGCGTAGATCACCACAGGTGTGTGGGTTTGAGTGGAGAAAAACCAGGCTTGCCCCTATAGAGCAGCCGTCAAAAACAACATTAAAATTAAATAAAAAAAATTACATAAAAACTCTTTTGATAGTTAATTGTAAGTTGCCAATGTTATAGCTAAAGTCCTAAGTTGAACCTGTCATTCACTTAGTAGGCTGGGCTCTGTGAAGCTCGCTCAGGGAGCATAGCAGGCTAAATTATACTATTATGTTTGGGAGGGGTTGTAAGATTTTCTTTATGCTAATATGTTGTTTTATTTAAGATTGAGCTTTGCATTTCATTTCTGGTGGAGTGGCTAGGTGTGGCGGGTCTTGTCGGCATTCTGCCTTGTCAGATATGGTGCTCGCCTAATGTTGAGCGTCCCATATCTTGGGCGGGGTGTGACGTCTACCAGCGTTGGCAGAATCGCCTCTCGTTAGCCACTAGCGCTCGCCAGGGACATCGAAATGGGCTACAGTTATCAGAGAATGTTGTTCTTTCTTTCATAGTAATCGCATTGTCACAGACAGTCCAGTGGTGGTCTTTGTTTTCGTCTGTGACAACGGGTTATATTTTATATCAACAATAGTGATGATAGTACCAGCGTGGGAATGAGAAAGACTTTCAGAGCGAGATGGTAGTGAGTGTCTATAGGTGCGGGTGCATTCCTGCCTCTCGCTGGCCATTGGCCGGCGTGTCTGGCTGTGTCACGTGACACCTGCTGTCTTGTGACGTATCGGCCCGTGATTGGCCGACCATTGCGCCTTTGCTGGCTCCTGTGTAATTTACCTCCTCCATGAGGGTCCACAGGAGCTGTCCTCGTCAGGACAGGCTTGGCGCGAGTGCTTCTAACATCCCTTTGCATACTCTCTCCCGATCACCTCCTTTACCAGTGTTTCTCTCACTCGATTCTCTCTTTCCATACTCTCACCTTTATAAACTGCACAGCACTCCCCTTGGGTTCTTCATATTGTTTCCATAGCCGGCCCATTGTATTGCATGCGCCGTCCTCAGAGATATTTACATGTACTTAGAATAGGTTTGAGGGTTCTTAGTTAGTATAGGTTAAGAACTTTGTGTGTCTCCATTATTGATTTAGTGTTTCTGCTCTTTTATTTAATGCTAGACTTGGATAAGGTAACTGTAGTCGTTGTCTCCGATGTGTGTACGGTTTGCTTATACCTACACGACTTCGACCGGTCCTGTGGTAGCCGGGGTTGTCTTTTCGGTTGCGTCCTTTGCGAGTGCAGCATTGTGTTGACTGAGGGTTTTGGCCTGTACCAGTTCCACACTTTGCTGCCTCTTTGCTTGTCTTTAGAGGGTCGCCAGGATAGAACCAGTTACTTGTGATCTGGATCTATCGAGAGAGCACCCTAGTCAATTAACGTAACTTAAAGGATGCAGTCATTGGACATCGCTAGGCTACGAGCCTGTCTTGCTCAACCCAAGTTCCTTACCTAGAGTATCCCAGCTAGACATTATTAATCGAGTAGACACTTGGTAGTATTTAACCCTTCCTTAGCGGGGTGTTTTGGGCTATTTTTGGCATATTCAGGCCCTCCTGAATGATCAATCAAGTATCTGCATGAAAAAAAATGTATACAGCAAAAAACTAGGCGCTAAAAGCTTCAAAATGAGACCAGAACGAGCTACGTAGCACTCTTGGTTCTTAGGCAGTGGTGCCACCAACATGGGAGTTTAGCGTATAGCGGCATATTTTTTCCCACTACGCTCACTAATGGTAACACTGCCGTCCTCTCGAGAACAGAGGGAGCGTGAGTCAGTGGCTGGCGGTAAGCCTGGGTGTCGGACGTGTGGACTGCTGCGCTCCCGGCCATTTGCATTCGATTTTAACCCTTTAAAAGTCTTAATAATGCTCCTAACTTGCTGCAAATTGGTGCACGACTTAAGTCGAGCGCGCTCTTTAGGGGTTAATATAAGCTCTTTAATATGTGTGCATTATTATTCACAGCATTTATTAGTCTAGGTTGTTGTTGAGCCGCACAACCATAGCAGACTGTTTCGTTGATGAGGAAGTACTTCTTTTAGTGTCGAGCATTGCTACCGTTGCGCATTTATAGTATTCTCGTGTCAGTTAACATTATATGTCCTATCTTTTAGTGTATTCGATTTACACGTGTGGTGTCCTGCCTCCTGCCTTTATATAGGTTAAGATACGAGCATCTTATGAGCATCAGACTTTCTTCAGAAGTTTCCAGGTCTATGCTGTAGGACTATACTTCACTTTCTTTTAGATAGGAGTGAAGAGTTTATTGTTGTTTAGAGTAACTGTATTGAAGCATATTTTTATTGTATTAAATCTTGCAGTGATTTAATTGATCTTTCCATAGATTCCTTTTTATGCATTTTAACGTAACTTGCATCTTGTTTGTTATCAGGCTATCCTAGTGCCAGTTAGCCTGAAGTAGAGTACATTTATGCCCTGTTAAGGATACCCCGCTATCGCAGATTAACTCTGGAGGGTATAGGTGTTTTGTTCGCCGGCATATAATTCGAGGGTTTGGATCTAGCGTACCGTTGTTGCATAGTGCCCTATTACTAGTCCAATCATTAAGTGCCCTTGTTTTATTTGTAGCCCCGGTCGTAACACACCGTACATCCCCACGCCACATTACAGCACAGCCGCATCACCGCCATGGCCAGGGAAGCCGAGATATACGTAAACAACCGCCATACAACACCCTACCCCTAGGCGTCTTTCTACTGCGCTGCCACACCACCACCAAGATGCTGAGAAAAGAGGTGACCTCGGCAGGAAACTCTAAGATCGATTCTCAGTAGGAAAACTGTTAATTTTAGTTACTGGACGTAAGACAGTGGGAATATTGGGCACGTGGGAAACTGTTCTCATTAGTTACTGGACGTAAGACAGTTAAAACTCAAGTTGGAAGGCTGTGCTTATTAGTTACTGGACGTAAGACAGTTTGAAGATTGGGCCACCCCTTGTTAATTTTTTTGCGGGCTCTGCAGACACCGTCTATATAACGGCGTTTCGCACTAGAATCCTTCCAGGATAGCAATATCTTGGAGAAGGCCTCATATACAGCCATCACTTTCAGTTCTTCAAAGCTCCTGACTACTCTGGTCTTTAGACCAGAGTAGTCAGGAGCTCTCTCCTGCGTTAACTCGATTCTATTTACTTATGCATTGGTGTATGGTATATAGTATTCAAGGTCCAAAACCCAAGAGTTCGAGTAAAACTGTGGGATCCCTGTCACAATACGACAAACCCCACGGCCAACACATCTGCATCTACCGGAGACGGGATTACTTATTCTACAAATCGAAAGTGAAGTTATTATACCGTTAAATACACAAGAGAAATAACTGTGAAAAGGATCTATACTTAGTGTATTTATAGAAAAAGAGTATAACAAGATCAATAGTGGAAATTAGTCAAAATACATCTATATAAAAAGGAATATTCTAGAAACAGTGGATACTACGAGCTTATGCAAAAAGTGAGAGAAAGAAAGTACTAGTGAAGCCCAAATAAATCAGGGAAGTACTGATAATAATTCTGGTAAAGAAAATAACAAATAAATTCAAGTTAACTTATGCATAAGCACCATAGTGAATTAACTCAGAGAAAAAATTACGTTCAGCTTCCAACCCAGAACAATTCTCCAAAAGTTTGTATATATAATCACCACGTAGCCTGTCTAAGCACAAGTGTCGTGAATCCTAGCTGGTATATATACCGTAGTTTGAATTTCCCGGGTTCACGACAGCTGGTTCCTTTTTGTTTATACACATTACTTTATTAATCTTTGTGGATAAACATTACTGTGGTTGCACCAATTATATCTTAGTTTATTTTCCCTTATTATTTAATCACGGGGGACGATATAGAACCATAAATATAATTTATATTGTCACGATAAAAGGGAATCTCAGACATACTTCACACAGATTTCACCCCGCCAAGACAGACCGCCAGCTGCTGCCACATAACACCAAAACTTCCCTGATATTTGCCTCCCGACATGTCCATCACCTAATTGACACTCTTTGCATCACAGCTAAGTTCCTTTAATACTAGAAGTACTTCATAGATATTACTGGGACTACCACATATAACCTACACATACATGTTTACAAGTAAGTCAAACGCCGACCCGGTATCATTTTATAGCCTAGGCCAATTCATCTTTCCAGGTTTAGTTATTTAATTTATATCCATTTCTCCTACCCCCTAGGAATAATAAAGAGGATATAATTGGTGCCGTGACCAGGATACTGGGCCATCTGTTATTTATTGATAAAAATTGGGGGGGGGGGTATTAGGCCTGACTTGTCTGCCTTTGTGTAGAGCTGGGCGATCCAGTGGACAAATGCCGAGGGGCGCACCGGGGAAAGCTGCAAGGGCAGGGGGCGTTGGCCAAGAGTTTGTGCCATCGTCCGGTCGTTACCCTGTGCCCTTGAGAAAGGTGTCCCTCTTCGGCCATTCCTATGTACGGGATTTTCCGCTGGATCGTCCAATGCAGTGCCCTGCTTTTTTTGTTAAACAGATCTATAGACCAGGTGCAAAGGTGGACACTGTCAGGCAGACCTCGGCCTGGGATGCGCTCCTAGCCTACAAGCCGGATCTTACATTCCTGATCTTCGGGGGTAACGATTTGACCCTGCAGACTGACCTTCAGCAGGGGGCCCTTGGACTCCAGTCTCTAGCTGAAGAGATAGAACAAAGGACTGGGGGTCACTGTCTGGTGGTCAGTCTAGAATCTAGGATAAGCCCTAGGGGTATGACCCCCGAGGAATATAATAGGGCCAAAAATGGTGTGAACCTTCGCTTGCAGAGAAATCTCCCATTTACCAAACAGAGGTACTTTGAAATGGGGATGAGTAAGACCGACTTGTGGGACTGAGTTCATTTAGATGCGCCAGGGAGCTGGAAGTTGTTAGATAGGCTATTGGATAGAGCGCGTGCCTTCTTTGAGGAAAAGGACAGGGCCAAGGAGGAGCAGTCGACACAATAGGCTAGATCTAAAGACTATGACGACGGCTGCGGCTGTTCCTCCTTCAGAGGAGTCGTGATCCTTCTTTCTCTTTCTTTTCCTTTCTTTTTCAGGCATTAACTTTGTAATTTGTTAAAATTTAATATAGTAAAGTAAATATTGTAAAGTAGAGTAATATGACATAGGGTAAATTTCCTTTTCTTTGATCATTTGTAAACTCACAGGGGGCACGCGACTACATGCTTCAATTTGCTTGGTTGCTGTCGTCATCAATGTAAGTAGGTTAGCCTAGGCTTAAAATAGATTAGAATAGGTTAGCCTACAGTGACGATTAGTATTGTTGTTCCTTAAGCTTTAGTTACCGTACATTTTTTAAGAATGGAGGAGAAAATAAAATCATTGCGGCGGTTCAGGGCCGCCAAGAAGGGAGAGATTACTAAGCTTACCTCTAATCTGTCTGAATTTATTGAATAGCTGATATTGACTCGTATAACGTAGAGTTGTATAGCTTATATTCAGATATTCAGTTAGAGGAGGAGATGGTGAAAGATATGCAGTATGTTAATCAAGTAAACAGTCAGTTAGCTGAGTTAGATAGTGCTCTACAGACAACCAGTACTGGTAGATCTCATGAGAGCGCAGCAAGTAGGAAACAGAAGAGTATTAACACCTTACGAGCGGCCTATGCGGTTTATTTATGTGTACCGCACAGCGGGGTGTTTTTAGCCAAAATAGGGCTGTTTACGTGATCATTTTCATGCCTAAATAATACCCAGAACGTAAAACAAGTACCTATTCCTGAAAGGGCATAAACAGAGCTTTCGAATGATACCATAACGATCCTTGTATGATGGATAGTTTTCTTGCAATAACCGTGCAACGCGAGTGCAAAAAGCAGGTAATTCGGTACTTTCAGTACATAATTGAGTATGTAGCGAGTGAGAGAGGGAGGAGGGAGCTGAGATTTGTGTCAGTAGGTTCGCCGCGGTGGTCTGGAGCAGTCATACGCTCGCTAGTCTCCTGCCACCACTTGTCTCTCTCTCTCAGCCACATTACGTGCTGAAATTGCCACTCGACCTATGTCGAGCGCCGCCACATAGTCCAGCTTTATTTAACTCGACTTATGTTGCTCGCCGCTAAATAAGGGTTAAGATACCCTCCTTGAAGTTGCCAGTTTTTGACGGGGATCCAACACAGTGGGTAGGTTTCTGGGAGCTCTTTGATTGTAGTGTCCACTCCCAAACAGACTTAACTGACATTCAGAAATTTACATATCTAAAGGGACAACTTAGTGGTGAGGCTCTACAAATTGTTGGTTGATTTAGTTTGGTCGCTGCGAGTTATGAACCAGCGGTCAATATTCTAAGAAATAGTTATGGTCAAAAGGATCGCATCAAAGCAGCTCACATAGCGAAACTGTAATCTCCCGCATCCTAGCCAGGAGGTCAGTGCTCTGAAAGATTTGTCCGCGTCATTTGAGTGTGCATTAGAGTCATTACGCTCTATGGATGTAACAGTAAGTGAAATGTGTGCAGTACTGTTGCATAATAAACTTCCTAGTGCACTCTCTGAGGTGATTAAGCGTGAATTAAAAGACGATTGGCTGGATGTGGATGAATATGTTCGTGCGTTTAAGACTGAAGTGTGCAATCTAGAAAGTAGACATAATCCACTAGAACAGTTTGGGGCGACCGCCACAGCAGCATATGAGGTGTATCAGAAACCCAATACCAAGCAGAAGTATGGATGTAAGTTGTGTTTAAAGACAGGACATTTCTGGGCTAAGTGTGCAAAATACAAGAACAGTCCCGCCAAGGCCAATACAGCAAGGCACTTGAAATTGTGCGTCGGGTGCCTGTCGTCAGAACATGGCAGCCAGGGGTGTACTAACCCTAAAATTAGGCCGTGCCGATTCTGCCAACAGAAACATTTTAATTATTTGTGTCCGATGCCACGCCTTGAACAAACTGGACAACCAGTGGCCCCTGAACCAACAGTGACCATGGCTGTGGCTTTGGCCCGTAATGCAGTGTTGTTGCCTACCATTCAGATTCCCTTGACCGACAGAAAAGATCATACCAGTAAAGTAAGAGCTTTGTTGGACCAATGTTCGCAACGTACCTTCATCTTGCGCTCTGCTTTATCGCAGCTTGATTACGTTAGGGTCAGTAAGGAACAGTTAAGGCTCCAGGGATTTACTGGCTCACTTGGTAGTACTGAGTATGAAATAGTAGAGTTAACCTATCATCACAGAAGAAGGGTGTGTAAATTGAGGGCCGTTGTGGTGGAGGAGTTACCAGTATACAAACCAGGGAGAGGATTAGAGATGGAGGCAAATCCTATCAGGGCTCGGGGTTACAATTTAGCCGATCCATGTATCACTGATGGTGATATGATAGGGTTACTGATTGGGGCGGAATTTTATTACCACTTTGTACATTCAGGCTATGTCAGGGAAGGAAGTATAGTTATGTTACCCACAATTTATGGTCATGCACTGAGTGGCACTTATCAGTCAGATATAGAAGAGACCCATGAAGAGTTAGTCACTGTTCTTAAGTTAGCAGTAGACCCTTTAGTGGAGCTACAGGAAGATATTGGCAGTAAATCTCCAGAATTAAAGGATCTGACAGCTCTATGGGACTTGGACCATATTGGTATAAGTCCTAATGAGACTGGTAAGGGTGGGGAGAGAGTCTTAAATAGATTTTCTGAAACGGTATAGTGTTCCGAAGCACAGGGACAGTATATAGTGGAACTGCCGTGGAGAGATAACATAGATAGATTACCTGATCACTTTAAGTTAGCCCTGGGCAGAATGCCTTGCAGCATAAATTTATAAAAGATCCCAACTACTGTCAACAGTATACAAAGGTTCTGGATAATCAGATAGAAAGGGGGTTTATTGAAAGGGTAGAAAACAGGAATCAAACTGGTCATCCCATTCACTACTTAGCTCACCATTGAATTACTAAGGATAGTGTTACTACGCCTGTACGGATAGTGTTTGACTGTTCGGCTAGGATGGACGAGAAGGCGTTCAGTCTGAATGACTGTCTCAATACAGGTCCATCGCTAGTGGCTGACCTCACCCAGGTACTTCTATGCTTTAGATGCCATCAATTTGCCTGGGTGAGTGATATTGAGAAAGCATTTCTCATGGTGGGGTTGAGTGAGAAGGATAGGGATGCTACTAGGTTTCTGTGTCCCGTTGATCCCTTGGATGTTGCAATTCCTTACATTGTCTACCGGTTCCATGCAGTTCTGTTTGGGGCCACCTGTTCCCAGTTCCTCCTTAATGCTACCATTCAAAAACACCTCTCTATGATACAGGAGAACAGTGAAGTAGTTAATAAGCTAAAAAGGGGGTTGTATATTGATAACTTACAGGGGACTGGTGATGATGTAAGTGATTTGCAACAACAATGTTGGGATGCCCGTAGAATATTTTCCAGCGCTAACCTGTCTTTACGTGAGTGGGTCACAAATAATGAGAGTGTGCGGGAACTGTTGCACCAGAAGGGTATAGCTTCCGCCAAACAAGACGGGGTTAAGGTGCTTGGCGTTGCGTGGCTGACTGATAAGGATATGTTACAGGTTAATTGCCGCGGAAGTAGCCTTGCATTGGTTACAAAACGCGAGGCTCTAAGTCTACCCGCGAGTGTGTTCGATCCTCTGGGAGTGTTGCTACCGGTAACCATCCGGGCGCGGAGGTTCGTACAGGACTTGTGGAGATTAGAGTGTGGGTGGGATGTACCCATTCCAGATGACATGAGAGCTAACTGGCAGGGTATTTATGACGATATGATAGATAATACAGGTATAATGTTTCCCCGTCAGGTCACTAATGCTAAGAGGGTTACGCTGCACCTATTTAGTGACGCTAGCTCAGTAGCATATGGTGTAGCGGCCTATGCGGTTGGTGATGAGGTGAGTAGGTTAGTAATGGCCAAAGCTAAGGTGGCACCTATTAACCCGGGAACTGCGGGAAGACTCTTAAGAGTTCCCCCGGCAGACTGCGGGAAGACTCTTAAGAGTCAGGGGAAAAAAAAATCAATTTAAAACACCGAAACAAATTTTTTTTTTTTTTTTAATTTTTTTTTTTTTTTTTTTTTTTTTTTTTGCCCCTGGGCCATGCCAAATATCACTCCTCCACCTCCCCTCCTTCAGTTATCACCTATTTTCCCTGTTATTCCCTTTTCCTGTGGTCTATTTTCGTGCTAACATTAGCGAGTTGGTAGCAGGGCGTTGTCATCACTGTTAGCAAGCGAGTGCAAGAGAGAGAGAGAGAGAGTATCAATCGACAGTCTCTCCAGAGGTGGAGAAAAGTGATGGGCTGGGAGGTTGCCTCAGCCATACATTGTGTAACTCCCGGCCTGTATCGCCGATTTTGACCATCCAAACGCTGTTTCCACTTGTTTTATTGTTGTAACAGGTTAATACCTTTATAATCAACCTATAATAGGCGCATATGGATAAGTATTAATGCTATTTATGGTAAAATAAATATGTTAGTGGTGGGAACAGCTCAAATACGTCAGCACAGGAGTGTGGTGTCTCATACCCCGCACTTCAGAGGTTAAGAGTAAGGCTTTTGAACACGTACCAAAACCGCGGGTTTATAGGCAGGCGGCTACAAATTGGTGTGGGTGTAGTACTACATGGCAACTCTCGATACCACCCCGCCACACGCTCGCCCCGCACTCGTACAAGCACCACCGCGCCAGAACCCAAGCACTAGTCATGGAGCCCACACGTCCCTCACGCTCGCGCCCTGATTACACAACCAGCCCTCCTTCTGGTGTGTCAGCCGCCGTGGAAGGCAGAGGGTGGCTACCCGAAACCCTAGCTACCAGTACGACACGCCCTACAGCTCGGAGGACGAAGCACCAGCACCAAAAGCACGTAAAACACGTGCAAGCAGGGCAATGGCACAGAGGTCATTGGACTTTGGGGACACTGCCACGACGACCCAGGCCACTGCAACAACCACTACCACCACCACTGCCACCCGTACCAGTGACGCAGGAGGCCGCCCTAGGGCTGCAGAACCTGCGGGGGCAGGCAGAATCAAAAGCACGAGCGTAGGGAAGAGAACCCGTACGCCTGCCACAGTGACTGTGCCACCACCACCACCAGCTGCCTCTGGCCCGGCTGCCCCTGCCCCTGCCGGGGCGCCCCTGCTGCCCCTGCTGCCCCTGCCGCCCCTGCCACCCCTGCCCAAGGAAAAGGGAAGGGGAAGGGGAAGGGGAAAGGGAGAGGGAAAGCGACTGCTGGCCCTGCCGGCCCTGCTGTCCCTGCCGGCCCTGCTGCCCCTGCCGCCCCTGCCCAAGGAAGAGGGAAAGGGAAAGCGAAAGGGGCGACAGGCACCACCATCATCTTGTCTGCCTCCAGGCCCACTGCACCACGCACCACTGCCGCCCCTGCCGATGCCCCTGCCCCTGCCCATAAGACGCCCCTACGTGCTAGAGCGAGCAGAAAAAATCTGACACCATCCAAGTACGCCGCCCTTCTGTTTGGTGGTGATTCGCAGGGCATTGGCAGCCCTGCGGGTTTCGACGACGACACCCTAGGACGGGACCAAGGGTGGGGGGATTTGGGAGTGGATAGTGGAAGTGAGTCAGACGTCGGTGATGAAAATGAAGAAGGGCGTCTGTCTAGTGAAGAGGAGGGTGATGATGATGCTATGTTGTATCGCGAACATGGCAGCGATATTTCAGACGCAGAAGCAGACGGAGACGACATTCCGATCCCTGGCATGCCTTCGTTTGAGTGGTCTGACGAGGGTCAATTTTATGCCTGACGTGCCCCAGTTCAATCCTGGTACGTCAGGTACAACTGATGACTGGCCCTGTGACGAAAACTCAAACGAAAGCGAGGTCTTCCTCGCTTTTTTCGATTTGGAGGTAATGACTTACATCGTTGCCCAAACAAACGCCTACTACAGGTGGGTGTTTGGCAAATTGGACGTCATTGCTCCAAAAGCGAGAATACGAGGCTGGGTGGATACGACTGTTGAAGAATTCATGACGTTTTTTGCCTTGTTGTTCCTCATGCCTATTTGCAAGAAGCATGTGTTGCAACACTACTGGAAGCACGACCCTCTTATCGCCACCCCAACTTTCAATAAGTTCATGACTCGTGACAGATTATTGTTGCTGCTAAGATTTATGCACTTGCAGACAACGAAAATCCTAACAGGATTGACAGGATATGGAAAGTTAGGGATGTGTTCACCATGTTGTTGGAGAGGTATAGGAAATACTTTTACCCCTTTCTCAATTTGGTGATTGATGAGTCGCTCGTGCTCTTCAGAGGACGTCTTGTTTTCAAGCAGTATATCCCCTTGAAAAGGCATAGGTTCGGAATCAAGCTCTTCGTGTTGTGCGACTGTGAAACTGGAATAGTGCTTGACATGATCGTGTATACAGGAACTGACATTGACGTACCGAAAGCGCTCGGTGACCCCATGGCGTGTCAGGTGCCATCGTCAGGAAAATGTTGGCACCTTACCTGGGCAAAGGCCACATCATCTACACCGACAACTGGTATACTTCTCCTGCTCTCTGCCAGTTTCTTCATGACAACCAAACGGGGTCATGTGGGACTGTCAGAAAGACAAGAAAGTTTATGCCCAAGTTCACAGGTGATGTCATTCCTCTGTCAGATGCCTCCTCCAGTGACACACCTTCTGAAGAATAACTGGCCCAGGAACACCGCGAGAGGCATGTCCGAAGAAGGCGACGAAGGGGGCAGAAGTACAAGCAACTTGAAAAGTCCGGGAAAGTGGTAGCCCTGAAGTGGAAGGACAAAAGAGACGTTCACCTGCTTTCCACAGTCCACACAGGTGCCCAGATGGACTCTGGTAAAATCCACTACCGAACCAAGAAGACCATCTATAAGCACGACATGGTAGTGGACTACACAAAGAACATGCGCCTGGTGGACAAGTCTGACTGTCAACTGTCAGGCGTTGAGTGTCTGAGGAAGACTGTGAAGTGGTATCACAAGCTCTTCCTCCACCTAGTTGACATCACGATGCTCAACGCCTACAACTTGTGGTTGGTGAAGAGAGAGATGACCCCAAACCAGAAGCTAAAATTCCGGGAGTTTGTGTACAACGTTGCATATCAACTCCTGGAGAAGTATGGCACCACCACTCACAGACGTACGGCATGGCGTGGGGATCACGTCCCTGACCGCATCCAGCTGGGTGTGGAAAGACACTACCCAACCAACACCGAGCTGGTTGGCACTCGTCATAGGCAGGTGCAGTGCCACGTCTGCAGCACCCGTGTCAGGAAACCCCACATACCCAAAAGAGTCACCTCAATGTGCGCCGAGTGCAAAGTTGCACTCTGCTTGGGTGACTGCTTCAGGGACTACCACATGTATAAAAACTACTGAGTGCCACCCCCTGCCCTGCCCTGCCCTGGACTCGCACCCTACCTTACCTGACCTGACCAAATTGATCACGCTACCTCATAATGTTACATATATATTATATAATGTATAAGTTCCAAAGATGTCCCTGTGATATAGCTTTTTACATTATATAATTGTATCTTTCATTGTTTAGTTTATAAGTTTCAAAGATTTCCATGTAATATGCCTTCTTTTTTAGTATATCAATATATATGTTTGTTATAGCCAAAGTAATGTGTATATATTTTCTTACCTCAAATGAATTGTACCAAAATAAATATGCTTCAATAAATCCTGTCAAACCTACTATGATAATAAAAAAAAAAAAAAAAAAAAAAAAAAAAAACAAGGTCATGTTATTGTATTCTTACAATATGATATATTCTATGAATATTTCATATTGTTTGAATACAATGGCATGATCTTGTAAAAAAAAAAATTATCAAAATTTATCTAAACATTATAAAACCTTCCCCATAACCCCCTCTTGGATTCGATCCCACTACCCTACCACACTTTGAGTTTTCCAGTCCGCGACCTTACCAACCATGCCACAGGAGCTCATACCAAATGTCACTCAAAACTTCGTGTCTACAATCGAAATGACAATAGACAAAATAAAATGAATTATCCCACAAATTTACTTTTGTAAATTGATGGGATTATCAATTATATCATGCAAAGGTTTATAAAAGTTTTTCTCTGTCAAAAATGAGTAATTATATAACTTTATTCTGTCAAAAATTGCCCAAACACTCAGCAAAATTGCCCCTCTCAGTGTGACTCCAGTCATTATCACACGGTCAAGTGGTCAGTGAGTGACCCTTCCCTCTCCCTCCAGCCACAGCAGCTTTGTCTGGGAACAAAATTTGTATAAATACAATAATGCATAAAATACTCTTCACAAATACATTTGTATTGAATAATATTGTAAATAATAATGAATAATAACAGTGTGGGTGTCGAAAATTGCTCAACCATCTTTCTTATATCTCGCCTACACCCTTACGCGCGTATATTGGATTAAACATAGTCATGACTGTCATACAAATACTTGCAGTAGGTCTCGAATATACATTTAGATTGCATATTACTTGGAAATAAATAAATATAAATTTTCTGGTGGCAATCGACCCTTTCGCAAGTGTCAGGCGACACCAGTCTATATTTAGCTCTCTATCAAAAAAGGTTAACTGCCAATGTTTACTGACCACCCTCGTTCCTGGTCTATAATATAGTACTTTATTTACAGTCAATGGCCTACATATTTCTGTGGTACTTCACATGTGTCTAAAATGCAATGTCTGCTTGCATAAAAATGCAATTCTGAAAGCCATTTATACTTACGACATACGCATGTCTCACTTTCTCTCTCTCTCCATTCCTGACTCATGTTATTGTAGATCTCTGGGTGGCAACGAACCCCAGACACCTGCTAGACATAAGGTTCAAAATCCCAAGACATCCATACGCCTCGGGCGCCTCCACAATTACCACACAGCTGCGTATGTTTCTTGATAGATCTCCCTGCCTTCACTCTCTCCAAGACTCACTCCCTGCCTCCCTCCCACCCACCCACCCTTTTAGGCTTCCGTCTGCTAGAAACTCATTGATAATGTGCGTAAATATCGCATGAATTGGTCTATATGCGGTATATATATTGTTATATGGGACGTCTACATACGTACAAGTCTGTATTATAGCATGACAGTGCTCTAAGTACGAGATATATGTGATATTTATGGCGCAACACACCCTCTCCCCCTTCCATTCCCAGCACAACTCAATCACACCTTGGTTCACGCATAAAAACTCATTGATAATGTGCATAAATATCATATGAATTGGTCTATATGCGGTACATATATTGTTATATGGGACGTCTACATACGTACAAGTCTGTATTATAGCATGACAGTGCTCTAAGTACGAGATATACGTGATATTATAGCGCAAACCACACTCTCATCTCATAAATTGCCGCCAAACCTCCAACCCGTCTTCATTCCCGCCTAAAAATTCATTGATAATTCCCTTATATATTGTAATTTTTGGTCACTATGAGGCATATTCATCGTTATATGGGTGGCCTACACACGTATATGTACTCTACATAGCCTAAAAGTGATAAAAAAAGGAGATATACGTGATATTACGCGGTAACCCACCCTCTCCTCCCTCAGGTTCTATCCCCTGGGCGGGTGAAAATTCGACCGGGAAATCTCGCCGCTCGATGACAATCTAGCCGCGCGGTGCCATTCGCTCCACATTTTTCAACTACGGACCGTTCCCCCCCCCCCCCCAGACATTTTTTGGGGGGTCAAATATATATGGGCCGATGCACGCAAACATTCCCTATACGCTGATGTACTTTTTATCAAAATTGGCAATGGGTCCCAAAATCATCATACATGCGCACAGTACATAGGTGTAAAAAAAAACTGTGTGCCGCAGAGAGGTTAAGTCCCTCAGCATACCTAAGATGGAGTTGACTGCTGTTCTTCTCGCAGCTCGTCTCGCATGTTATATATGTGAGGCCTACCCGGACGAGCTGATTATAGAGAATGTATACCTCTGGTCGGACAGCCAGATAACCCTATGCTGGTTGTCTAGTAAAAAGATTTTGCCTATATATGTTCAGAATAGAGTTGATGAGATAAAGTTATTAGTCCCTGGTGCTCATTTACGTTATGTGTCCACAGAGGACAACCCCAGTGATCTAGTCACCAGAGGGATTTCATATGTGTCCTTAGTTGCTTCTTCGCTTTGGTGGGGAGGGCCCACATGCTACCTCACTAAATGCTATGGCCTGATCATGGTCCAATAGGAGGGGACACCACTGTGGGTTGCAACACGAGTCAAGAGGGAACCCTGTCATTGCCAATACCGGTTGCACCTACTGCCATATTGAATTGGGACTGGTATGGCTCATATATGAAGTCATGGCATGTAATGGCATGGGTCCTTAGGTCTACTAGGACTCTTAGAGAAAAGACACAAGGGAACTATCAGGCAAAACCGGCATACTTGACGGTGCCGGAATAATGAGCAGCAGAGTCAGCCATGATTAAGGTAACTCAGAGAGAAGCTTACTCTGAGGAACACCACTATTTGTTTAAAGGACAGGGCACACCAAGCAATATAGTGAAGCAGTTAGGCCTCTATATGGAGTAAGGCATGATACGCTGTAGAGGTAGGCTACACTTGTCAGCTTTACATGATAGCGCCAAGTACCCTATCCTTATCTCAAATAAACATCGTATAGCCACTCTCCTTAGTAATTACTGCCACAAAGTGTGTAACCATAGTGGTGTTAGTTATGTTGTAAATTACATAAGGCAAAGATGGTGGATCCCCAAGATTAGGCAGGTAGTAAAGAAAGCCTTAAGGGGATGTATCATCTGCAAGAGATTGCAAGGTACATAATACCATGCTGTACAGGCCCCTCCATTGCCGGAGTTTAGGGTTCAGGAAGTGAGTCCTTTCCAGGTAACTTGGGTTGACTACACAGGTGCCTTGCCAGTAAAAGAGAAGGGGGGTACTGTAAGTAAATTATATGTAGTCTTATTCACCTGTGCAGTTACTAGAGCGGTCCATGTAGAGACGGTGTCTAACCTCTCCTGCGAATCATTTTTGCATGCGTTCCGTAGGTTTAGTAGCAAGAGGGGTTACCCTGAGATTATGATGAGTGATAATGCTACCACATTTGTTAGCGGAGCCAGTACATTACGGGAGTTGATAGATGATGCAAGGTTAAAAGGTACTTTAGCGGAAGTCAAGTGCGAGTGGCGGTTTATACCGGCCAGGGCGCCATGGTTCGGTGCCATATGGGAACGGGTCATTGGCATCCTAAAGGCTGGCTTGAAGAAGGTACTGGGTCGAGCATTGGTCACCACAGAGGAACTGAATACGGTATTACTGGAGCTCGAGGCCACAGTCAATGATCGCCCGCTTGGCTACACCTACAGTGATCTTGAAGACCCTCTACCCATCACTCCTTCACAACTGGTTCATGGGAGGCGGATCAGAAGCTTTCCAAGGCAAGAATTCACGGATGAAGATCTCAAGGACACGACGTGGCGTAGCAACGATTCCGTCAACCAATGCTTCCGATATGTAACAAAACTCTTACATGACCTGTGGAAAAGGTGGAGCACTGATTATTTAATATCACTCAGGGAGCAACATCGTCACTTAATGGTAAAAAGAGGGATAGCATCGCCACAAGTTGGGGACGTCGTTCTAGTACATGATGACGGCCCCCGACTTTTTTGGCATATAGGTCGGATAATGAAACTTCTTCGTGGTCCTGACCACGAATGTAGGGTAGTTCAGGTAAAAACAGGAGCCGGTTTGACCACCAGACCGGTGGTTAAGCTATACCCACTAGAGATAGATTTAGAGGTAGTGGATGGCGACAGCAAGCCGAACTCTGATAATATTCTTCCTGCTACTGGAGCGGATCGAGGTGATACCCCTCAGAGGCCGTCACATCGGGCTGCTTTGGGTTCCTACCAGTTGTGGCGATCCATGATCGGGACGGGACAATTGTAAATACTTTGTATATAGCTGGTGGCGGAGTATGTCGTGAATCCTAGCTGGTATATATACCGTAGTTTGAATTTCCCGGGTTCACGACAGCTGGTTCCTTTTTGTTTATACACATTACTTTATTTATCTTTGTGGATAAATATTACTGTGGTTGCACCAATTATATCTTAGTTTATTTTCCCTTATTATTTAATCACGGGGGACGATATAGAACCCTTAAATATATTTTATATTGTCACGATAAAAGGGAATCTCAGACACACTTCACACAGACTTCACCCTGCCAAGACAGACCGCCAGCTGCTGCCACATACACCAAAACTTCCCTGATATTTGCCTCCCGACATGTCCATCACCTAATCGACACTCTTTGCATCACAGCTAAGTTCCTTTAATACTAGAAGTACTTCATAGATATTACTGGGACTACCACAGATAACCTACACATACATGTTGTGATGCCTCCCGGCGTTAGCAGAATGGTTGCGTGGGGCATTGCAGCTCGCTAGCGCTCGCCAAGATGGGGGATGTGCTACAGTTGTCCTAGAATTATCTGCTTTATGTAATTAGTGTCGTGTTGCCACAGACAGTCTAGAAATGGTCTTTGTTTTGGTCTGTGACCGCGCCTTATATTTTATATTCGCTATAATATAAATGTTGCTTGTGTGGGAGGCGAGCGAGAGAGGGTGAGGGAGTACACCTGGCAGCGGGGTGAGCTATGACGCGTCTCGCTTGGGCGCTGACGGCGTTGGCGGCCGGGTGGTCAACTAGTCCCTTCCCATCGCGGCCTCGTGTTCTTTACCAGCTCAGAGCTTGCCTGACACGCGTATCGCCTACATCCTTTGCAATTCTGTCCCCCATACTCGCCACTTTGCATACTATTTCTCTCTCTCGACTTCTCCTTTCTCATTCTCTAATCTTTATTAAACTCAACATCCCTTCTGGTTTCAGCATAGACGTTCACCGTCGACCAGTCGTATTGTACGCGAAGCTCTCAGATATTTCCATGTATTAGGTTAAGGAGGTATTATGCTTTATTGAGGTTTGGAGAGACGGACTTTTCCGTATGTGTCCTCTCTCGGGAAGGTTGTAGACCGGTATATGTCTCCCTGGCAAGGTGTTGAGTGATTCTGCTTGGTTATCTAAAGCTAGACTAGCGGTAAGTTTACTGTGTCGTTGTCTCCGATGTGTGCAGTGTTAGCTAAGCCCTGCACGACATCGACAGGTACTGTGGGAGCCTAAGTTGTCTTCGGGTGGGTTTACTTTGTGAGCACAGCGCTGTGGTGTGAGAGGGTCATAGCCTATCCCTCACAACATAGTGCTGCCTCTTTGTGTTGACTTCTGAGGGATCGCCAGGATAGAACTAGGTACTAGAGACCTAGATTTATCAAGAGAGCATCCCCGTCATATAACGTAATCTTCATTATACCACCTTCGGACAACGTTAGGCTACGAGCCGCATGCTCGCCTATTGTTGCCCTGCCTTGATACCCCAGCTAGACTTTATTAACTGAGCAGACACTGGTTAGAGATAAGCCCCCATTATTATATGTATCCAGCATTATTATTCACTGCACTTTTGAGCCGAGGTTGTTGTTGAGTTGCACAACCCTAGTAGGCTGTTGCGTTGTGTCACGAAGCATTTCTTTAGTTGTCGAGCATTACTGCCTTTGCGCAGTCTTTATTATTCGCCTGCCTATTACTATATGTCCTAGTATTTATTGTGACCCGTATTCTGCATTATAATTGTTCAAGATTCTTTACGAACATCTTCCCAGCATCAGACTTATTTCAGAAGTTTCCAGTTGATGTTGCAGGACTAGCATTGCACTTTCTTTAATACAGGAGTGCCAGTTATGTGAGTATCTACCGTAACGTTAATTAATCACGTTAACTATCTTTTCTTTGTGTAACCTAATCGAGTAATCTTTTACTGTTTAAGAATAGGCTGTTTCATCGAGCGTCAGCCTAGTGTGTGTGCACCAGTTACCGAGTCATAGGATACCTCGTTGTCCAGGCACGACTCAGGGCGGTAAGGGTGTTTTGTTTTCCAGTGTTTAAGGCAGGGGTTGGATCTAGTGTTACCGTTGTTGCATTTTGCCATTATCTAGTCCAATGTTGAAGAGCCCTGTGTCTATGAGAACCTGGATCGTAACAAATGGCGACCTTGCCCAGGATCTTGTGAACTAAGAGATAATTGCAGGATTGTTGTGGTCATTTGTTTTATTGAGGAATATAGTGGGCACGTTAATTTTTTTTGGGCAAAGTAGTATAGCACTTGAGAGTCTTCAGACATTTTTGGCATGTGAATAGTGCTACATAAGAGTTTGGGGTACTTTTTTTCTGAATATTGTGGTGAGAAATTTGTGTGAGCATCATGTCTTATACCGGGTCAGAGGAGAATGGAGACACAGTACGTAATGTCGAAACTGAGGAACAGCAGCATGATGAAAGGGTTAATCGGGTGAACTGTGAGGAGGATGCTAGGATATTTTTGCAATGGCCTGTTACTGCCGAGCGGTTGGAGGTTATGGATCGGTACGGTCTTCAATGCCTGGCCACAGCTATCGGTCATGCGGTTACTAGCAGCATGACCAAGGATAACTTGATAACGTGTGTACTGGGCAGGGTGACTGGTGAGCGAGATGGGTTGAGTGCTCAGAGCCCTTCGGCCATGCTTCCCC
The DNA here is from genome assembly GCA_032716605.1 of Paralithodes platypus. Classification (NCBI taxonomy): domain Eukaryota; kingdom Metazoa; phylum Arthropoda; class Malacostraca; order Decapoda; family Lithodidae; genus Paralithodes; species Paralithodes platypus. The sequence goes on along the minus strand of CM064510.1, from coordinate 6,149,065 downwards.
TACACTCGACTCCCAGCCATCCCAGTAGTTTGCCGACCCCGGGTACGCTTCCACAGGTGGGTGGTGACTGGCAGGGTGGGTTGCCCCTGGGGGGACCACCGGTAATTTCAAACATTGTAGCACCTTCACCTCCTCAAGGGTTATCTCCAGAATTATTGCTTCAGCTCGAATTAGCTAAGATCGAAGAGAGAAAGGCTATCAGGGCAGGTGAGCAGCAAATAGAATTAGCCAAGATAGAAGAGAGAGCCAAGCTAGCAAAAATCCCAGCTGATTTAGAGTCGACTAGGTACTGTGCCGACATGGACGTAGAGAAGTCGCGAGTAGAGACAACGGGACAGCGACTTGGGGCTGGTAACCGTGTTCATGAGCAGTCTCTCTCGCACTTATTGATACTGGTTCCGGTGTTTGATGAGAGTGGTGTAACAGAATTTTTCACACGCTTTGAGAAGAAGTGCCAGGAACACCAGTGGCCAGAGAATAAATGGGCAGCACTTGTATCCTCTAGATTAATAGGCAAGGGTCTTAAAGCCTACGATGCGTTGCCTATAGAGTCTTGTATTATCTATGAGGAACTCAAGGACGCTGTCCTGAGAGCATACGAACTACAACCAGAGACGTACAGGTTGAAGTTCCGGGGTGTTACCAAGGGTCGGGAGAGCACCTTTTTGGAGCATGCCCGGGAGCTGTCCGATGCTTTTGGGAATTGGCTGAGGTCGGAGAAAGCTACTACGTTGACGACATTAAAGAGTTGGTGCTTTTAGAGCAGTTTTTCAAATGCACGGGCGGCGACCTGACGTTAAACCTTAAAGAAAAGCAACCAAAAACTCTACAGGAGGCAGCTGAGATGGCTGACCTCCGGCTATCACTAATTCGTGGGTGCGGGTCTGCCCAGCGTAGTGAGGCAGGTAACAAGGGGCGTGACGCCCCACCCCCCCGAGTTAGTGATATACCTTATGCAAACAAGTACAAGAGCCATGATACCAAGACTGACCACAAGACTAGCACCGTCCCATTTAAGAAGGGGCCGGGCCCTTCCCAGTACCAAGGGAAGCCCAAAGGGGAGTTGGAGTGTTATCATTGTCATAAAAAGGGGCACTTTGCAAGAGTCTGTCCTAGCAAACCACCTACAGCAGCTGTGTCTTTGGCCTGCAACATTGGTGTGTCTCCGAAGTCATCTGAGTTTGCCCGGGGCAGTTCGTCAGAGGCTGAGGCACAGCCAATGCAGAAGCACCTGGGAGGCTCGAACCCTGCTCAGGATGTTTTTTGCGACCATAGAGGGCGGGGTTGCATGATGTGGGCGGGGCGCAAGCATGGAGTAGAGGTCTTGCGTGATACAGGTGCTTCCCAGACTCTGATGAAAAACTTGACTGGCTACCCTATAAACGCGGCTCGGGTGGTGGTGGTGCAGGGTATTAATGCAACTCGGTCATACCCGCTGGTGCGGTTGGAGTTGGAGGTGGATGGTGTGGCACGTGAATTGGATGTCGGGATTGTGGAGAAACTGCCAGTGGAGGGCGTCGACCTTCTTCTCGGCAACGACTTTGCAATGCCCGCTTCTGAGGTTCTACCCTTAGTCGTTGCCGAGAGGCCGGCCGACGAGAGTAGGGAAGAGCAAGAGTGGGTCGAGCGGTGCCAGACACAACCCATGGCGTGTGTTGTCACCCGAGATCGGGCAGCTAAAGTGTCACAGCCTAGTCCTCCGTCTTCAGACCAGCGGAGGAACGATCAACAGGAGGAGGCTAAAGCTGGAGTTGGTTTTAAGAGTTTTGACTCGGCGGCTCTCCTGGGTGGTTCAGTATTAGCACCATTACTTAATTCTGGAGTAGCCCCTGGGCCTGTCATCGAGAGTGACGAGGCTGGGCATGACGAGTCTCCACGACAGCAACGTTATGTACATCGAGAGAGACAGAGGGAGCAGCCCAGTATCGGGGAAGGTCATGCATTGCTCCGGGAGCAGTTAGATCGCTTGGCACCCTCAGATATACGTCGGTTGCAACTAGAGGACCCTGAGCTCCAAACGTGTGCTAATGGAGCTGTAGAGCTCGACGAGGACGGTGATGCACAGCCAGGAGATTTTTTTTATTTAGAAGGCATCCTCTATAGGAGTTTTCAAGACCCTAAACGTAGTTGGCAAGAGGGGTCCGGAGTAGTGGACCAGTTGGTGGTGCCACGGGAGTGCAGGGATAGCCTACTGAGGTTGGCGCATGACATACCACTGGCAGGACATCTAGGGGTGAGAAAAACGGTGGCGGCTTTAGAAAAATTGTTTTAGTGGCCGGGGTTGAAGGGGCAGGTGGTAACCTGGATAGCAAGGTGTCATACGTGCCAGAGGGTTGGAAAACCTAACCAAACAATTCCGAGAGCCCCGTTGCACCCCATTCCTGTCAGTGGACCGCCTTTCAGTAAGGTCATCATTGATATGGTCGGACCCCTAACCCCTACTAGTGCCGGTAATAAATTTCTATTAACTATCATGGATGTGGCCACTCGTTATCCGGATGCATATCCAATGAGAAATGGCACGGCGAAAACTGTTGTCCGGAACCTGCTCTTGTATTGCTCGCGGTATGGTTACCCGCAAGAGGTGCAATCGGACCAAGGTTCTAATTTTACATCTAATCTGTTCAAACAAACTATGATTCAGCATGGCATCAGCACTGTCGTCTCTTCTGCGTATCACCCGGAGAGTCAAGGGGTGTTGGAGAGGTGGCACGCCACGCTGAAAAGCATGCTTCGATGTTATTGCGCAGAGAACGGAAAGGATTGGGACCTTGGTCTGCCGTATGTTTTGTTCGCGGCAAGAGAAGTACTTGGAGAGAGTCTCGGTTTCAGTCCGAATGAGCTTGTTTTCGGGCATCAGGTGAGGGGCCCTCTCCACATGGTGAAGGAGATTTGGGAGGGTACCGCTAAGCCATATTCTATGTTGAGATACGTCCTCGAGAGCAGAGAGAGAATGCTTAGAAGTCTGGAGCTGGCCGGGCGTAATTTGGTGAGTTCGCAGGCCCGTATGAAGGACAGGTACGATACTAAGGCGAAACTCCGGGAGTTTCAGGTAGGTCAAGAGGTGTTGGTCCTCTTGCCTTTGGCAGGTCATCCTCTGGCTGCCAAGTACGCTGGGCCTTATCGGGTGGTGTCAAAGATCTCCGATCTAGATTACCTCGTTGCCACTCCAGACCGGAAGAAGCGTAACCAACTATGCCACATTAATTTGTTGAAGGAGTATGTGAGGCGCCCACCTGAGTCACTAGCTGTCCCTGTGTTGACCTGCTGCGGTCGTGGTGGAGAAGGAGAGGGGGGCAGCAATGATCAGGTGGATGATAACTGGGATTGTCATGTCTCGGCTGATCAGTGGGCGGGGAATTCGAGCCAATGTGCGCATGATGCTGTGGCGCACCTGCCGGAGGAACAGCAGGTGGCAGTGCAGCGCCTGTTCGATTCATACCCCACTGTATTTGCCGAGCACCCAGGCCTCACTACTCAAGCGGTGCATGACGTCGATGTAGGAGAGCACCCCCCCTTCAAGTCGATACCTTATCGGGTGCCACCCATTAAACTCCCAGCGCTCAGGGATGAGCTGGAGTATATGCTGGCGAGAGGCTTGATCGAGAAGGGGGCAGTACGGTGGACTTCTCCTGTCACTCTGCAGCCCAAACCTGATGGAAAAGTTCGGTTCTGCATTGACTTTAGGCGGTTGAACGGGTTGACCCCCACCAATGCATATTCTCTTCCCCGGGTGGATGACAGTGTGGATAAGATCGGGAAAGCAAGGTACTTGACCAAGGTAGACCTCGTCAAAGGCTACTGGCAAGTACCACTGTCTGAGCGGGCTAAAGAGGTGTGCGGGTTTGTGGTGGATGGCAGTACTTACCGTTGCAACGTGATGCCATATGGTCTGAAAAATGCACCGGCCACTTTCCAGAGCTTAATGAACGACATCGTAGCAGACATCCCAAACTGTACTGTCTACCTTGATGATGTGATCATTTATGACAACGATTTCCAAAGTCACTGTGAGCACATAGAAGCCTTATTTAGTCAACTTAGTAAAGCAGGCTTGGTGGTTAATCTGGGCAAGTGTGACTTTGTGCAAGCCACGGTGCAGTATCTGGGGTTTGTGGTTGGGTTAGGGCAGGTGAGCCCGCCCCAACAGAAGATACAGGCTATCGACTTGTTCCCCAGGCAGACCACCAAGCGACAGATCATGAGATTTTTGGGCATGATTGGGTATTACCGCCGCTTTATAAGAGGCTATTCTACTGTGTTAGCTCCTTTGACAGATCTACTAGCCAAAGATAAAAAGTTCCGCTGGGCACCTGAGTGTGAGCAGGCATTTCGAGTAGTTAAACACCTTTTATGCACTCACCCTATCCTCAGGGCCCCAAACTTTGAACGACCATTTCAGTTGGCGACTGATGCCAGCGGAGTAGGGGCTGGTGCCGTACTTTTGCAGACAGACGAGGAAGGTCTTGAGCATCCAGTCAGTTTCTTTTCAAAGAAATTTAATTCAGCACAGAAAAACTATTCGGTTGTTGAAAAGGAACTGCTGGCAATCGTGTTAGCGCTCAGACACTTTGAGGTCTATGTTCCTGCCTATGGGCCAGTCGTGGTAGTGTATACCGACCACCACCCGCTTAAATTCCTCAATCAATTCCACAACCGGAATATGAGGCTGACCAGATGGTCGCTCATGTTGCAAGAGTACAACTTAGACATTCGCCATATTGCCGGTTGTGAGAATGTGATTGCGGACTGCTTGTCGCGGGTGGAGGATCCGGGGTAGGCTACCACAGTATGTTGGTATAGCCTTCTGTCTTGGCTCGCGGTGTATTTTTGCGGTGGTGCTTGTTGGCTCGCGTGTGTAGCATCAGCGTAGGGTCGCAGGGGCAGGAGTTGTTGGCTTTGATTAGAAGAAAATTAGGCTACATCTATAGTAGCCGCCAAAAAACAACATTAAAATAAAATATGAAAAATTAACTAAAAAACTCTTTCTTTTTGATAATTAATTTTAAGATAATATTGTAGCTGAGTACTGAGTGCAGATGATTTTCCATCAGTAGGCTGTGCTTCTTAAAGCTCGCTCTGGGAGCACAATGTTATGAATTAATGTATTATATTTGGGAAGGGTGATAAGATTTGTTTTAAATATAAATGTTGTTGTATTTTTTTTTGAGGAGACTGAGCTTGCATTCCATGAGTGGCAGAGTGGTTAGGAGTGGCAGATTCTAGCGACATTCTGCCTGTTCAGATATGGGCTCATGGTTGAGTGTCCCATATCTTGGGGGGGGTATGACGCCTCCCGGCGTTAGTAGAATGGTTGCGTGGGGCATTGCAGCTCGCTAGCGCTCGCCAGGATGGGGGGATGGGCTACAGTTGTCCTAGAATTATCTGCTTTATGTAATTAGTGTCGTGTTGCCACAGACAGTCTAGAAATGGTCTTTGTTTTGGTCTGTGACCGCGCCTTATATTTTATATTCGCTATAATATAAATGTTGCTTGTGTGGGAGGCGAGCGAGAGAGGGTGAGGGAGTACACCTGGCAGCGGGGTGAGCTATGACGCGGCTCGCTTGGGCGCTGACGGCGTTGGCGGCCGGGTGGTCAACTAGTCCCTTCCCATCGCGGCCTCGTGTTCTTTACCAGCTCAGAGCTTGCCTGACACGCGTATCGCCTACATCCTTTGCAATTCTGTCCCCCATACTCGCCACTTTGCATACTATTTCTCTCTCTCGACTTCTCCTTTCTCATTCTCTAATCTTTATTAAACTCAACATCCCTTCTGGTTTCAGCATAGACGTTCACCGTCGACCAGTCGTATTGTACGCGAAGCTCTCAGATATTTCCATGTATTAGGTTAAGGAGGTATTATGCTTTATTGAGGTTTGGAGAGACGGACTTTTCCGTATGTGTCCTCTCTCGGGAAGGTTGTAGACCGGTATATGTCTCCCTGGCAAGGTGTTGAGTGATTCTGCTTGGTTATCTAAAGCTAGACTAGGGGTAAGGTTACTGTGTCATTGTCTCCGATGTGTGCAGTGTTAGCTAAGCCCTGCACGACATCGACAGGTACTGTGGGAGCCTAAGTTGTCTTCGGGTGGGTTTACTTTGCGAGCACAGCGCTGTGGTGTGAGAGGGCCATAGCCTATCCCTCACAACATAGTGCTGCCTCTTTGTGTTGACTTCTGAGGGATCGCCAGGATAGAACTAGGTACTAGAGACCTAGATTTATCAAGAGAGCATCCCCGTCATATAACGTAATCTTCATTATACCACCTTCGGACAACGTTAGGCTACGAGCCGCATGCTCGCCCATTGTTGCCCTGCCTTGATACCCCAGCTAGACTTTATTAACTGAGCAGACACTGGTTAGAGATAAGCCCCCATTATTATATGTATCCAGCATTATTATTCACTGCACTTTTGAGCCGAGGTTGTTGTTGAGTTGCACAACCCTAGTAGGCTGTTGCGTTGTGTCACGTAGCATTTCTTTAGTTGTCGAGCATTACTACCTTTGCGCAGTCTTTATTATTCGCCTGCCTATTATTACTATATGTCCTAGTATTTATTGTGACCCGTATTCTGCATTATAATTGTTCAAGATTCTTTACGAACATCTTCCCAGCATCAGACTTATTTCAGAAGTTTCCAGTTGATGTTGCAGGACTAGCATTGCACTTTCTTTAATACAGGAGTGCCAGTTATTTGAGTATCTACCGTAACGTTAATTAATCACGTTAACTATATTTTCTTTGTGTAACCTAATCGAGTAATCTTTTACTGTTTGAGAATAGGCTGTTTCATCGAGCGTCAGCCTAGTGTGTGTGCACCAGTTACCGAGTCATAGGATACCTCGTTGTCCAGGCACAACTCAGGGCGGTAATGGTGTTTTGTTTTCCAGTGTTTAAGGCAGGGGTTGGATCTAGTGTTACCGTTGTTGCATTTTGCCATTATCTAGTCCAATGTTGAAGAGCCCTGTGTCTTTGAGAACCTGGATCGTAACAATGTTTACAAGTAAGTCAAACGCCGACCCGGTATCATTCTATAGCCTAGGCCAATTCATCTTTCCAGATTTAGTTATTTAATTTATATCCGTTTTTCCTCTACCCCTAGGAATAATAAACAGGATAACAAGTGTAAATCCTCGATTGAAAGGAGTGCTATTCTTATCTCTGAAATACAGACAGGACAAGTTAGTGTAATCTTTCAATTAGAAAGCGGTCCACAATACTCACCTAGATATTGCATGAAATAACCCAGTCTTACGAGTCAGACGTAGTGGAGCCTCGTTCGTGCATCTATTATTGTGGTTCTTGACCTTTTTGTTCTAGCCTTACGTATGCGATATTCTTGTGCCAATAAATAGAATATGAATGCACGTTGTGTTATAATTATCCTCTATTACTTTCTGTGTCTGTGGTTAAGCAATTTCAACTTCTCCAGTTTGGAAGAATCCACTTATTCAAACCAATCAACCACAGTAAAAACCTGGCATAACAATATGTGTTATGGTCATTCAAGCTACAGCATTAGGTAGTGACCAGCTCAAGCTATCTGCGAAATGTTGTCAAATATAGTGCTCCTCTTCATATGGTGTTTAAATTCAATATAAATCAACTCTAAAAAATCCTATTTTCAGGGTAACCTACAAGTTTCGTTTAGATAATTATGTTTTCAACATTGCATTCACTATTGGTTCGTTTTATCGTTGTAATGGTAGGGTTCCCAAGCTTCTGTGTTTGAGCATCGTTTATTCTTTTAAGACTAGGAATATTATGTGAAAAGTGGCCCAGAAATCACATGAGGGGTAACGGATTGTTACAAGCTGTCACCCATACTAGGATTGAACCATGACACCTCCTGAGCAATATTAGCCTGGATGACACTTGATATTTTGAATTGTGGCCTCACAGTGGGTTATTTTGTGAAAGAGGTCAATCGCGAAATATCTGATTTTCTCGAAAGTATAAAAATGTCAATAAAATGACCAATAATGCAGTTACAAACTTAATTTTGGTGTCAAAATGACAGTGTCGAGTGAGAGTTGGAGGGTGGAAGTGGTGTAGCGCTGTTGTGAATATAGGGATTCAACTACAGTTTGTTTTGTTAATCATGTTAAATTATCTTGATCTTCTAGATCTAAAATATTTCTTTTTTTGAACAGGTACTCATCAGTCGTGGCGTACTCTGCACCCCAGCATCCCTGCAGCACAGCAGCCCAGCAGCATAGCAGCCCAGCAGCCCAGCAGCCCAGCAGCCCGGAAGAATCACTCATGGAACCAGCAGCACACATACAGCTGATAAAAAGAAGTGTGGACACCACAACTAATTGGGACATATGCTTTATATGTCAGAAAGAGTCTAACACACCAACTAGAAAGCTTGGGAGAAACGGACTGGAGAGAGTGCAGCATGCACTGAGTGAGCGCAAAAAATACCTAGACTATGCAAGGTGGGACGTAGTGCAGAGATTGGATGCTGCAAGTTTTCAATCTATATCTGGTGACACTGAATTTGTTTATCACAAAGACTGTTATGGCACTTTTCACAAGTGCTATGCATCTCAATAGACTGAAAAAAAAGTTTGAGACTAAGACCTCCTGTGCAGAGGAGGGTGCTTCGGCCAGCGCAGGCGACCAAGCCTCTAAGGTACTGCGAAGCAAGGCCAAGGCATTGAACACAGACCTGGGTGTTTTCTGCCAGAAGACGTCCAAAGACAAGACCCGACTTGCAGCATCCCTGTCATTCTCTAAAAAGCTGCTTCAAGCCTCTCAGACTGACCCTGTCTTGAGCTGCAGATTGGCTTGTGTGAACGACATCGTAGCTGGAGATGTACGGTACCATCTCAAGTGCTATGTCAATTCACACGAAAAGCTGGCCATGAGCATGATCGAATGATGCAGCCAAACCCTAGGGAGATTTGTCTCAAAACTGTCGCACATGAGATTTCTATTGGCATCACCAAGGGAGAAATATACAGCCTCTTAGATGTGTGGGAACGATACTCCGAATTGATGGCTGAATGTCAGGTTGATGCTGGAAGTTACAAGCAACACAGGACACATTTCAAGTACAAACTACAAGATCTGCTTAAAGGAGAAATCGACTTCGTTCCGCAACTTGACCCACAAAAAGCACAATTGTTGTTCCCCACCATACCAGCGCAAATTGTTGTACAGGCCTTGAACGAGACAACAGATAAACTGGATAATACAGCCTGCAAAGGCCATGAGCATGGTTTGCGTGCAAGTCAATTTGTAGATCAGGATAGGGAGCATGTCTTAGCATTACACCGCACAGCTCTACGTATAAGGGCAGATATACGAGACTCGCCCTCTTACAACGACTGTTCCTCTGTCAACGCAGACGACGCAGCTAAAATTATTCCCGAGAGTCTCTTCATGTTACTCAGTGTACTTCTGACAGGCGAGCCAGGAGAAACAGAACTTGATGACAGAACAAGGATGTTATCTCTCAGTATAGCCCAAGATGTTGTACATGCCGTCTCCAAAGGGAAAGCGCTGACACCAAAGCATGTTGGGCTACCAATGACCCTTCACCAAGCAACACGTTCCAAGGACCTGGTGAACATATTTCACAAGGCCGGGCACTGCATCAGTTACAGTCAAGTTCAACGTGTAGATACCACCCTAGCGCAGCACGTACTGGACAACTCAACGAAAAGCGATAAGTTTCCTGTCCCACCAAACCTTGTCGAAGGCCGGTTTCTCCAATTTTCTGCTGATAATATCGATATTATAGAAGAAACCCTCGATGGGAAGGGAACATTCCACGCAACGCAGGTGATCGCTCTCCAGAGAGGGGCGGCACAACACCACAGTGGACAAGCACTGCAAATGGCACAAGCAAGGTCACTCAAGGTACCAGCGGAGCTACAGCAGCTTACGCCTGCACCACACTGCGGTGCACGTGCGCAGCCACGATTTGACACAGAAGTGAAGACTGATAGCTACACACCAGACCCAGACATAAAACAGAGAGCAAACATCAAAGACCTTTCGTGGCTTCTTGTCCGACATTACAGCAGTCCAAATCAATTAGTTCCAGCATGGACAGGTTTCAATCAATGTGTCATCAATGATACACAAGAAACAACAACCGTGGGGTACTTACTGATCATCAATGCTCCGGCACATGAGAGGGACACCTTGTGGACAGTTATACTTCGTTGCTTACGAATCACACAGGAGCTGAACCCTGGCCAGTCCACTGTATTGACGCTGGATGAACAACTGTATGCGAAGGCAAAGGAACTGCAGTGGGAGAATCTTGACACATGTAAAACTCTCTTTCTGCGTCTGGGGGGTTTCCACATAGCCAAGAACTTCATGAGAGCCATTGGGCAGATTCTGGCCTTCAACAGATATAGTCCGAAAGTTTGGTGTATGGCGAGAGCACAGCCCAAAACAACATGATGGCGAAATCATCCAACCGCACGACCAGAGCCCACAAGCAGACAGTGGAGGCACTCTGGCAGATCATGTGGCCACATTTCCTCGCATGGGCACAAGATCAAGGGGTCGGAGAACAAGAACAAGAACAGCGGCTCGCTTGGTGTAGTGACTAGCGTCTCGGACTTCCACCCAGAAGGCCCGGGTTCGCGCCCACGCTCGGCGCATTAAAGATTATTCACAGGCACTGAGTCGTTACCATCCCTCATGAGCAAAGGGATGGGGTAGTAGTACAGGACCCCAATGGAAATACGCCTAATCGGCCTTATTGAGCTATCCTTAGCTAGCTTAGCATGCGCTAGTTTTAAGAACTATTATTATTATTATTATTATTATTATTATAACTACAACGACTGTCGGAAGAAGTAGCACAATCCTTGGATGGACTTGGGGATCGGGAACAAACGAGTAACCCATCTGAAGCATTGGGAAAACTGGAGAAAGCAGTGAAGGATGTGCATCTCCTTGAACTCCTTGAGCAGTATGACAAAACCTTATCTCCAACAGGTCTCTATTTTTTTTTGTTTTTTTGTTGTTTTCTATATTCCAACTTACTTCCTCTCGGGCATAGGCTGAGAGCCTTAACATTCATCGCTTTACAATGAACAGTGAAGCCCGTGAGGTCTTGTTCCAGTCTAGGGAGTGAGACATGTGAAGCACGTAGAGCTCAACGAGCACCTGCCATCTTGCCTTCACATGAGGCACGGTGCTCACTCATGGCCCGAAACGACCCCATCTCGGAAGCCACCTCGTTCCCGTGCTTCACTGTCTCAACCCCTACACTCGGACTCTCACACTTACACACACACAACGCCACCTGTTGAGCAGATAAATCACCAGGCATTGCACCCCTATAGCATATTTTGAATATGGGAATATGCATACAGTGCTATTTAATCAGGGAACAATGAGTGTATTTTATTGACGTTTCGGTGGGCTAGTGGTAATGCACTGATACCAGGTACAGCACAAATTCCATCCCAATAATATCTTCCCATTGATACATCGGGATTTGAACCCGGGACCTTTGGATTACCAGGCCAGTGGCAAGACCACTCCACCACACCTACATGAAAATGGTATTGATCTTGCTGCAGTTCATACGTGCAGAACGAACCGGAGACTGGCAGATGCATAAGTCAGCATTTATGGCCATGCTGCCTTGGTTTGCTCACTTTGACCACACAAACTACACACGCTGGGGAGTGATATATGGTGCTGATATAAGTCAATTAGACAGTTCACATCCAGACGTCTACCAACAATTCATGGATGGTGACTTCGTTGTGAAATCAACACGCAAGAGCTTCAACCAAATTATCACTGATCTTCCACTGGAGCACGTCAAAAAAGTCGGGAAAGTCGCTGGTGGTCTGATAGGAATAACTCGAACAGACAGTGCAAGGGACAAATGGTGCCTGACATACAACGAGCGAAGCCGAATTGTTGACGAAACCACTTTAATGTTTGGCATGGCAATCGATGACACCGAGTATGCACCATCTGCGTTCAAAGATGTCGGTCCAGCAAGAATAAAGAGGGACAGAGAAGATGTTCAAAAGCTACAGGAAAAGTTATCACGATTCACAATATTTGACAGTGAGAGCAACTCAGGCGACGAGTTGACCTGTCTGATGACAATGGATCTTGCCCCTGAAAACATCAAAGGACGCTTTACTGACCACTGAAACCCATGGAGAATCAAAGATCAAAGAATTTGTGGAATCACGGATTTGCAAACAAGACGTCGGCTTTCATGTAAAATTGAAACAGTCAAAGAGTCCTACATTGACGACAATGTACACACTAGAAACGAGGAAGGATGCTATTCAAAAGGGTCAGACGATGAAAGCAGACAGGCTTCTGTTCCAGCGGCTTCTTGTGGCACAGGACTCCGGACGTGATATAGACCTTAAAAGTCCTCTGAGTCATGAACTAACACCGGTACCACTGTCATGGCAGACACGGCAGGACGCCTACGTCCTACGAATAAAGCTGTGCTCGGGAAGATCTTGGAGGATGGAGTAACGGTTGAGGTCCTGCCAAAGTCTTCGCTTAAGACATGTTTTATCATAGATGGTCAGCCATTGGTACAAGCCATTGGAAAACCAACGGGGGCAAAGTCATTTGGAGATCTGGCTGATGTCTTCAATGCATCAGTGTTCAGTCATTTCAATGAGCACTGCTCAAGAGTCGATGTGGTTTTTGATCGATATCGTATCACATCAATCAAGTCTGGGACCCGGGAAAGGAGAGAGGGGCGAGTACGTTCTATCCGGCGCAAGATCGACAGCAGAGAGATTCCACTCCCTGCCAACTGGAAGCAGTTCATGGACTTACCAGAAAACAAGGCAAATCTTACCAAGTTTCTCAGCGATCAAATGATGTTGGAGGCAAAAAAGAGCCGACCCACTTGTGACTTGATCACTGCAGGTGGGTTTGAGGAAGAAACCGACGTCAATGTCCTCACCAGTATCCACCTGCCCCGCTTAGAGTACACCAAACGCCGTGATAGAGCCACAGGTGAGGCGGTCGAAAAACCAGTTGCAATCGTTGATTACAACATCAACATGCGGCTGGTTGACAAGTCAGACTCTGTCATATCGTCGGTCGAGTGTGCCAGGAAGACGATGAGGTGGTATAAAAAACTATTTTTCCACCTACTCGACCTCATCCTCTACAACTGCCACATCCAGTATCATGAAATAAAAGGTGAAGTTGAGATGATGGAGTCGTACTGCATCGAACTTGCACGGGAGCTTTTGTACTTCTTCAGGGAGGGTCCACGCCGCCAGCAACGCCCCACAGCTCGTTTTCAAGCACCAGAAGGCCCCGCCAGACTGACACAACGCCACTTTTGCGATTTTGTACCGGCCAACGAAGGAATCCCCAACCCACGCAGACGGTGTCATGTGTGTCGCAACACAGGCAGACGCACACCCAAATGGAAAGACACCCGGACTTGGTGTCAAGAATGTGGTGTGGGACTGTGTTTTCCCACCTGCTTCAGGGATTATCACATCCTCGAGCACTTCTAACTGTTCGAAGTGTTCAAAGACTGCGATAAAAGATGCTATAATGTAATGCTAACAGTGTATATAAAAGACGCAAACAGTGAATAATTATAAAACAGTGTGAATATATATATAATTTACAAGTGCAAAGTACCGAACAATATAAAACACTAAGTAAATTCTAAACTTATAAAACTGTGTGCAAATAATTATAAGAATACGAGACAATAAGTGCGTAAAACAATGTATATACACCTCATAATCTTAGGTAAAACAATGAACAAGTATAAATAATTCAATGAAAAGGAGAGACAGAGTGACCTTGAGTGAAAGTGACAGCCAGACAGAGAAAGAAAGAGGGAAGGGTGCTGTGGAATGTGGGTCACTCGGTCCCCTGTCTGGCCGTGTGTTCGTACGTGCGTTTTGTTATTGTCCTGAGCAAAGATGGCCTCCCAAGATGGCCGCCCAAGATGGCCGCCATCACCATGGCAATGGGGATGCTAACACTCGTACGCACTTGTAATACTTGAATGATGGCACTCCTCACACTACAACTTCAGTTATATTGACATTATGTGATATACAAAGACATTCTATGAACTCTGAAGCGCAATTTATGTCCGAGAGGTGCTAAATAAGTCATGCTGCCTGGCAGCTGGCAACTGGCTGCTGGCGCGGGAGATTTAAAGTGGCGCTAAGGCTCCACTGAGGCTGCGGACCCCCACCACCTCCCAGGACCCCCAAATGGCCTAGGTAAGTACTTTTTTCACATTTCTTCATGTCTGTCATTATTTTCTAACACATTCTTATATATTTACCAAAAAAAAAAATCAGAAAAATTGCCCGGGTTCTGGTACGCAAAAATAAAAAAAACGGCCGGGGCTGTATGGGTTAAATGTTAATATCCTCATATTAAACATAAAATAGGCGTATATGGATAAGTAATAATTATATACAGTATATGGTAATTTGACGATTTTCGTCAGGAATGAACCAAAATACCTTCGCCTGGCGGGGCGTTTCAAATACCATGAAAGGCACATACTGTATATGTCTTTTGTCTTGGGGCCAGGAAAAAATATACACCATAACAGCACAAAAGGTCTAAGAATCGCCAAATTAATGGAGCGAACGTCTTAATATTCAACTAATATATTCCGGCTAACACATGAGTATATATAGAGATATATACATGATATATATACATGAGAAAGGATATATTTGTTTCTGAACCCCCTTCTCCTTCACGTGTTTAGTCCCATTAATTTCCAAATTATAAAACCTACGCCCATTTCCTTGTCAATATTTAGACCTTTCGTGCCATTTAGGTGTCAATTTTTCCTGGTGACTGATGGAGAGCCTGTATTGGCCGGAACATTTTTCTACCGAGAAAAATGTACAAATATATATATATATATATTTTTGGGGGGAGGGGGGGGGTGGGGGCGGATAATAAAAATAATAATAATTAACGGTTTATTCACAAAAGCAGCCCGAAGGCTGAAAATATACAAGGAAGTTGATACATAGTTAAAATTAAAATTAAAATAAAAATAAAAATTGACACAAGAGCTAACAGGCTAATTTACAATGAAAAATATGTATATAATTTATTGATTGTTCAAGACCTTAATTATTGAAGGAATGGCGCTGTTCTTGTAGCGGTCAGTCCGTGGTGCTCTTACGGGGACAATACGGTTGAAGTGGCGAACAGCGCGTAGAGGAGGAGGGGCGTCGGGCGGTAGTAGGTGCCGGTGTCTGGGGTTGTTTAGTAGTTTGCTGGAGAACTGCTGAAGGTGTTGTTCGTAGAGGTTAGATATGGCGAGGACGTTAATTAGGTTACATGCATCTTGGTAAGTGGTGTAGTTGGCCCCTAACATTATTCTGAGTGCTCTCTTCTGAATTGTTTCTAATTTATTTATTTGGGTTAAGTTGAGAGAGGATGACCAAACGGGTGAAGCATAGCAAAAGATTTGTATAAAAGTAGCATGTCATCTCTGGGAACCCCTAGTTGTTTCAGGGTGCGTAACATGTGTAGCCGATAAGATGAAGCACTAGCTATGGTGTTAACATGTTTATCCCAGAGTAGTTTTTGCTAAAGGAAAACACCAAGTAATTTAGTGGACTGAACTATCTCGAGGGTGTGATTGCCAAGCTTGAGGGTGGGTGGAGGGATGGGATTAGAAGCAACATTGAAGTTCATGACAAGTGTTTTGTTTAGGTTAATAGTGACATAATTATCTGTGTCCAGGTCAGTAGGGCATCTAGGTTGGCTTGGAGAATGCTGTAGTCTGGAGAAGCGTTGCTGGAAGGCTAGTGTGGAATCGTCAACATATTTCCATTTGAGTTCTGCGTCTTGATAATGAGTATTAAATAAATAACCTAGGGGCCCCATTCGTGTCCCTTGAGGCAAACCGCAAGTAAGTGTTTGTGAACTGGAGATACGGCCTAGAAAGCGGACGGATTGTTGACGGTCGTTGAGGAAATCCGCCAACCAGGAGGTAAGACATTCCCTGAGGCCAAGTTGTAGTGCTTTCTTAATTATAATGGTGTGGTTCACTAGATCGAAGGCTTTTTTTAAATCTATGAATACTGCTGTTACTGACGTGTTTCGGCAGTCTAAATTTTTATGAATGAAGTCAAGATGATTTAGTGTGAGTATTTAATATTTCCATACTGGAACGAGTCTAATTTATTGTATATATCTTTGTAAGCCAATTCAGCTACAAAACTTTCACAAATAAGGCTAGGAATAGGTGTAATAGCTATGGGCCGTAGTTCATTAAGAGATTGAGGATTGAAGATTTAGGGATTGGAGTGACATAGGAATGCTTCCAATCTTTAGGACATTTGGATTGTTGTAAGGAAGCATTAATTATGTGAGAGGTAAGGAAAGTTCAGGAGCAAATTCTTTGTATAAGCGGATAGGAAGACGAGTGGAGGAGCGTTTAGGTTTGAGAATCTGTAAACGACGGCAAACTTCGTACTCTAATACGATAGGTGGGGGGGAGGGGGCAGGGAGGTATGCAGGGAGCTGGTCATGAGAGAGCTTGGGAAGTTGTTGACATATAGAGGCAAAATGATTATTTATTGTCTCGGCTGCTTCATTACTGGTGAGATGGTTGACACACGGGAAGGTAGAAGGTCGGTTCTTAAGGCCACAAAATTTCTTAATTCGGCTAAACCATTCACTAATGTTTGTGTGTTTCAAGTGTTGTATTTTGTTGGGATAGAAAGTCTTTTCTGCCTGGATGTGTGTGTGTGTGTTTTTTTTTTTTTTAACTTGATAGATGTCTTTGGGATGTATGTGTGTGTGGTATTTATTGTTATTTTTTTCCTTGACAGACAGATAGAGGTCTAAAGAGCAAACTAATATATATATATATATATATATATATATATTCTGACATACGGAGCCCTGTATGTTAATTTAAGAGTTAGAATTAGAGTTGAAGGAGTGTCAAACTACCCAAGCGGCGAAGCAAACCAGCGAGCGAACCTGCGAGTGGGAAACCAGCTCGACCGCATACCAGCAAACAAGCCTTCACACCTGCGTGCATCATAGGGGACCCTGCAAACTACTTCGATGACCCGACGCTATGACGTATGATCGACGCCAGGAGACCCCATTGGACCATGCACCTGCTATCTAACTCGAGGAGCTATGATAGGGGCGCGCACCATCACTCGCCTCCTGATTCGTTCCTACACCATCATTGTTTAGTATATAAGACCCGAGTAGTGGGCATTCAAATCACTCTCATTTGGAGTTGGGGAAGGTGAACTTGCAGCTGGAGGAAGACAGGGTGAAGTATTATAATGGGATTGTGACTGTCAGTCAGATTATATAAGTGTGTGTTAAGTGTGTTCGGTGTAAACACTTACGTTATGTTGGTTAGTGAGATATGTGATTGCGAATTAACGTTAACACTACTATTATGTACTTAACTATTTTAGTTGACTAACTTGTGGACTAAAGCAACTCTTTAAGTAATTGGGTTATGATGAAAGTAATACTATTGTTTTATATTAATACTTACGAGTTATTTCATTTTCTTTTAATTAAGCTTACATTGCTTTACGGTGCTTAGAACGGTGATGCTATTGTCTCATATTAGTAATATCGCCTTAGGCTAACATGGCTGTGTTAATATTACTTCTAGTGATTTCCTAAGCTGAAGAAAATTCTTTTAGCTTCAAAATATTATTTTTGCTTTTCATATTATTTGAGTGAGACCTGAATCGAATCTATGAAGCGATCCTGTAACTTAATTTACTCATAATCAAACCTCAATGTGACGTGGTTAAGAAATACATTTAACTAATTATTAAATATATATCTAACTTTTTATGTGACTTTGATATAAATCCTGATGATAATAATAATATAATACTGTTAACGTAAGACAAGAACCAAGAATAATTACATTAAATATAAATAAAAGGACATATAAGAAAACTATCTATTCATTTCAAAAAGGGTAAGAGACAGAAATATTCTTACTTTAATATTTATCTTTCAAGACTTTTTATAGAATTAATAGTCCTTCTTTAGATATACTTCTTCGGTTCATAACCATAGCATACTAAGCTTCGGTTAAATAATAATTCTTTTATAAATACTACATGACTTTAATTAGTTTCAGTATTTTTCATAATTAAAGAGTATCAGTCAATAAAGGATACTAAGTCCTAAGTTCCAAATGGAAAGGAAGCAACAACAGGAAATAATTTTATTAGATTTTACTTTTGTTTTGCCTTCAGCTGACTGATACCTTAACCCGTGGAGCCCCGGCTAGTTTTGTAATGTTTGCGCACCAGAACCCGGCCGGTTTTCAAAAAATGGTTTTATTCCAGAAACAATAGCGAATGGGTTAGGAATGAAGGAAAAACCACGAAAAACCGCTCAAAAAGCTTAAAAAATGGTCCTACAGAGCCCCCGAAAACGGATTTTATAAGAGTAAAAAATTGAAGGCAATTATCCCAAAAAAACAGGTTTTTGCGCACTCGCGCGCACGCACGTGGACTTTGAGAGTTTTCAACCATCGGCACGGTTGTGTGGGATACGTACACAGTTCCCATACAAATCTGAGCCCTCTTGAGTGGCTACACCTGAGGTTACGGTCGGCGCAATTAGGGTGACGCGCCAGGCGCGTCTCTGGGGCTGTGCGTTACATACATCGCCGACGCGTCAGGCGCGTCGCTGGGGCTGTACGGGTTAATATATATATCTGTGCTATCTAGATTCATCAAGTTAACCACTTGAGGATCAAGATACGTAACAGAAGAGTGGCGACCTTGCCAGGATTCGTTTCATACAGTTTCACTCAGTTTCATTACCGTTTCACTACTTAAAAATCAAATATTAATCATGCCTCATCTAATTAATGACAAAGATGCTCGAGTTTTCATAGAATCAGAACCCACAGCCCCTGATATTGACCGTCTGTCAAAATCCGAACTGAAAGTGCTTGTCTCACATCTCCAGTTAACTGTCTCAAACATGTCCAAAGTAGAGGTGGCTCAGACCATAAAAAAACACCTGTTCCCTGTAGAAGGCGGGGAGGGTGACGGAGTAGTTGGTGGGATCCCGAGTAAACCTAGCCAACTTGAAGAACAATTGCCACCTGCTTTTACCGTTGATCAATTATTCGAACTAGAACTAGCCAGAATAAAAGCCAGAGCAACGACCGAACAAGCCAAAGCAAATGCCGAACAAGCCAGAGCAACGACCGAACAATATCAATGTCAATATCAAATAGCTCAACTAAATGCCGATACACATGCTCCCTTAATTGCTCCCCCTCTAGGATTGACTATGACCAGTGTCATTAAACCTTTCACTTAGGATAATGTGCAGGATTTCTTTTTTTTGTTTGAGGAAGTTGCTGGAGGTATGAGGTGGACAAGAGATCAATGGCCTTTTATGTTACAAACCGTTTTGACAGGGCAGGCTCGAGCCACGTATTTGTCTGAAGTAGCAGAGGTTAGGAAGGATTATGACAATCTCAAAGAAGCTATCCTAAAAACCTATCAATTGCAGCCTGAGGCTTACAGGCAATCTTTCCGTAAAAACCAGAAGAAAGTAGAAGAAACCCATAAGGTATTTGCCAGGACCATGACTAAAACTTTCAATCATTGGGTCAAGAGTAAGAAAGTCACAAGCTACAGCGATCTGAAGGAGTTGGTCCTGTTAGAAAATGTCCTATGGAAAATTGATTCTTCTGTAGCCTATCATTTAAGGGGGAAAAAGGTAGATTGTCTTGCCGACGCTGCTGACATGGCTGACACATACGTGCTCAACAACAAATTTCGTGGAAAGAAGCCCTACGATAATTCTAGTTCTAATTTTAAGTATCGCAATCACAAATCTGACAGACCCAGTCACAAGCCTGTAACGTCTTCCCCAGCTAGCCAAAATAGAATTGTTCCCCCAACTAAAAATGCGACTCCGGGCAATGGTAACAGAGGTGGGGCCTAAAGTAATCTATCTATCTATCTATCTATCTATATGCTCAGGCCCAATTCCCATAAAGTAATAGTAATGCTCAAAGAGGGAACGTTCTCGTATCCCCTAAAGTATGTACTTTTTGTGGCAAGAGAGGCCACCTAGCTTATCAGTGCTAGGCCAAGGAGAGAACCGAGAGATCGGGGCAGACAGTTGCCGCCGTATCTCAAACTCCATATGTGCCTTTTATGCAGGACTCCCGACAGAAGGAGTACCTAGCACCAAAAGTTCCTTTAATGCAGGACTCTCGACAGAAGGAGTACCTAGCAGCTAACGTAAACCATCTAGACAGGGGTGTAGTAGCATGCATGTTGCAACCCACTAGGGTTAAGCCAATAATAATTTCACCATCAGTGCAGGACACTTACCGTCCCTTTATTTCATCTGGCAACGTGAGTTTAAATGGTTGCATGCATGAGGTAAACATTCTGAGAGACACAGGTTCTACTAGCACCCTTATGGTGAATCCTTACACTGAGTGCCCACCTGGCGAACCAGTTATAATGAGAGGTGCTGGAGGCCAATTTTGTGCATACTTGGTAAAAGGCGAAATTGAATGTGAGTTACTACAGGGTGAGGCCACCATAGCTTTGTGTATGTCCCAAGATATCCCTGTGCCTGGGGTAACACTACTTTTGGGGAATGATGTAGCAGGTGAGAAGGTCCGACCAGACCCCATTTTGTCACTTTCCCCTGTTAACGAGCCACTAACCGGTGAGCTCGAAAAGGAGATGCCAACAGTTTTCCCTGTGTGTGCTGTCACACGTTCAATGTCTCAAGTAGCAGTTCCCTCAGACAGAAATGTACCGAATGTAAGAGTTGATGAAAGGGATGATGAGAGTGTGAATGACGCTCCAACTGTGCCTAATGATGTAACTGAGGTGGATTTATCTGACACCTTTATGGCTCATCTTGACCCTAACGATGACCATGAAACCCCTCCAAATTGTCCTAGTGGACTGGTAGAGCTACAGAGAGATGATAGAGAATGCAAGGAGTTAGCTGCCAGGGACGTGAGTGAAGAGGAATGTGAGAAGGAGGGTGGTGAATGTTTCTACCTCAAAGGAGGAGTATTGTGGTGTCGATGGAGACAGCCACACAGACCAATCGATGACGGGGCCTGGGATGACCATCAAGTAGTAGTCCCCAAACCTTGTCGTAGAGATATCTTGGAAATGGCACATTGTATACCATTGGCAGGACACCTAGGTGTGAGAAAAACTCTAGACAGAATCAGAGCCCACTTTCACTGGCCAGGAATGCGTGCAGATGTAGTGGAGTTTTGTAGAGTGTGTCACACTTGCCAGATGACAGGAAAACCCAATCAGAAGGTGCCTGTACATCCTCTGGTGCCCTTGCCCGTCTTCGAGAATCCTTTTACTCGGGTGGTAGTGGACATTGTAGGCCCATTGCCTAAGACTTCCCAAGGTAACAATTATTTATTAACGATTATGGACATGGCAACTCGCTACCCAGAGGCTATACCCTTAAGGACTACCTCTGCTCCAACTGTCATCAAGGAACTGCTCAAATTCTTCACCAGAATGGGTTTCCCCCATGAGGTGCAAAGTGATCAAGGAACTAATTTTACCTCTAACATTTTTCAGCAGTCCCTGAAGGAGTTGGGTATCGAGCATGTTAAGTCGAGCACCTACCACCCAGAGAGTCAAGGGGTTCTCGAACGGTATCATCAAACCTTGAAAGACATGTTGCGTAAATATTGTACAGAGACCGGAGATGAGTGGGATAAGGGGGTACCTTTTCTTTTATTTGCTACTCGTGAGGTTCCAACTGAATCCCTGGGTTTTTCCCCTAATGAGCTAGTTTTCGGTCACCAGGTAAGAGGTCCTTTGCAACTATTGCAGGATAGCCTAGTTGGCCAGGAGGGGAACCAAAACCTCCTCAAGTATGTTTCAGATTTCAAAACCCAGCTGAGATCCTCAAGTGAGTTTGCAGCTCAAAACTTGACAGTGGCTAAAAGCTCCATGAAGAACTGGTATGACAGAAAAGCCTGTCAGAGGGAGTTTCAGCCCGGTGATGAGGTTTTGGTCCTGCTCCCCCTTTTTGGCCAACCTTTATCTGCCAAATTCAGGGGCCCATATAAGATCATTCAGAGGGTGAGCATTACCGATTATCTAGTAACTACCCCAGACAGGAGAATGCCCACACAAGTATTCCATATAAATATGTTGAAACCCTACCATAGGTCCCCTGATTCCTCTCCTCCAGATTCTCCCACTGTGGCAGTGAATGTCAGGACCTGTGGACAGCCTGGTGCGGACGAAGACTTCAGTTCTCTTACTGACCCGCAACAGACTGTTCCAGAGCCTGAAGATATCCATGCAGACTTTGACTTGTCATGTAGCCTATCCAACTTTCAGTATAACTCAGTAGCTTGGGGGGAATTACCATCTAAACTATGTCATCTTCCCTCTGATCAAGCGAACCAACTAATCTCTGTTTTATCTCAGTCTCCGAGTGTGTTCCGTGATACTCCAGGGCTCACTTCTTTGGCCGTGCACGACATCGACGTAGGGGATGCAACTCCCATTAAACTATCCCCCTACCGTGTCTCACCACAACGCAGGAGTATACTGCAGGTCGAGCTTGACTTTATGTTATCAAACGGGCGCCCCCTCCAGGTGACTGATGGGGTACCTGGATGAGTTGTCTACATCGCTGATATTCTTATCTTTTTACAGTCATGGGAGGAGCATCTTTACCAACTTAGATTGCTGTTCTTAAATCTTGCTGATGCCAATCTGGTGGTTAATCTTAAGAAATGCACCTTTGTAAAGAGTACAGTCCAGTATCTAGGATATACGGTAGGTCAGGGGCAGGTTGCACCTCCTCAAGCAAAGGTAGAGTCTATTCTAGAATTCCCAACTCCTAGCACTAAGAAACATATCCAAAGGTACCTAGGAATGATTGGTTATTATAGGCGTTTCATCTTAAACTTTTCTAGGTTAACAGCTCCCCTGACAGATCTTCGTAAGGATGTGAAGTTTGAGTGGTCCTCCGAAAATGAGGAGGCCTTTAATGCTACCAAATATATTTTATCTAATTATCCTGTACTCCGAGCTCCTGATTTTAACAGATCTTTTTCCCTAGCAGTGGATGCGAGCAATACCGGGGTTGGTGCAGTATTGCTACAGGAAGACGACTGTGAAGTATTGCATCCTGTGTGCTATTTTAGTAAAAAATTCAATTCTGCTCAACGTAACTATTCAGTCATTGAGAAGGACCTGTTTGCATTAATTGTATGCCTTCAATACTTTGCTGTCTATGTGCAATCTGCCTCTGGTGCCATCACTGTGTATACTGACCATCACCCCTTAACATTTTTGCATAAGTTCCAAAATAAAAACCAACGACTGACCAGGTGGAGTTTGTTGCTCCAGGAATACTCGTTGCATGTTAAACATATTAAGGGGGTCCAGAACGTGCTAGCCGATTGCCTATCACGTATCTATTAAAGATTACATTTACTGGGTTGGCCTCATACAGCAGTAAGATTAACTTAATGAGAGGATTTTGGCAATTAGCTCTCCCTTGTAGCGAGGTAAATATCATGCTTTAGTAATGCGCTTTCAAGCCTTCAGCTGTGAGATAATGCCTTGCAGTTCGAATAACGCTCCAGCTACGTTCCGGCTATGTTCTGATGTGGTACCTGGAGACGTTGCCTACTTTGGGTGATATCCTTATTATATCATCATTATAATCTTGCTGTTGCCAATCTGGTGGTGAATCTATTTATGTATTATGTTTAATATTATGTACTATACTCCTTAAACTCTTTTCTAGGGGGGAGGTCTGACATACGGAGCCCTGTATGTTTATTTAAGAGTTAGAATTCAGAGTTGAAGGAGTGCCGAATCACCCAAGCGGCGAAGCAGACCAGCGAGCGAACCAGCGAGTGGGAAACCAGCTCGTCTGCATACCAGCAAACAAGCCTTCACACCTGCGTGCGTCATAGGGGACCCTGCAAACTACTTCAATGACCCGACGCTATGACAATGATCGACGCCAATCGACGCCATTGGACCACGCACCTCTTACGCAACTAGAGGAGCTGTGATTGGGGCGCGCACCATCCCCCGCCTCCTGATTCGTTCCTACACCATCATTGCTTAGTATATAAGACCCGAGTAGTGGGCATTCAAATCAGTCTCATTTGGAGTTGGGAACGTGAACTTGCAGCTGGAGGAAGACGGGGTGAAATATTATAATGGAATTGTGACTGTCAGTCAGATTATATAAGTGTGTGTTAAGTGTGTTCGGTGTAAACACTTACGTTATGTTGGTTTGTGAGATATGTGATTGGGAATTAACGTTAACGCTACTATTATGTACTTAACTATTATAGTTGACTGACTTGTGGACTAAAGCAACTCTTTAACCCGTACAGCCCCAGCGACGCGCCTGACGCGTCGGCGATGTATGTAACGCACAGCCCCAGAGACGCGCCTGGCGCGTCACCCTAATTGCGCCGACCGTAACCTCAGGTGTAGCCACTCAAGAGGGCTCAGATTTGTATGGGAACTGTGTACGTATCCCACGCAACCGTGCCGATGGTTGAAAACTCTCAAAGTCCACGTGTGTGCGCGCGAGCGCGCAAAAACCTGTTTTTTTGGGATAATTGCCTTCAATTTTTTACTCTTATAAAATCCGTTTTCGGGGGCTCTGTAGGACCATTTGTTAAGCTTTTTGAGCGGTTTTTCGTGGTTTTTCCTTCATTCCTAACCCATTCGCTATTGTTTCTGGAATAAAACCATTTTTTGAAAACCGGCCGGGTTCTGGTGCGCAAACATTACAAAACTAGCCGGGGCTCCACGGGTTAAGTAATTGGGTTATGATAAAAGTAATACTATTGAATTATATTAATACTTGCGAGTTCTTTAATTTTCTTTTAATTAAGCTTACATTGCTGGTAAGAACAAGAACGGTGATACTATTGTCTCATATTAGTAATATCACCTTAGACTAACATGGCTGTTTTAATGTTACTTCTAGTGATTTCCTAAGCTGAAGAAAATTCTTTTAGCTTAAAAATATTATTTTTGCTTTTCATATTATTTGAGTGAGACCTGAATCGAATCTATGAAGCGATCCTGTAACTTAATTTACTCATAATCAAACCTCAATGTTACGTGGTTAAGAAATACATTTTTCTAATTATTAAATATATATCTAACTTTTTATGTGACTTTGATATTAATCCTGATAATAATAATATAATACTATTAACGTAAAACAAGAACCAAGAATAATAACTACATTAAATATAAATTAAAGGACATGATATAAGAAAACTATCTATTCATTTCAAAAAGGGTAAGAGACAGAAATATTCTTACTTTAATATTTATCTTTCAAGACTTTTATAGAATTAATAGTCCTTCTTTAGATATAACTAATTCGGTTCATAACCATAGCCTACTAAGCTTCGGTTAAATAATAATTCTTTATAAATACTACATGACTTTAATTAGTTTCAGTATGTTTCCATAATTAAAGAGTATCAGTCAATAAAGGATATCAAGTCCTAAGATCCAAAAGGAAAGGAAGCAACAACAGAACATAATTTTATTAAATTTTACTTTCGTTTTGCCTTCAGCTGACTGATACCTTAATATATATCTCTGTGCTATCTAGATTCATCAAGTTAACCACTTGAGGATCAAGATACGTAACAATATATATATGCCAGCCCTATGAGAGTTCTTTTGTAGAGCTCAGAGGTCTGGTTAAAAAATAAAAAAAAAAAAAAAAACATACATATAATTATATAACCGGGAAAATGACAAAAAAGACAATCCACTGGGAATAGACACTAGACTGACAGATTCACTAACAAAATAGATACCGTAACAAACCCAAACACAAGTAAACAAAAATAAGCACCTTAAATTAAAATCAAAAGAACAGAATGTGTATGCAAACAAAAAATCACAATCGCAGCTACAAAACAAGAGAAGAAACAATGTATCACACACACACACACACACACACACACACACTGACACACACACACATAAATATTGGCGCACAGGTAACATAACAAAGGTAGCTATAGGAAGCGATCCATCCTGGAGCAGCAGCGTGTGCTACTGAAAAATACAGGGACCAGGACAGTGGAATATATCTGGATTAAGATCACGGGATTCAGGAAATATCACCAAAAGTCAGACATAGTAACAGCTTCTGTACCGGCGAAATCTTTTCAGTTTCTTCTATATAGATTATTTTGTTCAGTTTATGAAGGATCTGAGGTAGTAAAAAAGGTTAAGTGAGATAGGTAAAGGCCAGTTTATTGCTGTAGGCCCTATCAAACTTAATAAAATCGTCTAAAGGTAGCAAGAATACAGTAAGAAAGACGGCACCGGTACAGAACAGGTTAACAAGGGACTAGAGCTCTCGAAAAGGGGCTCCACCATTCCTGACGCTATTCTTGACTTAGAGTGTGCTGGCTTAAACATTCCGAAAGGTTGATAGCCTCTGAAGTCTTATTTTAACTAACTAATGTATTTGATATAACGCTTTTATTCTGTAAATAATCGTTGAAATAGTAATACACTGAATGTATGAGTATATGAACCCATGGGTAAAGTTTATATGCAGACAAGTAATACAAACCAACCTGAAGGGAGATCAGCTGATCAGCTATTTATGGTCTAGTGTGTCTTGAAGAAGTGCAAGGGATTGGAGTTCTGGAGAAGGGTCTCCAGTCCTGACGCTAATCTTGACTTACAGTGTGCTAGTTTAATAATCCAGAAGGGTTGATAGCCTCTGAAGTCCTATTTTAACTAACTAAATTACAGGTCTCTGAATTATACTTTTGTTCTGTATATAATAATTGGAATATTAATAGGCCTATGGTACTTATTGAGCATGCGAAAAAATAGATAAAAGTAAATATGCAGAAAGATAATACAAAACGAAATGGAGTGTTTTACTCGATTCCAAAATATTTCACTATATCACTGTACTTCGATTTCGAACTCTACTATCGTACTATGGGACAATTTCTACTACGATGACTATTTGTTTTCAGACGATGGAGTTCATCTGAACCAGGTGGGAGCAGCACGTTTTGGGCGTCTTCTCAATGATGCGGTGAAGGATTTTCGGAGAAGAAATCGACTCGGCACAGGACAACAAGGAAGGAAGACCGAAGACAGAGAGGATGGCAACCTGCGAAGGAATTAAATGCTAATACGTCAAGAACCAGGAATTTGGATAAAGCTCCACCAACACGACCCAAATTCAAAACTGCCAGGGATAACGACCGAGGACCGAGGACAGCCATGAATGTAAATGTAGATCCGACCAGAACCAAAACTTCGATAAACGAGCGTTCTGGGAGTTCTAAAACCGCAAATTTAAAGGTTTTCTATGCAAACGCTCATAGCATATGCAATACATTTTCAGATTTAGAGGAACTAGAGTTTACAGAAAATTATGATGTGATTGGCATAACAGAATCTTGGCTCAATACAGAATATAGAGACTTTTTAGCAGAGTATTCACTTCCCGGTTATGTAATGTTTGAGAAAAGCCGAATAAATAGAAATGGACGTGGAGTTTTATTTTATATCAAAGAAAGTCTTAATCCGACCCTCTTGTCAAAACCTCAAATTGTCAACGTCGATACATCTTTTGTACTAATAAAGAATAGTAAAGGTACAAAAATAATACTTGCATTAACATACAGACCTCCAGCTCAATCAGTGCAAACTGACTGAGAAAATTGCGAACAAATTGCAGGTGCAAGTAACTCACAAGATACCGTAATTTTTGGTGACTTTAATTTACCTGTGACCAAGTGGGGCGATCCTCTTTCTTCACACTCCGGACATGACTTATATGCGAACTTGCAAGAGAGTTCACTCTATCAATTTGTTCGATCGCCGACCCGTGGTAATAACGTTCTTGACCTTGTACTTGCAACAAAAGAAGAATTAATAGAGAATTTGAATGTTGGTGATTAATTCAGTAACAGCGACCATCGCACAATAACTTTCACTCTAAAGTTTACTAGTAACGAACCAAATAGAAGCATCGAAAAAGTCCCTAATTTCAAGAAAGCAAACTTTCATAAACTTAGATCTATGTATGAAGAAACTGATTGGAGCTTTTTACTTAACAATAACGACATAAATACATCTTTGGAATTATTCGAAACCACTTACCTAAAAGCAGTGCAAGACTGCATACCATCGAAAATACGGCGTACAGGCCATAATAATAAACCCAAATGGTGGAATAAAGATATTTCAAACTGTCTGCTTGCTAAAAAAGTGTGTTAATGATAGATTAAAATCCTCACAAAATGACGAAGAACGGGTGAAATTTGTAGAGCTACGACGCAAAGCCAAAAAGTTAATTAAGCAAAGTAAAAAGACCCTGGAGTTACATGTTGCGAATCAAAGTCAAACAAACAAACCCGAAATAATTCTATAGTTATATCAGAAAGAAAAAAGTAGTTACTTCAACTGTTGGACTGATAGTCGATGAAAATGAAGAATACACCAGAGACGAAGTACAAATAAGTAATGGCCTCAATACCTTTTTTGCATTAGTTTTTACAACAGAAGACCTCAGTGATATCCCTACACCATCGCCGATTCAGATTGATAATTCAGATGTTCTAAGCAATATCACCGATACAGAGGGAGAAGTATTGAATTGTTTAGATTAACTCAAGGTAAATAAAACGCCTGGACCTGATACAATCTCACCTAGAGTTCTAAAGGAAGCTAAGGATGGGCTCTCCAAACCACTGACATTGCTATTCAATAAATCCTTGCAGTCTGGAACTATGCCTGATCAGTGGAAGCTAGCCAACGTAACACCGATATTAAAAAAAGGCAGCAAATCCCTACCCAGTAACTATCGTCCAATTAGCTTAACCTCAGTTGTATTTAAATGCTAGAAACACTCATAAGAGACAGACTCGTAAGTCACTTAGAGGAAAATAACATACTTAAAGATACTCAACACGGCTTTCGTAAAAAACGTTTCTGTTTTACAAACCTCTTAGACTTCTTCCACGATATCCTCAACCTCTACGATGAGAGTAAAGCTGTAGATATTATATACCTTGATTTTCAAAAGGCCTTTGACAAAGTTCCCCACAAACGTTTTCTGTTAAAACTAAAAGCGCATGGAATACAAGACGGTGTGTTGAAATGGATAGAAAATTGTCTCAGCGACAGAAAGCAAAATGTAGTCATAAACGGTAAGGCATCTAAATGGACCAATGTAAGTAGCGGGGTGCCCCAGGGATCGGTACTAGGACCAATTATATTTCTAATTTACATCAATGACATAGATAAGGGTCTTACCTGTACAATCTCAAAATTTGCTGACGATACAAAAATTGCAAATAGCGTACTGTCAAAAGAACAAGTTGACGATATGCAAAACAATCTAGATGAGTTGTCATGTTGGGCCCAGATTTGGCAAATGAGTTTCAATGCGGATTAATGTAAAGTATTACATATCGGATACCAAAATGAGAAAGCAAACTATTCGTCATGAAGGAGTGGCATGTCATTTGAGGAGTAAGGTCCATTGTTTAAGCATATCTATTATATACAAAGCCCACATATACAGAGACACAACGCTGATCATGTCCATGCCCTGACTAGCGTATGGCTGTAATGATAAATACAAAAACAACACATACATAACATAGAAGTACAGTATGTTTGATAGAATCGGACTAGTCAAAGAATTTTGAGAGAGAGAGAGAGAGAGAGAGAGAGAGAGAGAGAGAGAGAGAGAGAGAGAGAGAGAGAGAGAGAGAGCAATAAGAGTCCCGAAGGACGTACACCCATTAAATATTTCTTTCTATCTTGCCGGGTGGTTGAGGCTGAGAAAAGCCACAGTCTAGAATGACAGTATATCTTCCCAAAATTGGTTCAGGATCTTTTTTGAGCTTTTGATTATTTATTATTGAAAATTTAGCTTGTTTTTGTTTAACTATTATTGACATTTTAGCTTGTTTTTGCCAGTACCCATATCTACATTTGCATTATAACAAATATATGAAACCCACGATTGTTTATGTCTGACTGTACCTGTTTAAACAAAAATGACAATAATACAAAATAAAAACATGAAAACTAAATAACGGGACGAGAGAAATGTCAATAAATAACAAAATCAAATACTTTACAGTTAAAGGTTCCAAGTAATCAGAGTAGAATTACATAGCAGTAGCCTAAATAAATAATGTAATTAATTAATTTCACTCCCAACACCAAACACTTCCCAATGAAATCAATGAAAACATGTGATCCTCCCGGGATTCAAACCTGGGATACCACATACGGATTTTAAGCACTGTAACGGTCTAACCGTTACAGCACCAAGACACCAATAAGATATATTATCTTCTTTACCGACGACGTCCTTTTAACTATATTCTGGCTACTATTAGACAATATTATTCAGTTAAAAGGGACCTCCAGTAATTAGCAGACTTCGAACTATTATACTTAACCCTTTTTACTACCACAGATACTTCTTAAACTGTGCAAACAAGAAAATAGCTAGAATAGAATAAATAAGACGTCGCCGGTACAGAAGGGGTTAACCCCTTCTATACCGGTGACGTCTTTTGTATTTGATTTCAGATACATTTAGACGTTTTTATGAACGTTGGAAAGGATATATGGTAGCTAAAAGGATAAATTATGATAGTCTGCAGTCTTTTAAGTTGTAGATGTCCTCCCTAGGCTAACCAAAATCGTATAATAATTGACAAACTAGAATGAATAGGATATCACCGGTACTGAACGGCTTAATAACCATATTTACTAAAGGCAGGAGAGAGTAGCCAACCCAGATAACAAATAAAATAAAAAATAAAAAATAAAGCAGCAGAAGAGAAGAAAGACCACGTACACAAAGCATTTATGTTTTAGTTTCCTCACTAGACCTCCACCAAGCTTAAAATATCACCCCGTAGATCCCCCTTCAAGAAAAATGTGTACATATTTCCTGGCTGAAGGCCGATTCTTCTTAATATTACAGGCTCGCTATCACTCGCCTGGAAAAAATCGACACCTGAATGGCACAAAAAGTCTTGAAATTGACAACAAAATGGGGCGAAAGGTATTAGCCATCCCAAAAGCAAGAAGCAGCAGGAGAGGAAGACCATGGTAGTGTACACAAAGCACCTGCAGCATTTACATAATTGAAACTGACAGACAGACAAGACAAAACACAATTTGTTTCTCATGACATATTTAAAGATCACGAACACGTACACACATAATTATACACAAGGAAGATGAGCTAACTGAATGATAATAATAATAATAATAATAATAATAATGATAATAATAATAATTAAAGTTGCAAGCAACGTTGTCCGGGGTTCGACGGTTTTGCAAGCAGGGTATTGTGTTGGATACAAATGCTGTGTCACAGATATTAAAAGATCATTTAACTTATCGGGCATGGAGAAACTACAGAAGGAGCAGATTGTGCAAACAAACAAGAGCGAGAGAGGGAGAGATTGGCTGTAAAAGGGATCTGCCTCTATCCATTTAGTAACAGAGTTGTAGATATGTGGAATAGGCTACCGAGTGCTATAATGGGATCAAGAACAATAGAGCTTCAACTTGAAATTAGATAGAACGAGATTGGTTGGGTGTGAAAGGGATCTGCCATGTGTAGGTCAATCGGCTCTGGAGACTCCCGTTTTCTTATTTTTTATTTTCTCATTTGTGAAGGAGAGAGGGAGTATGGCGAGAGAATAGGAAGTCGTAAACGTAAGGAAGATAGCGATAAATATGAGAGAGAGAGAGAGAGCGCGGGATGGGTTGGGTGTGAAAGGGATCTGACATGTGTTGGCCAATCGGCTCTCTGCAGACTCCGGTTTTCTTATGTTCTCATTTGTGAGGGAGAGAGAGAGAGACTAGGATGTCATAAATGTAAGGAAGACAGAGATAAATTAGTTTTTATGAGATGGGTTGGGTGTGAAAAGGATCTGTCTTGTGTTGGTCAATTGGCTCTCTACAGACTCCCATTTTCTTTTGTTCCTATTTCTTACAATTGTGTTATGGGTCTCTGCAGATTCCCATGTTCATCTTGTAAGGGATCTGCCTCATTTGTGTCGGTGTGCAAACAAACGAGCGACAGAGAGACTGGGTGTGTAAGGGATCTGCCTCTATTCGTTTAGTAACAGAGTTGTAGATATGTTTAGTAACAGAGTTGTAGATATGTGGAATAGGCTACCGAGTCCTATAGCCAATCGGCTCTCTGCAGACTCCTGTTTACTTATGTTCTCATTTGTGAGAGAGAGCGAGGCTCCCTATTTCCTGTGCTCATGCACTAGTACAGTATGTCGTAATCGTAAGGAAGACAGCGATAAATAAGAGAGAGAGATTGATTTTGATTTTGCCCCGAGGGGCGAGTTTATTGAGCAGCGCCCCCCATCCTGTGAGGGGACAACCACTAGTAAGGCGATACATACTGCTCAAAGAGCCATTATTCCACTGAAACAACAGCATCGTCGTCTGGTTACATTCATATTTGTGTTTATAAATCAGGTTGGCATTATTCAGATGTGTTATTATAGTTTCCTCATTTAATTGTCACATGGTCTGTATATACGTATCTCTAAAAAAAAAAAAAAAAAAAAAAAAAAAAAAAAAAAAAAAAAAAAAAAAAAAGCAAGCTTCTAGTGACTGAATTATTAATTGACAGGTTGTAAATAATAGCACTACAGAACTAGTGCAATCGTATGAGGAGACTATTCATATTTTCATTACATCAATGGTTATTGAGATCATAGTTAGCTGAATACAATTATTGTCAAGAATTGATTAAACACCGAATGAAGCTTCAAATAATGCACTCGTTTCCAGGGACTACCACTCGGAGAGAACATTGAAGTCAAACGGTCGTCAACCAACACTTAATATGCTGAACATAAACTGTGTGTTTGTTTGTTTATTTTCTTTTTTCCCTCCCTGTTCTTTTTTCCTCTTTTTTCCTTTAATAAATTGGCTGTGGTTCATCTTCTGTGTTTATTTTATTTAGACTGCTTTTAAACCAGTTGTTGAATCTTAAATTTGGT
This sequence comes from Paralithodes platypus, assembly GCA_032716605.1. Lineage (NCBI taxonomy): Eukaryota > Metazoa > Arthropoda > Malacostraca > Decapoda > Lithodidae > Paralithodes > Paralithodes platypus. Next base: position 6,115,987 of record CM064510.1, on the reverse strand, counting down.
TGTTGTGCATAATATTCCTTAATTTTCTCTAGAGTTGGGTCTTGTGATAGTTCTAGTTTGTGCCATATTTGTGTTGCTTGTCTATGGAGTCGGACATTTAATGGTAGTGTGTTTGTGTATTCGTGTATTTGTTGTGTCGTCATTGTATAGGGGTATCTTTGGTTTGTGTCGAATCTTAGGGCTTTGTTTTTTTTTTGTTTTTTTTTTGTTTTTTTAAGCGTGTGATTGTGAGATTGAATATACTTAGTGGGTATTTCAAGAATGTCAGGGGGTAAGGAAATGTGATTTGTATATTAGAAGACTGTGATTAACGAGACGTGTAACATGTGGAGGGAGGTGGTAGAAAGAGAGGGATCTCGTTGGGGGTGGAAGTTTCGCTCCCAGGAATTTTTGTTCCTGTGGTATTTCAATAATAATAATAAAATAATAATAATAATAAGGGGACAACCACTGGTAAGGCAATACATACTGCTCAAAGAACCATTATTCTATTGTAATAACAGTATCGTCGTCTGGTGTTATTATAGTTTCCTCATTTGATTGCCACATGTGCTGTACAGTATATAGGCCAACGTGCTCATGAAAAAAAAAAAAAATAAAAGAAAAAAAAATGACTGAATTATTAATTGACAGGTAAATAATAGCACTACAAAACTAGTGCAATCATATGAGGAGGCCATTCATGTTTTCTTACATCAATGGTTATTGAGATCATAGTTAGCTGAATACAAATATTACATACATGATGTGACTAATATTTCGAACTACATAAATTATTATGCAATAATAGTACCACAAATATATTACAATCATATGAGGGACACTTCACATTCTTCATTACATCAACGGTTATTGAGGCCATAGTTAGCTGAATACAAGAGTCACATACATATGTGACTAATATTACCAACTACCGAAGTTATAATGGAATTATAGTAATACAAATATTTTACAAACATGAGTTACATGGTTCAAATTCTTATTACAATAATGGTTATTGAGGGGATAGTTGGCGCAATATGACCAGTGGAGAAGTTTACATGCCGATAGTAATATAATATTTAGTAGGGTGTGTGGTTATGGGAGAGAGGGAGGGGGGTTGTAGGAGGTAGAGGAATGGGTGGGAGAGGAGGAGGGGTAGGGGGGAGGGGGAGGAGGAGGAGGTAAGGTACTCCAGGGAGGAGGAAAGTGTGAAAGGGGAGGTGTGTGTGTGTGTGTATGTGTTGGGGAGGGTGGGACATACTACATATAAATAAGTTGTTTAAGGCCAGCCATAGTACTGAAGATAAAAAAAATAAAAAATAAATATGGTAGTTTGTATTTCAACGCAAGTCTACAGATATCAGCAGTATCGCTTCATCGTACCTGACACAACATATCAATAAGTAAAGAAGGAAACTGTATACATGCAAAGATCAAGATTCAATTATGTTTAGTAGCAAAACAATATTCAGAAGGAAGATACTAATAGTCCTCCGGGAGGGATATGCCGCATATCCGAAGGTACTTAATTGGAGGTCAAACCATTAGCCGAGAATATTGAGGACAATTATGTTGCTTACATATGCAAGGGTCATGTATATTGGCTTGCAAAAGGATATGAATTGGCACTTAACAGATTATTTAAATAAATACTGTGTTAGAGGCTCAGAGGGATATGTATATACTGTACATTGTCAATCTATTACATGAGAATAGCAGTGATAAGTAAAGAAATACTGACTGGTATTATAAGTGTGACATGATCAATGAAAATATGAAATCGTGTAGAGGGCGTTACAAAGGGTTTAAGTGTGACCTTGTAAGAAAGAAGAGATGTGTGGAGGGCAAGGGGTGCATACTTATAAGGTTCATGTTCATGTTTACAGTACATATTATTGTGGAGGGGCAAAGTTCTTGTGTTTTTTTAGTATGTTATTGATTACGTTATTCTTTAGCATGTATATTGCTTGATCCTCAATTGTGGTTAACTGATTATTCCTGTATTCCCTAATCATTGGGCATTCCAGGATATAGTGTTCGAGAGAGTGTTTGTTGGGAGCTCTGCAAACCCTACATTGCCTGTGCTCTTCTTCTACCTGCCAATTCAGCTGCCATGGATAACAATAGCCAAGCCTTATTCTTGCATGTACTGAGTCTACCCACCTACTCGTTGTACGTTTACCATAGGTGTATTTGGTCGTAAATGCTACTTTATTGTAGTAGTTTATAGATCGGCTGGTATTATGATGTCTAGCTCTGTCTTCATCCACTCTTTCTTCTTGTGTCTTTTTAATTATAGTTCTCATTTGTTTCAATGACATTTCAAGAATATGATCAGGTTCTTCTTTCTCTGTGGCCTCCTTGGCAAGCTTATCTGCCCTTTCATTGCCCGGGATGCCTACATGTGAAGGAATCCAGGCAAATTTGACCCCTAGCCCCTTCTCCCCTACACATTTTATCCCCCGTCTGATATCTTGTACAAGGAAAGGATAGGTGGGTTGGGGGCTAGAGATAGCTTCCAAGGCCGCCCTGCTGTCAGATAGGATAAGAATATTCTTTCCCCTTCGAAAGATACTCCCAATTCCCATCGCTATTGCCACCAGCTCAGTTTGAGTGGAGGAGGCCCAGTCCTGTAGCCTGGATAGTTCATCGTCTTCCTGAGCAAAGTTGCCACCACTCATAATAGTGATGGCAGCTCCTGCCCTCCCAGTTACGGTGTTAAGTGAGCCGTCACAGTATACCTGATCAGTGTTCTCATCTGTCATATCTTCTATTAGTGACATAAAGTTTGTCTTCAGAGCGTAGGACGGGATCTCAGACTTTTTTGTGTCGAGTTGTGTCACTATAATCTCAATAGTGGCCTCTTCCCAGGGCGGAAGGGGGACACTCAATTGCCGGTCATCTGGATGGTAGTCTGTAAGCTGGGTGGGCGGGGTGGGGTCAGTCAGTTGCCAGTCACCGATATAGTAGTCTGTAAGCTGGTAGTCAAGAATGTCAGCAGCAGTTACATGTGGCCAGTCCCTGCCTTTTAAGTCATCTATTCTAAGTAGCTCCATTAGTGCAGTCTTAGGTCGTGTTTCTCTGTCGTCTCTCAGTGTTCGTATGCCTATTATCATATTTGTTTCTTTTATTCTATCAGTGATGGACGATAGATTTAACTCATATCTAAGATTTTTTACCTTGACATTTCTCGGACATCCAAAAATAAGTCTCATGGCTTCATTTTGCAGTTTGTCAAGTTTTTCGATCTGATTAGCAGGTAGACAGGATAGAGCAGGTGCATGGTAGTCAATTACTGATCTAATATAGGCAATGTACATGGTCCTGAGGATAGTGATGGAGGCACCCAAGCCTTTCCATGACATTACTTTAAGGGGCCTTAGTCGTCTTTTACAGGTGGTCATTACATGATTAAATTCAGCATTATTACCCTGTGGTCCCCCAACATACACTCCCAGATATTTATAATAGTCTACCCTCTCCAGTACATTACCATGAAGATGTAGAGGCTTGTTACGATTCCAACCTTTTGTTATGGCTTTTGTTTTGTTTGTTGATATTACCAGGCCTAATTGGTCACAAGCTTCTCCTACCAAGTCTAGGGCACGTTGCATGTCCCTGTGACTATCGGCCTGGATCAAAATATCATCAGCATAGCTTTCACAGATCACTCCTCTGGGAAATTTGAGTCTAACAATAATGTGCATTAATATGTTGAATAGTATTGGACTTAATACTCCCCCCTGTGGTGTACCCAGCTCAAGCTTACGTACTTCTGACTTTTTACCTTGAAAGACGACATATGCACTTCTATTGCTGAGGTATTCCTTGATCCAGCCCAATAGTTTACCTTTTACACCCATTTTCGCCAACTCGCAAAGTATTACATCCCTGTTTGCTACATCAAATGCACCCTTTAAATCTAAAAATACAGTAAAGTTACACCTATGGTTAGAGAGATATGATGTGATACAGGACATTGTACTTCTGCCTTTGATGTAGCCATTCAAATGCGGGCTCAATTGTGACTCTATTTTGTGCAGTAGCCTATTAAGGACAATCCTTTCAATTGTCTTGCAATAACAAGAAAGAAGTGATATAGGTCTCATGGCTGTAACAGAACCAGCCTTGGGTACAGGAATTATGACAGCTCTTTTCCAGTCAGGAGGGATGACACTGTTGCGATAGCTAAGGTTAAAGAAATCCAGCAATGGATTGCCTGCAACCTCTGTCATTGCACGTATAATGGGATATGTTATCCCATCCTCCCCTGGGGCACTACTTTTGTTGTTGGATAGGGCTCTTTGGAGCTCGTAAGTGTTTATATCTTTACACGAGTCATCCTTAATGGCTATTGCTTCGTCTACTTGTTGGCGAAAATCCGGCAGGTTGGGTCCTAGCTTATTCCTAACTCTGAGAGGCAGATTACTGTAGGTGGAGGCAGAGGCCCATTCATCCATAAGGGTTTGAGCATATTCCTGAGGGTGGGGATGTGCTGCAGCTTGGTTAGTTTTCCCCCTTGCAATATTTATTTTCCTCCACACAACACTGATGGATGTATCTTTATTTGTGTGATTTAAAAAGTCTAACCAGAATTTCTCCCTTGCTTTAATTTTAGCCTGATGGGCCCTTTGACCACAGATTTTTATATTTTCAAAGTTTTCACCAGTTTTATTACCCTTCCAAATTTGTGTAGCAGTTTTTAACAAATTGGTGGTATCTTGTACCTCTTTATCATCCCTGTACCACCTTTGCCAGATTCCACCCTTGGCATTTGAACGGTATTTGTTTCCCCTATTATTTTTGTTTTTTTTCTTGTTTGATTGCTGTTTGTTTGTTGTCTTTTTATGAGAGATTTGCTGTTCAGTATATCTTGTTAGATCTTGATAGAAAGTATTTATTGAGTTAGTCTCAGGATATGACTCAAACCACTTACTCATTCCCTCCACAAATTCTTTGGTATGCTGTGGTAGGAGTTGGAGCCTCTTCCTCCCCCCATCAACCCGCCTCTTTTTAACATCTAGCTTAGTTAATAGTGCAAAGTGATCAGATAATAGTAAGTCCTGCTTGTGAACAGAACAGGTACGATATGGCTCGTTATACTGACAAACATAATCTAGCCTGCCACCTAGGACATGCGTTGACTCCGGCTGTCCTATTAGTCTTACCTCATTACAGGAGTTTATATAATTTAACCATCGTTGACCATTAACATTAGTATTATTCCTACCTTCATGCGAGGACAGAGCTCTATGGTGAGCATTTAGGTCGCCCATCAATAGAGTCTGTTCTTCATATAGCAGGTCAGGAAATTCTTGTGTATCGAGTGAGTTGCAACCTACATATATGTTGATTATATTAAGTTGGTAATCATCAAGGTATAACTTTAAAGATATATTTTCAGTGTCCCTACCAAAAGAACAATAAAACCTCTTTACAGGTATAGTCTTTTTTACATACGTAATCAAACCCCTGGCAGATGTTTCAGTGCAGTTGTGTACATGGGCAATATAATTTCCAAATCTAGGGCGAAATGTTTCATTAGCCCTGGTTTCTTGGAGACATATTACATCCACGTCATGCAACATTGCAAAATGCTGAAGCTCTACAAAGCGTTGGTTAATGCCATTGATATTCCAACATAACACCTTTAGGCCTGTATCACAATTTCCTGTGTTATTCATTATCACTACCTACTTGGGTTTCTTCAACACTAGCTATCTCTACCGGGTCTACCATACCCTCAATTACTTTGGCTGTCTCTTTCATTGTTGAAACAGCAGAGAGGAGGCGCATACCCTCCCTTTCTGAAAGTTTTTCTAGTTTTTCCCTTATTGATTTAACCGTGACCTTTCTTGGCAAGGCATGGGAAACATTGTTTAAAACATCGTCTCTTACTAATGGAATTCCAGTTTGTTCCCCTCTAACACTGTGATATTCCCCCTGCTTACAGTTTGTAATATTACTCGCATTGTCACTATTGTTCTCCGCCTGGTTATTGTTCGTTTTGTTGGCTACACATGCGAGTACCAATTTCATCGCCTCATTTATTTGTGCTCTCATCATCACACCTAATTGTGCTTGGAACTCAAGTTGCTGCTCCATGAGCCGTTGCAGTTGCTGTTGTTGTTGATCCGCCACAGACCTGAGGTGAGCCAGGGTAATTTGTATGGCGTGTGTCATCTCATCGTTGTTGTTGTTGTTGTGGTGGGGGTGGGGTGGGGGGGTTCGTGGCAGCCGGGATGTTGACACTTGTTGTTGTTGTGTTTGTCCCACGCCTGTACCCGCCACATCTGCCCACACATGTGTACTGGTGGGCTGTCTTGATGTCCCCGCGCGCCCTTGATCCCCGACTTCTCCCCCCACGCCGCTGGCAGTGGCTGCAGTCTCCTGGGCCAGCCCTGCCCCCACAACCATGGTGGTGTTGTTGTTGCTCCCTTGTCTGTCACATTTTCGTACCTGTGGGGGGGACAAAGGAGGGACAGGGGAGGAGAGTGAGGAATGGGAAGAGGAGGAGGAGGAGGATGGAAGGGAGGGAGGCAAGAGGGGACGGGAGGTGGGTGTGAGAGGGAGAGAGGGGGAGTGTGACGGAGGTAGAGCGGTTCACTGTATGCCCAGCTGACCGGGGTGAGGGGGTAACGGTGAGTGGAGAGTGGGGGGCGATGTGATCAACTGACGACCTGTTGTTTGAGCTCCTAGTTGATGGGTGTTTGCTGCAGAGAATGGAGTGTGCATTATGATGACCATTGCAGTTGGCGCACCTTGGAGAGACATATTTTCCTTGTTTTATATGTTTGCCACAAACGGATGACTCGTGTTGCCCTGCGCAGAACCTGCACCTGTGACATCCCTTGCAGCTAAAACTTTTGTGTCCCCATTTGCTGCAACGTAGACAGAAGGCAGGTGGTTCGTTATAGGTGGCTATGGGGTTGGGAGGAAGGATACTTATAAATTGATGCCTGCCCGGTATCACCCCTTTCCACAAGGCAAGCACTTGCTCACTCTCTTCCCCTCGTATTATGTGTCTCCTTGCCCACACCACTTGAGAATGTTGCTGTACTGCTTCAAGGGAGGCGGGGAGAGGGTATCGTTTTATAATGACCTTAGTCTTGACTTCATCCGGGCTAGGTGGTACTAGCTTCACTCCCTTATACCCCTGTGTAGTGAGAAACTTGAGGGTTGCATTCCCTACACTTCGTATGAACGGCCTATTATAGCCCTTGGCAAATGATACTTTCAGGTCTGGATGGGATACTGACAGCGATAAGGCCCAGTTGAAGAAGTCTGTCTCGTTCATTGTGTTATCTTTAGGCAGGTAAAGAGGCACTGACTCCGATACGGTTGACGGTTCATGCTGGTCACGTTTTCGATGTACAAATTGAGCTCGCTCATTCGCCTCCCCCTTTTCGTTCCTCTTGTTATTCTTCTTCTTAGAATCGACCACGACATACCCCCCGTCATCTGCTTCTCCTCCTTCTCCTCTTTCTCTTTCTCTTCCTCTTCTGTCTTCCTCTTCCTCTTCCTCTCGGCACTCGGTTCTGTCGTCCATCACGTCGTTGGTGTCATGGTGTGTTTGTTCAGGATCTGTATCATTGTCAGTGGTTTCCTCCATTGTGTTATCCTTTCCGTTCACTTCGCCTGCATTCACGTTCACTTTCACGTTAACGGCATGGGGGGTGGTTGGGGAGGGAGGAGAAGGAGATTAGACGATGTGAACAAAATATCAGAAAATAATACGATAAATTTATTTTCCCACGGACACTCGGGTGAGGGGATGTAGGGGAGGATGGAGGGTTTACGAGTGGTCAGTTGTTGTGGTCAAGAAAGGAGGAGGGGATGGGAGGGGAGACGGCGTTCCTGTCCCTCTCTCAGCCTTGCTTGACTCCTCCTGAAGGGATCTTAGCAGTTTTCCTCTCGAGTTGCTAATAATTCCTAGGCTAATCTGTGTGTACACTCGAAATCACCCTTCACTGTGACACGACACTTTTTTATGGTCTCGGAAATTGTTTGATATCCGGTAGATCACCAATAGCCCGGGCTATTGACGAAATAACCCGGACAGCATGTCGTGGCACCTACCCCTCACCGGGTCCTTTTTGATACTGAGAGAGAGAGAGAGAGAGAGAGAGAGATAACTAATGCGTAGCCCATAGCAACACTCAAACAAGCACACACATAGCTACACAAGACCATCACACAAGCACACACACACACCTATCTAGCGACGACGAACTGTCCTGTTTACATATCATACACACTCCCCCCATACCCATTCCATCACTTCGTATGTGTATGTACGATATTATTTCCGTATTTTTTACTGTGTATGGATTAAATTTTTGGTGTTCACTCTTGACATATGTGTCCTGCTACTTCTGTATGCATACATAATAGCATGAAAGTGATCAATACGCGCATATGAAGCTATGTATCTCGTATATCGGGGTTCTCTTCCCTTCCATCGGTCCACCTCTTATACCTCCCTCCCTCCTCCCTATCCCATATGTGTAAACATTTTATTTTAGCTTTCCGAAGGTAAATACGTACTTCCGATAAATATCTAGCCTTGTATTTAAATCATGAATCCTTTTTAATGTCATTATTTAATAGAAACATGTGTAAGGGTTACATTTATACACAGGATAAGATAAGCAAATACAAACCTCAGAGCATAATCATTGGCGATGAGAGGGTGGTTATAGGCAGTGTTGCCAGTTGTACCGCTACATATTACCGCTAGATGTAGAGCTATATTTACTTCAGTTTAGCAGCCATTTTTTCATATCTAGAAACATTTACTCAGGATAATTTGAAAATTTCAGACATTCTAGTTATAATTTTGCAAAACAAACAAATCAAAACTCTTTAGGAATTGCAGCATTATTCTACCATTGTTTGACTATGTAGCAACATGCTAGCGACTTTTGAGTAAGGATCTAGCGGTATTTTGGGGTAACACTTAGGCAGTGTTGCCAGTTGTATCGCTACATATTACCGCTAGATGTAGAACTATTTACTTCAATTTAGCAGCCATTTGTTCATATATAGAGAGATTTACTAGGGATAATTTGAAAATTTCAGACATTCTAGTCATATTACATTGTAAAATTTGCAAAACAAACAAACCAAAACTCTTTAGAAATTGCAGCATTATTCTAACTTTGTTTGACTATGTAGCAACATGCTAGCGACTTTTGAGAAAGGATCTAGCAGTATTTTGTGGAGACATATTGGGAGGGTGGGAGGGAGGTGGTGGTTGCAGTGTTGCCAGTTGTAAAGCTACATAGTACCGCTAAATGTAGAGCTGTTTACTTCAATCTAGCAGCCATTTATTTTATATCTAGCCCATAACTAGCGGCGCGCAACATAAGTCGAGTTAAATAAAGCTGGACTATGTGGCGGCGCTCGACATAACTCGAGTGGCAATTTCAGCACGTAATGTGGCTGAGAGAGAGAGAGACAAGTGGTGGCAGGAGACTAGCGAGCGAGCGTATGACTGCTCCAGACCACCGCGGCGAACCTACTGACACAAATCTCAGCTCCCTCCTCCCTCTCTCACTCGCTACATACTCAATTATGTACCGAAAGTACCGAATTACCTGCTTTTTGCACTCGCGTTGCACGGTTATTGCAAGAAAACTATCCATCATACAAGGATCGTTATGGTGTCATTCGAAAGCTCTGTTTATGCCCTTTCAGGGATAGGTACTTGTTTTACGTTCTGGGTCTTATTTAGGCATGAAAATGATCACGTAAACAGCCCTATTTTGGCTAAAAACACCCCGCTGGGCGGTACACATAAATAAACCGCATAGGCCGCTCGTAAGGTGCTAGAGACATTTACTAGGGATAATTTGAAAATTTCAGACATTCTAGTCATACTACATTGTAAAATTTGCAAAACAAACCAACCAAAACTCTTAGGAATTGCAGCATTAATCTAACATTGTTTGACTATGTAGCAACATGCTAGCGACTTTTGAGAAAGGATCTAGCTGTATTTTGTTGTAACACTTAGGAGGGTAAAAATACGAGTCACACGGGCAATTGCCAAAACTTTAAAGGTACATATCATTGTTATTAAACTAAGCATTTGGCAAAGGGAGGAATTGTTAAAAACCTTAGCCAATACTCTGTTATTCACCAAAAATTAATTTGAATTATCATTATTATTTGGTAGGGTAGGTATGTATAGGTAGGTTGGCTAAATAATTGGTGGAATTCGTAGGGACTCGAACTCTTTTGAGAGAGTTAAATAAAATAAAAAATTATAGATCTGATTAATAAAGTGATTATGTTATTAAGCAAAACTGGGGGATGCGTGGAAGCCTGTAGACTGTAGACGGTAAACTTTGTGTGGGTAGCGAATGCGGTTTTAAAGTAATTTAAGAATAGACAGTTTTCAATGATGCGGCCAAACTATTCCACCCATTTATATTCTTTTGGTATCAAAACGTTCGGAATCGCGAGCCTCACCCAACTACGCAAGCATGGCTTTGATAATCGGCGCAGTTTTTAAGATGTGGAATTTTAAGTGGAGTTCGAGGTTTTTTCAAGATTGTCGGAAAAAAAAACACGTGCAAAAGCAAAACCTTTTCTATAAAATTTGCGGAGCTTTAGTAGTGGAGTCCGTGTGCCAAAGCCTAGTCGTTTCCTATGAGTGAGAGAGACGGTAGTTAGGCGTCAAGTTTTTCGGGAAATCGAAAATCGGCCGCCACGGACCTGTTTGGCCGCCATGCCGGATGTTTATCATATCAAAAGTTGTCCAATACAAAAACGCACCTCCTGTGAAAGTTTGATCCCGATCCAAAAAGCGGTTCTGGAGTTATTGCGTCGAAACCGGCGCGTAAGAAGAATTTGGATGAAAAACCAGGTTTAATGATTACAATAGGGGTTCCCCGTAGGGGTCGAACCCCTAATAATAATAATTTGATTAGTTAGTTAAAATAGAACTTCAGAGGCTATAAACCCTATTGGATTATTAAGCCAGCACACTGTAAGTCAAGAATAACGTCAGGAGTGGAGCCTTTCTGCGAGAACTCCAGTCCCTTGATGATGTGATGATATTATGATAATATATTATGGAGGCTTGAATGTGTGTTAGCAAGGGGGATCACAGAGGAAATAACTAATGGTTTGAAGGGGAATGTCAGCAGTAGGGAGCAAGTCAGAGCTTAACTGTAGGTATGTCATAAGTAATGTGTTGAGCTATGTGATTATCCTATCTCATATTTCTCTCTCAAACCTAAGCACACATACAGACACCCACACACACATACCCACCCACACACACATACCCACCCACACACACAAACACCCACCCACACACACAAACACCCACCCACATACACATACACACACACCCGTAATCGATGGGCCAGGGTGGAAAGTGTGTTCAGCTATAAATATATTGTAAAATAGTTAAAACGGCTATCAACCCTTCTGGATTATTTATCCAGGCCACTATAAGTCACGAATAGCGTCAGGACTGGACCCTCTTTTCGAGAACTCAATTAAGTCCCTTGATAATTTAAAATGCACTTAAGTCTTTCCCTCTTCCTATGACTTAAATTGTTTCAAACTCCGTGTATCCAGGCATTTTGGCTCGAACGTCCCTTGATTTGGCCTTGTCACTCTTTCAAGTTTCAACTCTGCGGGAGGCACTCGGTACCGGCAATTCTGCCTGTTGTCTCCTTCCTTCACATAGACACAAAAATAGTTATTCGATATGATAACTTTGGTTACTGAGTTCCCGTATCACTTAGTACCCATTAATTAGACGACTGGCTGAATTTATTTACTGTTAGTTAAAATAGGACATCAGAGGCTATCAACCCTATTGGATTATTTACCCAGCACACTTAACGTCAAGAATAACTTCAGGAGCGGAGCCCCTTTTCGAGAACTCCAGTCCCTTGTGATTTAATGGTTAACGTGCATGGATTTTCGAAGGCGGCGGTACGGAAGACGAGAAGCCCCGCCCAGCCCAGCCAGGAGACACGAACCTCCTCCTCCTCCTTGCCTGTATACATAATGGAGAGCCACAGATAGACGGGATCCCATCAAAGAACACTCTGCCTCCTAATATTAACCACTGACCTTAGTCCCTAAATGTCACGGAGCCCACGAGAGAGGAAGGAAAAAAAAGTTGCAAAAATATAATGAAAAAGAGAGACGGGTGTGGCGGGCTTAAGGGGAGATGGGTCGTTTTTCTGGCCCCCAGAACAAACAAAAATCAGTTACGGGGGAGGTAGTCGCATTTTCTGTGCCCCATTCACTCTCATGTTTAGCATAATTTATTAGTTTTGAGATTTTAAGACAATCGTTCCATTAGTTTGCCGATTTTGAGACCTTTCGCCCCATTTCTTTGACGATTTTAAGACCTTTCATACCATTTGGTGTCGATATTTTCTTGGCGAGCGATAGCGAGCGTGTAATTTCAGAAGGAACAGGCCTTCGGCCGTGACAGTTTTCCACCGAAAAATGCACACATTTATCTTGACAGGGAGTCTAGGGGGTGTTTTTTGTTAAGCCTGATGGAGGTCTAGCGAGGAAACTCAAAAATATATAAATAAATATATAAGCCATTAAACAAGCAGTGCCCCCTTAATCAGGGTTACCAAATCAAATACGCTAGATAGTAAATAAATGTCGAAACTAGCTAGAATAACGGCACAATCTCTACAATATCTCTCTCACAGGCTTAAATCTACAGAGTATCGCTAGAATTAATGTCGCTAGATGTAAATTTGTTGCCTCTAGATCGAAGTAAATACCTCTAGATCTAGCGGGAAAGCAGCTAAATTGGCAACACTAAGTCCCTCACTACCTGCTCTCAAACTCCATAATCCACATTTCCAAGTCTCCAAACATTCAGACTCTCTCACCCATTTGCTCTGAAAGGTTAATATGTTCATAATCGCTCCTACACATGCTCAATTTTACAAGGGACTGGGGATCTCGAAAAGGGACTCCAGACTCCAGTCCTGACGCTATTCTTGACTTACAGTAGGGTTAATAGCCTCTTAAGTCCTATTTTAACTAACTCCATTTTACAAACCTTCCTCACTCTTCCCGTTAATCTAAACTCCTCATTATACAAATTCCTAGTTCATGTTTATAGGTATTAAAGCAGATCGCACGTTTTGATTTATTTACATAGTTGGTTAAAATTGGAATTTAGAGGTTACCAACCCTTCTGGATTAGTCAGCACACTGTAAGTCATGAATAGCGTCAGGACTGTAGCCCCGTTTCGAGAACTCCAGTCCCTTGTTATTTCCATTTCCATTTCCATTTGCATAGGCTACACCTTAGTTCTAACCACTGCAGTCTCACCTCTGACCAACTTCTGACCCCCACCCTCAATACCTTGTCCCAAACTCCATAATCCTTGCTCTCCCTTCCCCCAAATATTCACACTCACCTCTTCACCCTGAACGCCAGTCACTTCCTTGGTTTCAAACTTCCACATCACGACTAACCCGACTTAAAATCACTCAACTCTCTTATTTTCCATTTTCATGGTCACCCATGCAGATTCTCACTTATTGTTTGCTTTACCTATTTTAACTAAGCAAGCAGATAAGTAAATTAAGGAAGGGCTTATAGACGAGAGACAATAACAGAGAGAGTTGGAGAGAGGACAAACGAGAATGATTACTACGAGAAGAGTGAAGACATGAGGGTGAAGGCTAGCCAGGAAGATGGGATAGGATATAGAAGTGAGAATTATATGATATAACAAAGGGTACAAATATAATAAAATGCAATGCTATTTCTTTTGCTAGGGTAAAATACTAGGAGAGTGAGTCTTGATTAATCAAAGGAGTACAAAGGAAATCAAAGGAGAAATAATAATAAGCATAATGATAATATTGATGATGATGACGATATAATGACAGTAGTAGTAAAAATCATAATAATAATATTTATGATAATAATGAAATAATAATAATAATCATGATGATGATGATGAACATAATATAAATATAAAAAACCTGTGTTGTGTGTGTGGAGGGTAATGATGGAGTGTGCCACGCTCTCTACTATCACTCTTGGTCAAACGGACCTTTTTCTGGGGGGGTGGGTGTTTTAATTTTCAGGGAGCCCACATCGCTTTTCTTTCTCTTTCTCTCCCTCTCTCGTTGGCTTGTATCCATTCGGCCCCATTCATCCTACTGTTTTAAGACGTTTACCCCCATCCAGGTGTCGCGAGCCAGCTTACATATAGTTTTGTTTTAACAGCAAGCTAAATTTGTACATTTTTCGATAGAAAAATGTCTCCGGCGAAGCCGGATTTCTCCATACAATGCTGGCTCGCTTTCGCTCGCCAGGAAGAAATCGACACCTGGATGAGGATAAACGTCTTAAAACAGTTGGCTGAATGGGGCCGAATGGATACAAGCCAGATAGAGAGAAAAGGAGAGAAAGATAAAAAAAAAAAAGCGAGGTGGGCTACCTTAAAAGTGTATACAGCGGTTGGTGTGTGGAGGGTAATGACGGAGTGTGCCACGCTCTCTCTCTCACTCTTGGTCAAACAAACCTTTTTCTGGGGGGGGGGGTCATTATCAATAAATACGCGTGAGGGTGTTCTTTTTCAGGTTTCGAGTTTTTCCCTATGAGCGATAGGGAGCCTGCGATGTAAGATAATCCGGCCTATGGCAACGAAATTTTCTTTACGGTAAAATGTACATGATTTTATTATTATTATTAGATCTATGTATTTTGTTGTTTGTCTTGAAAGAGGGTCTGGGTAGGCGGTTTATAAGCTCGAAGAGGGTAGCGAGCGGAGGAAAAAAAAACTTCTAACAAACTGACTTCATGATAACACAAATACTTTTAACAAACGAACTTCATGATAAAAAAAACTTCCAACAAACGGAATTCATGATAAAAAAAAATAAATAAATAAATAGCACACACATTCCCTCCTCCAATCTAACGTCACCTTAGTGTCTAATGTCGCGTCAAGTTAAGGGGGGTCACCTGCTTTTTGTATCTTTATCTCCTTTTCTCTCTTTCCCTGGTTTGTATCCATTCGGCCCCATTCAGCCAACTATTTTAAGACGCTTATCCCCATCCAGGTGTCGATTTATTCCAGGCGAGCGATAGCGAGCCAGCATTGTATGAAGAAATCCGGCTTCGCCGGAGACATTTTTCTATCGAAAAATTTACAAATTTAGCTTGCTGTCAAATAAAAAAAAATATATATGCTGGATCGCTGCCACTCGCCAGGAAAATATTGACACCTGGATGGGGGTAAACGTCTTAAAAAACAGTAAGCTGAATGGGGCCGAATGGATACAAGCCAAAGACAGGGGGAGAGAAAGAGAAAAAAAAAAGCGAGGTGGGCTCCCTTAATGTCTAATGTCGCGTCCAGTCTTGTGTGTGGTGAATGTGGAGGCTAATTATGGCCCACGTTACCACAAACAGCTAACCTTCTCTTGCGGCTGGTGTTTATTAATTATTGAGTTACCCTTCTTCGTGTTATGTGAGAGGGTCTTTTTGGATTCCCTCGGTTTCTTCTCTCTGACAATGTTAATGCCGGTACTACACAAGAGCTTTTATAGTCAACATTCGATGAACAAAAAAAATCTGGCAACATTTCTGGAATATTTTACCTTGGTATCGGAAACTAGACTGATGATGGATGAATATAGGTAATCCAAAGATTTTATATGTTGACTTCATAAGCTGCCAGACCAGCGTTGAGGACAAATGTTGAGGGAAATAGCGCTCGTGTGATACCAGCTTAAGACGGTTAGTCATAATAGTTTGGCGATAACAAGACATTTCGCCCCATTCAAGTATCAAAAAACAAATTCTGACAAGCGATGTGAGCCAACAATGTAGAAGAAAACATGAATATATACATATAGGTTGAAGGTGTCTAGGTTATTTTCATTGATTTATTTACTTAGATATGTATTTATTTTTCTTAAAGTCGGATCTGAGAGTTTTTTATTTTTTTTTATTTTATTGTATTCATTTATTTATTGTTATTTTATTTGTTTAAACTTGAAGGGGATTTAGGGGCCCAAAAAAAATATATATAAACAAAAATCGATAACTGCTAAAGGAATGAAACCCATGAATAATGCCTGAATATGGCACATACACCCACACACACACATTAATCCACTTTAACAGACCTTTTCCTCGCAGATGGCATTTATTAATTATTGAGTTACCCTTCACCACCACCTTCCAGATGTCTCCGTTTTCTAAGTCTCTGTGGTAGCCTACTGCCTTTCTTGTCTTATTTTCTTTTGTTCATATTGCCTCGTATAAACTCCTCTGTTGTTTTATCTTAAGGGGGGATGGGCCGTTTTTCTGGTCCCCTTTCTCCCTCGTGCTTAGCCCCATTAGTTTTCAGATGTTAAGATGTTTTCCCCATTAGTTAGACGATTTTAAGACCTTTCGCCCCATTTCTTCGTCAATATTCAGACCTTTCGTGCTATTTAGGTGTCGATTTTTTCCCTGGCGAACGATAGTGAGCCTGTATCGTTGGAAGAACCGGCCTTCGGTCGGGAAATTTTTCTACCAAAAAATGTACAAATTAATCTAGAAGGGGGATCTAATGGGTGTTTTTTTTTTTAAATTTGATGGAGGTCTAGGGAGGAAACTATAAAATTTGATGGAGGTCTAGGGAGGAAACTAGAAAAATTATGAATACATGCAAAAATCGCCCAAAAAGTGAACTTATTCTGTCTTTACTCAGGTGGGTTTTCATTTAATCTTTACTTAAATGGGAGATATCGACTTGAGGGATTTTTTCTGGACCCCTTTCTCCCTCATGTTTAGCCCCATTGCTTTTGAGATTTTAAGACAGTCGCCCCATTAGTTTGGCGATTTTAAGAACTTTCGCCCCATTTCCGTAAATTTTAAGACCTTTCGTGCAATTTAGGTGTCGATTTTATCCTGGCGAGCGATAGCGAGCCTGTAATTTAAGAGCAACCGGCTTTTAGCCGGGACATTTTTCTACCGAAAAATGTACAAATTTATCTTGACAGGGGCTCAAGGGGGTGTAATCTTAAGCTTGATGGATATCTAGAGACCAAACTAAAAACCTCCCCTTAAATGGGATACCACTTATACTTTTTAATTACCTTTGCATTCCTTACGTAATCTGGATGCCGTCATAAATTGGCTAGAACCTTCCATAATTAGTAGTTCGTTCTTTGTTCTTGCATAACCTTCACATTTCTCCTCCTATTCTACATATTATATAATTTACCCTTCTTTACTTCCTCATATTTCTCGAGTCCTTCCATATCCTTATACCATTCCTTCATCCCACCCTTCTTTCCTTCGTATACACTAGTCTCCGATCTCCCTTGTTCCTACCCTCCGCCTCCCTATCCTCCCTGTTTCCTACACCCTACAATCAAACATTATCCCAATTATTTTTTCTAGTTCTGTTAAGGGGGCCCACCTCGATTTGTTCTCTCTTTCTCTCCCACTCTCTTTGGCTTGTATCCAGTCGGCCCCATTCAGCCTACTGTTTTAAGACGTTTACCCTCATCCAGGTGTCAATATTTTCCTGGCGAGCGGTAGCGAGCCAGCATATATATATATATATATATATATATATATATATATATATATATATATATATATATCTATATATATATATATATACAGTAAATATATATATAAATATTTTTTTAAAGCAAGCTAAATTTATATATGTATATATATATACAGTAAATATATATATTTTGTTTTTAAAGCAAGCTAAATTTGTACATTTCTCGATAGAAAAATGTTTCCGCCGGATTTCTCCATACAATCGCTCGCCAGGAAGAAATCGATACCTGGATGAGGATAAAAGTCTTAAAACAGTTGGCTGAATGGGGCCGAATGGATACAAGCCAGAGCAAGAGAACATAGGAGAAACAGGAGAAACAGTGGGATACCGCCTTTAGTCCACGAACCTCCATTCCTTCCTGCCTTCCCTCCTCTCTTATATCCATCCATCCTTTCAACCCTCTTTGCTTCTCATTCTATCTCCTCTGTTTCTATTTTCAGTTGTTCTTCTTCGCCCCACTCTTCCCTGTCAAACACCTCCATCATCCCCCCACCTGTCTCCGCCTGTCAGTCAGAGCACCAGGCAGCCCACGGAGCTATCAGTACCGCTTACTTATTTCACTACCTCCTGTCGACTAGGCTCAACTGACACAACAACCAGGAGAAAGCGGGAAGGGATGCTGGTTACTTGTTTCGTGGGGAGAAGAAGAAGAAGGAGGGGGAAGAAGGAGGAAGAAGTAATATAGAAAGAGAAGAAGGAGAAGAAGGAGGGGGAAGAGGATGAGGGAGGGAGGTGAGGAAAAGAAGGAAGAAGTAGTATAGGAAGAGAAGAAGACCAATTGTTTATTTCATGGGCAAGGGAACAAGGAGGAGGAGGAAGGAGATGAGCAGAAGAAGATGATGGGGAAATAGGAAAGGCCCAACTCGTGTCGACAAGGCTGAGACTGAGAAGAAGGAGAAGATGATAAGTAGAACATAACAAAGCCACTCCAACAGCTTCTTCTCTCTCCAACACCCCTTCTCCCCTCTCTACATTCTTCAGAAAATAGGAAAAAGTAGAAAGTAGCTACGAGGTGCCGTTGTAAAGGTTTATCCCTCAATACCTTCACCTGACCTGACCTGACCTGTTTACATTATATCAGGTGAAGGTATTGAGGGATGAGGCACATACTTCATGAGGAGAATAAGGAGGAGGAGGAGGATAGAAGAGAAAGAGGAGAAGAAGGAGGGCTAAAGTAGACGAATTAGAAGAGAAGAAGAGCAAAAGTAGACGAATTGGAAGAGGAGGGAGAAGAGAAGAAGAGCAAAAGTAGACGAATTGGAAGAGGGATAATGAAGAAGAGCAAAAGTAGACGAACTATAAGAGGGAGAAGAGGAGGGCTAAAGTAGACGAATTGGAAGAAGAGGGAGAAGAAGAAAAAAGAAAAAGTAGGCGAATTGTAAGAAGAGGGAGAAGAGAAGAAGAGCAAAAGTAGACGAATTGGAAGAAGAGGGAGAAGAAGAAAAAATTAGACGAATGGTAAGAGGAAGGAGAG
This sequence comes from Paralithodes platypus, assembly GCA_032716605.1. Taxonomy (NCBI): domain Eukaryota; kingdom Metazoa; phylum Arthropoda; class Malacostraca; order Decapoda; family Lithodidae; genus Paralithodes; species Paralithodes platypus. Next base: position 6,096,940 of record CM064510.1, on the reverse strand, counting down.
GGAAAGAAGATGAGGAAAAGGAATATGTTTACTTAATATTCTAGGTACTTCCGCCGAGGAGAAATAGAGAAAGTGGAGGAAGTTAAATAGGAGGAGGAATGCTGTTGACTTATTTCACGAGCCGCTGTTGACTCTATTGGACGAGTAAATGAGGGGGAGAAGGAAAATGCAGAAGTAAAAAGAGTCAGAATCAGATGGAGAAGAGAGGAGTTAGAGCAGAAGAAAGAGGAGAATGAGAAGGAATAGAAAGGGGAAGAAAGCATTAGTGGGAGAAATTGAAGAAAGGGAAAGAAAGCGATAGTGGAAGAAGTTAGAGCAAAAGAAAGAGGTGAATGAGGAGGAAAAGAAAGCGGTAGAGGGAGAAATTAGAGTAGAAGCAAGGAAAAGAAAGGGGTAGTGGGAGAAGACGAACAAGAAGCAGAAAGAAGAGGAAGACTTCGGTGAGGACAAAAGAGGAGTGGGGGAAGGAGTTTAAAGTTTGGTGTGGTAGCGAAACGTGCATGATTTTTTTTTTTTTTTAGACAGATTAGTGGCTAGAATGACGTGTGTTGGGGTAGATACGTAGACAGAGGTTATGTAGACAGCAAGTAGATAGGAGGAGCCAAAGGATGAAGAGGAGGAGGAGAAAGAAGGGGCTTAAGTAGTGGAAGAAGGAGAAGAAGAAGTAAGGAAGAAAAGAATGAAGAGGAGGAGAAAGAAAGGGCAGAAGTAGTGGGAGAAGGAGAAGAAGTAAGAGGAGGAAAAGGATGAAGAGGAGGAGGAAAAAGAAGGAACAGAAGTAGTGGAAGAAGGAGAAGAAGTAGTAAGAGGAGGAAAAGGATGAAGAGGAGGAGGGAAAAGAATAGTGGAAGAAGGAGAAGAAGTAAAAGGAGGAAAAGAATGAAGAGGAGGAGGGAAAAGAAGGGGCAGAAGTAGTGGAAGAAGGAGAAGAAGAAGTAAGAGGAGGAAAAGGGTAAAGAGGAGGGAAAAGAAGGGAAAGGAGTAGTGGAAGAAGGAGAAAAGTATGAGGAGGCAACGGATGAAGAAGAGGAGGGAAAAGAAGGAGCAGAAGTAGTGGGAGAAGGCGAAGAAGTAGTAATACAAGAAGAGGAAGATAAAAGGATGAAGAATAAGAAGCTGGGGAAGGAGACAAAGTTTAGTGTGGTACCGAGGACATGTTGGACTTCTGTTTCGAGACAGATTACTGGCCAGACTGACACATGTTGGGGTAGAGATGTTGACAGATATATGTGTTGTGAAGATAGATATATAGACAGGCATGAAGACAGATTTGTAGACAAAGATATGAACACAAATTTATAAACATGAATAGTGTGAGATGAAGAGATAGAAATAATTATGCAGACAGATAATATAGACAGGTAGACAAAAATGTGAAGACAGAGGTATCCAGACAGGTATGTACACGTGTAGACATTTATGTTTACACGTAGAGGTAATATAAAATTATATCACTGGATATACTGTATGTGGAACGTATGGGAAGCGAGAGAATGGCTTTGAGAGTGTACTAGAGTGAAGAGGAAGGACAGAGAGGAATAGGTAGACCAAGACAGAGGCGGAAGGACGGAGTTAAGAAGCATAGGGAAGTTGGATGGAAGGAGGGGCATCGACTGACAGGGGCCAGAGTCGCGTGGGGGCGATTCATTCGTGGCCACCACTTCGGGGACCATGGTGTCTGGCAATAGATAATTACCGGATAGACTGATGTGTGTTGATGCAGCCTTGTAAAGTTATATGTTTATAGAAACATGTAGAAACATACGAAATATATAGCTATACTGTGGAGAGAGAGAGAGAGAGATTTGATTTTGCCCCGAGGGGCGAGTTTATTGAGCAGCGCCCCCCATCCTGTGAGGGGACAACCACTAGTAAGGCGATACATACTGCTCAAAGAGCCATTATTCCACTGAAACAACAGCATCGTCGTCTGGTTACATTCATATTTGTGTTTATAAGTCAGGTTGGCATTATTCAGATGTGTTATTATAGTTTCCTCATTTAATTGTCACATGGTCTGTATAAAAAAAAATAAAAAAATAAATAAAAAAACAACAAGCAGAACGGGTTAAGTGAGATAGATCGAAGGTAGTTCTTTACTGAAGGCTCTTTTGAACTCCAGAAAATCGTCTAAATACCCGGCGAAATCTACACCTGGATGGGGATAAACGTCTTAAAACAGTAGGCTGAATGGGGCCGAATGGATACAAGCCAGAGAAAGAGAGAAAAGGAGAGAAAAGAGCAGGTCACCCCCTTAAATAGGAATACAGTAGTTTCTAAAAGCAATATTAACCAAAGGTCAAGATAGTAACCATTAATAATAATAATAATAATAATATAATATAATAATAATAAGTAAGCAGAACCTCCTCACCCCCCCCCCCCCCCCCTCAGCATCACCTAGCAACACCCACTGGTTCCGGAAACTTGTGTAATTGGTTGCTGTATAACTTGACAGGGGTAAACAAGAAATACGGGATGAGGGAGGGGGGGGGTAGATAGATAGGAAGGTAGATAGGCAAATAGGCAGATAGACAGACAGACAGAGATAGATAGATAGATATAAAGACAGACAGACAGAGATATAGATAGACAGACACAGACAGATAGATAGATAGAAAGATACATAGACAGATAGATATATATCTAGATAGATAGACAGATTGATAGATATAGATACCTATAATTCACAGGGTATAGCAATTCTAGTGAGACTCATTCAAATTAACATTAAAATTCATAGTTTATCGACATCATGGGTTGGGGGATGCAAAGGGTAATCCCTTGAAGCTCTGACGTGTTTTAGCAGTTTATTTTTGGCTATCATTAGACGATTTTATGCAGGTTAGGAAGGATATGTGGGTAATAAAAGGGTAAAGACTATCTCAATCAACCCTCTGACTTCCATATACCCTTTCTAATCTGAATAAAATCGTCTAACAATAGCCAGAAAACAAAAAAAGAAGTGCGTCATCGGTCCTCAAAGGGTTAATGTAATGTATTAATTAGCGGCAATGTCGAGGAAACTTGAAAAGTATGTTGGACAATTGAATTAATATATTAAGGGGAGATGGTTTGCTTTTTCTGGATCCCCTTCTCCCTCATGTTTAGCATAATATTTTTTAAATTTGAAGACGTTCGTTCCACTAGTTAGGCGATTTCGTGTCCTTTCGCCTCATTTCTTTGTCAATATTAATACCTTTCGTGCAATTTAGGTGTCCATTGTTTCCTGGCAAGCGATAGCGAGCCTGTATTTTAGAAGGAACCCGCCTTTGGCCGGGACATTTTCCTACCGAAATATGTACACATTTATCTTGAATGGGGATACGGGGGTTGTTAATTTAAGTTTGATGGAGGTATAGGGAGGAAACTAGTAAAATAATATATACATTTAAAAATCGACCAAAAAGTGAACCATCCTCCCTTGAAAAAATTATTTAGAGTTAAAAAAATATCTAATTAGTAAAATCTAAAGGTGGGGTTTATCATCTTTAATTAAAACCCTTTCTCTAATTAGAACGATTTTTCTCTAATCAGGATCCCATTTTATAGACAAACTTCCTTTATGATGGTATATTTTTGAACACTACTAATTGGGAATTCTCATTTTAGTTGGAACACTATTTTTTAACTTGAAATTTTTTTGTTTTACCAAACTATATAAATATATATATATATATATATATATATATAAATCCTTTCTACTTGAATATAAACACCATATGAGGAGGAGCACTTTAGTGACAACGTTTTCGCATAGGGATTCATTAGACGGTATGTTAGTGATCTGAAGAAGCTATCGGCGAAACGTTGTCAATAATTAAAGTGCTTACATTTGGAAACCCATGAACACCATCAGACAGTACACTAGGACCATACGGCTGGGAGAGCGTAGATAGCAGAGAAGGGGTGTTGTAGATAGAGGAAGCTGTTGGAATGGCTTTATAATATAATAATATAAGGTAATAATCATTACTTCTCCATTCCCTGAAGATGCAAGATGTTTACTTGTGAAACGTTGGATCCACCATGAATTTTGCTATCCTTTTGTACCTCATCTCTGAACCCCAGAGGAAAATTGTTAGAACTATTGAAAGCTGTAACAATAAAATCCTGAATGCTGAAACTGCTATTGCTTTTAACCTCGTCTGTTTAAAAGAGAATCTATTACCTATGGGGGGGGGGGAGCCTCAAAAAAATTTGTTGAGCCAAAATGGAAGAGTATGGTGAGAAATGAAGAAAAAAATAAAAAAAAACTCACCTCGGTCATTTGGGGGGCGGGGGGGGGGTCGAAAGTTCGTCTCCCCCGCATGACCACCCGCCCGGGAGCACTAGGGTGAAAACTGAGTATGGCATTGTACGGCATACATCCTAAGGAGTGTCTCACATAAATCTCAAGCCTCTAGCTCCCATACGACCAGAGTAATGAAGGTTCAAAGTGGCGGTGAACTAAGGGTGTAAAGTATCCCCACTAAGCCCACCACCACCAGCCGCGCGGCTGTCTCGGCCCGCTCACACCTACCGGCCCGGCTCCCACACACACTACGGTACCTCCCCCTCCTATTCTCCCGCCATTTCCTACCTTACGAGCCACGTAAGTGTTTTTTATATGTCGGACGCACGTGATGCGTCGCTGGGAGTTGGTGATCAAACACTGCCGACGCATCACGTGCGACGCTGGGTCTCACCGGGTTAAGATCCTGGGCCAAAAAAAATCAATTTTAAACACCCCAAAAACATTTTTTTGTTTTTTTTTTGTTTTTTTTTGTTTTTTTGCCCCTGGGCCATGCCAAATATCACTCCTCCACATCCCCTCCTTCAGTTATCACCTATTTTCCCTGTTATTCCCTTATTCTGTGGTCTATTTTCGTGCTAACATTAGCGAGTTGCAAGCAGGGCGTTGTCATCATTGTTACCAAGCGTGGGAAAGAGCGAGAGAGTATTGCGCAACAGTGTCTCTCCAGACATGTGGAGGAGTGGGAGGCTGCCTCAGCCTTTGGTTATGTAACTACCGGCCTCTATCGCCGATTTTGACCATCCAAACGCTGTTTCCACTTGTTTTATTGTTGTAACTGGTTAATATCTTCATATTAAAGGTAAAATAGGCGCTTATGAATAAGTATTAACGATATTTATGGTAAAATAACGATGTTAGTGATGGGAACAGCTCAAATACGTGCGCACAGGCATGTGGTGTCTCATACCCCTCATGCGCACTTCTTAGGTTAAGGGGGTAGTGTTTATGTTTTGTTTAATTATATAATTTGTTATTCTCTAGCCAAGCTTTAAAAAAACACTCCCTTCAAGATAAATTTTTACATTTTTCAGTAGAAAATTCGGCCAGTTTCTCCTAAAATGTCAGGCTCGCTATCGCTCATCAGGAAAAAAAAATTGACACCTAAATGGCATGAAAGGTCCTAATATTGATAAATAAATTGGGTGAAAGGTCATAAAATCGCTAAACTAATGGAACGAACGTCTTAAAATCTTAAAACTAATAGGGTTAAACACGAGGGAGAAGGGGGTCCAGAAAAAACAACTAATTCCCCCTTAACCAGGTAAGCGCGAGCTATATGTAGTGAACAACCATACTAGCCTACTGGGCGGCCATATTAGGCTTCATTTCCGCCTAAAATCGTAATTTTACAATAAATATTGTTATTACTTATTCATATGCGCCTATTTTACGTTTAATATGAAGATATTAACATGTAACAGCAATAAAACAAGTGGGAATAATGTCTATCTATCTATTGCCTGATGCCGTGATCCCCGAAGGGGTGGCCACGAACGAACCGCCCCCATGCACCTCTGTCCCCGGTCAGTCGAAGCCCCTCCCCCCAACCAGCACCGCCTTCGTTCATATTCTTCCTCACTCCATCCTTCCACCTCTCTTTCGGTCTACCTCTCCCTCTTTGTCCCTCCACCTCGCTCTCGTACACCCTCTTAGTCATTCTCTCGCTTTCCATACGTTCCATATGGCCGAACCATCTCAAGTTGTTCCTTTTCACACTTTCCAGCATATCTACCTCCACACCACACCTCCTTCTTACTTCCTCATTAGTCTGTATATCCCTCCATGTAACTCCGCACACACTTCTTAGGTAATTAATTTCCACTGCTCTCACTCTTGGTCTGAGTCTCTCAACCAACGTCCATGCTTCGCTTCCGTAAGTCAGTGTCGGGATTACCACACTGTCATGCAAGGACTTCTTCACTTCCATACTGACCACCCTATTTCTTGTTACTGCTTTCAGCGTTCCTACAACCCTCTTCCCCTGTTGTACCCTCTCCCGCACTTCTTCATCCATAGTCCCATCTTTACTCAACACACTGCCCAGATACTTAAAAGAGTTGACGATCTCCATAGCCTGACCGTTCAGCTTCACCTCACACTCTGTGACTTCACCCCTTTCAATGTAAGAGCAATAAAACAAGTGGGAATAATGTCTAGAGGGTCAAAATCGCGAATTATTGCCGACCGTTCATTCATGAAATGTGAGCCAGACGCGACGTACACCCTCTTCTCCCAAGCCTAGAAACAGACTGAGTCTCTCTCTCTCTCTCTTTCTCATTCTCTCTCACAACATGCACTCGGTAGGCACATGGCCACGCCTTAGAACCGGATTGGAAATGTTGGCACGGTAAATAAACCGATAAACAAGTGTATAAGAGGAAAAAATAGGTGATAATTGAAGGGGGGGGGGAAAGGGGGGAAGGAGGGGGTTTTGACACATGTGGAGGAGTGATAGAAGGTATGGAGAGGAATGATCTCACTTAACCACCTATTCTTTTGTTTTAAGTGCTACTGGGGCCTTTTAAAATTCTGTTTTTAGGCCTTACCTCTTAAGAGGATCGTCGACTTTGCCCATCAAAACCTCCAAGTGTTCTCGTCGTTCCCGGGTTAACATCTGTCGATACCATGACGTGATTTGTCTTTTGTTCTTGCTAACATATATCAATTGTTCATATATCGGGCAGAACCTCTAGATGTAAATTAACCCCTTCTGTATCGGGGACATCTTTTTTTATTGAATTTCAGCTACATTTAAACGATTTATGGAGCTTAGGAAGGCTATACGGTAGCTAAAATTATCAAATGAGATAGTATGTAGTTTTTTAATGAGTAGACACCCTTCCTAAGCTGAACAGAATAGTCTAATAGTAGCCAGAATAAAGTTAAAATGACTGCATCGGTACGTAACGGGTTAAGGAGAGACCGGCCGTTTGTTTGGTCTATTAATTCATGTATTCATATAATGTCCTCCCTAGACCTCCATCAAGCTTAGAAAAACACCCCCTAGACCCCCCTTCAAGATAAATTTGTACATTTTTCGGTAGAAAAATTTCCCGGCCAAAGGCCGGTTCCTCTTAAAATTGCAAGCTCGCTTTCGCTCGCCAGGAAAAAATCGACACCTAAATGGCATGAAAGGTCTTAAAATTAACAACAAAATGGGGCGAAAGGTGTTAAAATCACCAAACGTCTTATAATCTCAAAACTACTGGGGCTTAACATTAGGGAGAAGGGGGTCCAGAAAAACGGTCTGCCTCCCCTTAACCCTGTTATTTTTGCACAGGGCCCTCCCATGTTCTATGCTGAGGAATACTGACATGGGAATACGACGAGTGAAACAAAATGGGAGCAGACGCGAAACTGTTTAAGGTCAAAAACATTATATTCACCCTGCATGCATTAACTATTTTTTGTGTGTGTGTGTGACGATAATTGTATTTTATGCTGACAAACACTCAATGATTTATTTTTTCATATCAGGAAGAATGACTAAGAGGGTGTACGAGAGCGAGGTGGAGGGACAGAGAGGGAGAGGTAGACCGAATGAGAGGTGGAAGGATGGAGTGAGGAAGTACATGAACGAAGGCGGTGCTGGTTGGGGGGAGGGGCGTCGACTGACTGGGGACAGAGGTGCATGGGGGCGGTTCGTTCTTGGCCACCCCTTCGGGGATCACGGCATCAGGCAATAGATAGATAGATAGATAGGAAGAAAATTGGGAGTCAAAGAGATATATATTTACCTCAATTAAGTGTATGGCTATCATGTATACTTAGTAGTAAAAATACAAACTTATAATGCTGATCAGAATAAACTAGAGAAAGTTGTAGGCCTAATTGTACGTAAAGCGTTAATTTGGGTTAGTCCACGCTCGAGCTGAGAAATACTTTGACATGTTAATACAATGAGAGAAGAAAATACTAAGGAAGAAACTTTAATAGTAGCCTAGATAAGTTATTTAGAGGACCATGAAAGACGGGCTCTCGGGTAGCATAATGTGCGGGGTTTTTTTTTTTCTCATTTCGATTAAAAGACTGTCTATCCCACACCAGAGTTGAGTTTGGTGAGGAATACTGTTAGAAGTATCAGATTTCTCCATTAACCCTCAAAGAGCGGGGGGTCTGTGGCCGTTTTGGGCCTTTTCAGGCCATTCTGACTGCTATATCAACCATCAGCATGAAAGGAACTGTATTGTGCCGAAAACTAGGCGGAAATCGCTACACAATGACACCACATACAGCTACGTAGCACTCGTGGAGCCCTGACAGTGTTACCTCAAAGATAGATACTAGATTATTGGTTACCAGGTGAAAGGTTGATACACACACACACACACACACACACACACATACACATATACACAGGTACGAACATATGCACACCACTCGGGTACACACACATATACACACACAATTATATTCACACATACACATAGTCAGATACAAACACTCATATATATATATATATATATGCTCACGTAAACACACACACTCACACTCACACACACACACACATAATTATAATCACACACATACACGTAGTCAGATACAAACACTCATACATATAGTCTCACATAAACACGCACAGCACACACACACACACATATAATTATAATCACACACATACACATAGTCAGATACAAACGCTCATACATATAGTCTCACACACACACACACACACACACACACTAGGAGAGAGAGAGGGGTGCTTCATGGGCTATGTTAACACTAAAAGTTTATTGTAGGCCAAGTCTTATTTGTATCCTCATTGTGTGTGTATTATATGTCTTTGCATATATGTGTATGTATGAGAGAGAGAGAGAGAGAGAGAGAGAGAGAGAGAGAGAGAGAGAGAGAGAGACTTAGACAGATATCAGGTAGAGTTAGAGGTGATGTTTTGTGTTAAATTGAATGTAAGACTAGAGGAAATTAAGGATGGATAGAGAGAGGGGTAGTTAGTTAGAGAGAGAGAGTGTTAGAGACAGGTAGAGAGAGAGAGAGAGAGACCTTGGAAGTCCCCCTAGGGTGTATAATACTGTATAGCTTTTACTGTTACATCACCGTTCCCGTTACTCTTCACTTGACACTGTTACTGTTACCATCATACCGTGTCTGTTTATCACATATGGGGTTACTGTTTTAGATGTACGGTAGCGCTAATAAGTCATGGCCCAGCTGTCATCACGTTTGGTTCGCTATGTGCTGTATTAATATCTGTCAGATGTTGAATTGGGTGGTTAAGTGTAAGAACATGTTTATATATTTCACTCGATATGAAGTAATGAAGCTTAAATATTTCTAATACCAATTATTGATCAAAACATACTTGGTGCCGAGACATGACTTATTAGCGCGACTGTACACCTCAATATTGTTAATTTTCTGCCCGAAAAATGTACAAATTTAACTTAAATGGGTTATGTTTGAAAGTGTTTTTGTTAGCCTAGGGGACAAACTTAAATACATTGCTCGAAAATGGCAGAAACAAGTAAATCCTCATAAGTAGTATAACCAATTATCACAATAAGTTAATAACCCACAAGAGGTCGGACTAGATAGTGTTAACCCTTCCTGTACCAGCGACGTCTGTTATATTTTATTCTAACTGTATTTGAAAGATGTTATGCAGCTTAGGAAGGATCTGTGATAGTTAAAAGGGTTGATGAGATAGTTGGAAGCCTTATCATGGCTAGACATCCTAACTAAACTGAAAAAAATCAATTAGAAGTAGCCAGAATAAAGTCAAAAGGATGTCGACGGTACACAAAGGGTTAAGACGATAGTCATAAGGTAAAACATAAATACATAGTGTGATGATTAACCTCTGCTGTACCGGTGCCGTCCTTTTAAATTTATTCTGGCTGTTATTAGACGATTTTATTCAGCATAGCAATTAACAAGCCTCGAACTCTCTCACATAACTCTTTCTACTACCACAGCTTCTTCTTAAGCTGCTCAAAATCGCCTAAATATAGCTAGAATAGAATAAAAAATACGTCGCCGGTACATAAGGGGTTAATATGTATCCGGCTATGACTTGGTATAAAGCAACGTTGTCAACAGGATGTTATTTAAGGAGGGATGGGGGTATTTATTTCCTCATTTATGTATCTATTTAGATGTTTTTAGTTTCCTCTCTAGACCTCCATCAAGCTTAAAAAAACACACCCTCCCCAAGACCCTCCTTCAAGATAAATGTGTACATTTTTCGATAGAAAAATTTACCGGCCCAAGGCCGATTCCTCTTAAATTACAGGCTCCCTATGGCTCGCCAGGAACAAATTGACACCTAAATGATTCGGAAAATCCTAATATTGACACATATGGGGCGAAAGGTCTTAAAATTGCCAAACTAATGGGCCGAACGTCTTAATATCTGAAAACTAATGGGGCTGAACATGAGGAAGAAGAAGGGGGGGGGGGGTTCGTGTCATTTAGGTGTCGATTTTTTCCTAGCGAGCCTGTAACTTAAGAAGAAAAATGTTCGATCGAAAAATGTACACATTTATCTTGAAGGAGGGTCTTGGGCGGGTGTTTTTTGTTTTTTTTTAAACTTGATGGAGGTCTTGGGAAGAAACTAAAAAACTAATATACAGATACATAAATCAGGTAATAAATACTCCCATCACTCCTTAAGGGGAGTTATCCACTTGAGGGACTTTTTTCTTGACCCCTTTCTCCCTCATGTGTAGCCCCATTGCTTTTTGTAGTTTTAAGACGTTCGCCCCATTATTTTGACGATTTTAAGAACTTTCGACCCATTTTTGTCAATGTTAAGACCTTTCGTGCCATGTACAGTAGGGATCGATTTTATCCTGGTGTGCGATAGCGAGCCTGGAATTTAAGAGGAACTGGCCTTCGGCCGGGACATTTTCTACCGAAAAATGTACAAATTTATCTTGAAAGGGAGCCTATAGGGGGTGTAATTTTAAGCTTGATGAAACCGTAGGGAACAAATTAAATACCTCCCCTTAAATCAATGGAATCTTAATAACCACCTATAAATTTCAAGTCACTATATAGTTAGTCATTTTGATATGTAGATAATTATTTAAGCAATTACAATATTCTCGTGAAATTTCGTTGGCACATTACATTTTTCAGTGCATGAATAGAACCAATTATATTCATTTATAGATGAAATTGGTTATTTATTGGAATATATGTTTGTTTTATATTTAATGAATTTAATATTGCACGTAGGAATTAACCCTTTGATAACGGGCTACTTTTTTTTTATGCTAATTATATTTAGATGTTTTTTATGAAGGTTCAAAAGTATCTGGTCGTTAAGAGGGTTAATTGAGATCATTGTTAGCCTTTTAATAGCTAGAGATCCTTCCTAAGCTGTGTATAATCGTCATATAGTAGCCAGAATAGACATAAATGGAAAGTCCACGCATATAATTATATAATAGTGTGTACAATCGCGCTAATAAGTGATGTCTCGGCACCAATTATGTTTTGATCAATAATTGGTATCAGCCATATTTACACATGATATCTTCTTTTTGAGTGAGATATACCAACATTTGCCTACACTTACTCACCATATTCAACATCTGACAGACATTAATACAGCACAGAACAAGCCAAACGTAATCACAGCTGGGACATGACTTATTAGCGCGAGCGTACATTGTTATTGTTGTAATGATAGGCCAATAGAAAGTAGACCGTAACAATGCTATGTGTCACCTGAGAGTTACATAAGCTGTGACAGATAACCTAGTTGCAGTTTAATAAAGGTTTGTAGGTTAGGCAATCATTAACCCCTTCTGTACCGACGACGTCTATTTAGTTTTGATCTTGCTATATTTAGACGATTTTGTGCAGTATTAAGAAGGATCTGAGGTATTAAAAAGAGTTAAGTGAGATAGTTCGAAGCCTGTTGATTGCTGGAAGCTTCTTATAAGCTTATTAATGGCAATGATGACGGATGGATCAGTTCATCATCGTTGTTTAATCATTGGTTCTCATGTCTTGTACTATAATCTGGAAGGACATTTTCTTCTTTTACATAATTAGACACAAGTATGTTTAGCCATATACCTTACAGTACCAGGGACGTCCCTTTTATCATATTCTGGCAACTACTAGACGATTTTATTCAGCTTAGGAGGGACCTCTAGCAATAATAAGGCTTCAAACTATCTCCACCAACCTTTTGAACTACCGCAGATACTTCCTAAGCTGCCTAATATCGTCTAAATATACAGTAGCTAGAATACAATGTAACACACGTCGCTGGTACTCAAAGGGTTAAATTGTTTTGTACAGGTTATACAATAGACGGTATTTGTTATTTTACATGAGGGCAAAAACGTATGTATTTCAATCCATATATTGACAATACGACTTTTATTAAGGGGAGATGGGTCGTTTTCTGGTCCCCCTTCTCATGTTTAGCCCCATTAGTTTTCAGATTTTATGACGTTCGGCCCTTTAGTTTGGCAGTTCTAAGACCTTCGGCCCCATTTCTTTGTCAATATTAACACTTACCGTGTCATTTAGGGGTCGATTTTTTTCTGGCGAGCGATAGCGAGCCTGTAATTTAAAAGGAACTGTGAGTGTGTGCGTGGTTTTCTCTGCCTGTGTGTGTGAAATTTGTTTGCTTATGGTGTTAGGTGTATATTCTGCATGTGAATGTAAATTGATTTTACGTGTGTGTGATTGTACATGGTGTGTGTGTGTGTGTGTGTGTGTGTGTGTGTGTGTGTATGTGTGTGTGTGTGTGTGTGTGTGTGTGTGTGTGGGTGTGTGTGTGTGTGTGTGTGTGAAAGTAATTTGAACATGCTATGTGCGTGTGTATGTGAAAGTATTTTAATTATGTTGACACGTATGTGTGAAAGTAATTCGATTGTTACATGCGTATAAGAGAGAGAGAGAGAGAGAGAGAGAGAGAGAGAGAGAGAGAGAGAGAGAGAGAGAGAGAGAGAGAGAGATAACAATGTCTTGCACTCAGTGCACGAGTACATTTGATTATGTGGATTTCTTTATTAATCGAGTGGTAAACTTATGGAATGGACTGCCTATAGTCTATTCGCTGTAAGTAGGCGAACAATCATGACCTCAAACCACTGTAACTCGAAAACGACTAGAGTAATCGAGCTCATATTTCTACCATTTGGGAAGAGTCAGTCAAGGAATAGATGTGGAGGAAATGTACAGCCCATTTGTTCTAGCCCTTTTTGAGTTACCGAGGACAGAGTTAAAGATGTCTCGCCTACTAACAGTGAATGGACTATAGTAGAGTGTCATTGAGTGTAGTACTGTTCAAACTTTCTAAAAGCGTCTAGATAAATATCTTAAGGGGATAGTGCTTGCTTGGTTTGTGGTTTATATATTTATTTATTTATATATGTTTGAGTTTCCTCTCTAAACCTCCATCAAGCTTAGAAAAACACCCATAGACCCCCTCTCAAGATAAATGTGTACATTTTTCGGTAAAAAAAAATTCCGGCCGAAGGCCACTTCCTTCTAAAATTAGAGGCTCGCTATCGCTCGCCAGAAAAAAATCGACACCTAAATGGCACGAAAGGTCTTAAAATTGACAATGAAATGGGGCAAAAGGTGTTAAAATCGCCAAACTAATGGGCCGAACGTCTTATAATCTAAAAACTAGTGGGGGATAAACATGAGGGAGAAGGGGGTCCAGAAAAACGGTCTGCCTCCCCTTAACTGGTGTTTACAAACGAGTAGTACCACTTTATACGTACTACTAGCCTTTATACGGTACTACTAGCCTTTATACAGTACTACTAGCCTTTATACGGTACTACTAGCCTTTATACGGTACTACTAGCCTTTATACGGTACTACTAGCCTTTATACAGTACTACTAGCCTTTATACGATACTACTAGCCTTTATACGGTACTACTAGCCTTTATACGGTACTACTAGCCTTTATACGGTACTACTAGCCTTTATACGGTACTACTAGCCTTTATACGGTACTACTAGCCTTTATACGATACTACTAGCCTTTATACGGTACTACTAGCCTTTATACGGTACTGCTAGCCTTTATACGGTACTACTAGCCTTTATACGGTACTACTAGCCTTTATACAGTACTACTAGCCTTTATACGGTTCTACTAGCCTTTATACGGTACTGCTAGCCTTTATACGGTAATGCTTGCCTTTATACGGTACTACTAGCCTTTATACGGTACTGCTAGCCTTTATACGGTACTGCTAGCCTTTATACGGTACTACTAGCCTTTATACGGTACTAGTAGCATGTATACGGTACTACTAGCCTTTATATGGTACTACTAGCCTTTATACGGTACTGCTAGCCTTTATACGGTACTGCTAGCCTTTATACGGTTCTACTAGCCTTTATACGGTACTGCTAGCCTTTATACGGTACTACTAGCCTTTATACAGTACTACTAGCCTTTATACGGTTCTACTAGCCTTTATACGGTACTGCTAGCCTTTATATGGTACTGCTAGCCTTTATACGGTACTACTAGCCTTTATAAGGTTCTACTATCCTTTATACGGTACTGCTAGCCTTTATACGGTACTACTAGCCTTTATACGGTACTACTAGCCTTTATACGGTACTACTAGCCTTTATACGGTAATGCTAGCCTTTATACGGTAATGCTAGCCTTTATACGGTACTACTAGCCTTTATACGGTTCTACTAGCCTTTATACGGTACTGCTAGCCTTTATACGGTAATGCTAGCCTTTATACGGTAATGCTAGCCTTTATACGGTACTGCTAGCCTTTCCTGTTTTCTCTTAGGATCGGTAGTAATTTAGTTAAAAACAACCTCTCATACGGATCAATGGATGTTGTTGCTTGTTTTCCTTTGTATATACATTAAATTAGTTTATTTAGTATACGGTTACAAATATAAGTTACAAATACACCACCACCACAATCATATAAGAACATAAGAAAAATGGAAATCTGCAGAAGGCCTAGTGGCCCATACTAGGCAGACCCCTTCTTCCCTACATCCCTATTTGTTATTTTACACCTTTATGCCCTACACTACATGTATTATCTCATAATACACTCTAAATTTTGTCTCCCTCACTCACATAGAAAACAAAAATACACTCATATAATAGTATAGATACCCATAAGATCTTCGTTTTCTTTCAAACTAGATTTCGGTGTCAGAGAAAATCGTGGGTATATAAGGGGTAACAATAATAGGCTATTGGCGAGGATAATTTAAAAAAAAAATCCTTTTAATTATTGTATTTTTTGTTGTCTTTCGACTCTTTGCGATAACTGTGGTTAATATTATGGTAATGATTGTATTTATTTGGTGAAATTTAATAGTATTAAAGTTTAAATATAATTAATTACATAAATGTGATGAGTTCGGGGACGATTTAAATCCTTCGTGAGTTAACCAGGTGAGTTAACCTTCACTTGTTTGGCGCATTAGTGAAGTGAGGACGTTGGAACTGAAACTCCTACAGAATTTAGCAAGTTGTTTAGTTTGGTGATATCATTCATCGCACAAGATTTATCTGAAGATTTATTATCACTAAATGACACAAAATAGCGGGATGGAGAACGTGAGACTTCTCTTTGTTGATGAAATAGAGGAGATTTTGGAGATGGCTCCTGGCCTGGGAAGCAGGTTCACCGTTGTTGACTTGGATGACATCAATGATTACCATCTCCAGAGGGAACACGGTTTCTTGTTGATCGAGCCGGTTTTGGGTGATGAAAATCATGGAACCGTGCTTTACCGCGACGTGAATGATTCGTATTTTTACTTTGATAGCCAACCGTCGGAAACGCCTCCAGATGTAACTGAATACTTAACGGCAAAATGTCCTTCAGGGCAATTAATAAATAATGTTGTTCCCTTGCAGTCTTATTCCTACTCCACCTGCACATATCATTGCCTAAACATTGCTAAATATATTTGTGACCACCCAAATATTACTGCAGTAGACCTATCAATTAGATATCCCAGTGATATCACTGCAGACAACGAATTATTCGTCTTCTTCAACACCGTTTTCCTACTCACAACATTTCGCAACAACATTAAGCTGATTGACTACCGTTATCGGGATACTTTTCCGGATTTTCTGGCTTTGTCGTCCTGTCACGAGCCAACTGTTTCCAGGACGGCGAAAAAGGTCCGGGAAACAAAGGTAAAACGACTCCATAACTGAAAATGGTGACATACCGTGCATATCCTAGGTGTTAGGTATTATTGATGTCGTCAGTATAGCTCTGGCTCTAGTTCAGAAGCACCCACCAAAGGTTACCTGGTGCGATGTCTTGAGGGTTATTATGATTATTTTGTTTAATTATTATTGAGGATTTGGATTATGCCATTATCGAACCATATAATTTTGGTTATAGTTTCCCCCCCTAGACAAAGAAAAACGCCTCCCGAGACCTCTATCAAACTTTTAAAAAATGACAGGGTTTGCTAATATATTTTGGCTATTATTAGACGACTTTGTTAAGATTAGGAAGGGTATTATGGAAGTCATAGGGTGAATATAGATAGTATTTACCCTTTGTGATGCCCACAGATCCTTCCAAAGTTATAGAAAATCGTCAAATGATAGCTAGAATAAACTGTCAAAAAATGTCTTGACCCTCTCAGTCTATGTCTTTGATCCAGGGTAAATAAGAGTAATAATCACAAGAGAAACATACACAAGTGGATAGGGACAGAACACAAAAATAAATCCAATATCACTTGCACAACTATGACAAGCTCATTTGGAAGTCAGATGACCATGGAGATTGCTCCCCCTACGTCCATCCCAACCAGCCACATGGCAACCTCACAGCAGACATAAAGTTGGGAAAGTTACACCTGTTCTGCGCCCTTGCCATCAAAGTCGTCCAGATCAACCAGGTTTCCAGATTTACAGTACAGTACAACTATTATACCTCTAAGGAATGTGCGAGTAATGCTGCAAGGCTGCAGTGGCCCCCATCCTGACTTTCAAAATGTTGATGGAGAATCAATCAGTAGGAGTTCTCCCTGGCTCTCTGAATGGATGCCATAATAGGGTCTCTCTGGAACTCTCGGGGGGGGGGGGGGAAATACAAAATAAATAAAAAATAAACAGGACCCGGAATCAACCAATTGGCCCCACCGAATGTAGCGAGCGAGACAACTTCGCTTGATCATGCCCAACACAAAAGCTGCTAAGAAAGACCACACCAGTAATTACCCATCTAGCCTTTCCTACTGGCTTTATGCAAAAAGGTACAACTCTACTATTTATTGGTGATGGGCTGGTCTATCAGAGTGAGAACTGAGCGATCTCTACCATACCCATAGCTTACTCTGACTGTTCCTTTTACTTATATATTTTCTAGATCTCGTGTGACGGCGTCTCTTCCGTGGATTGACCTCTCAATCTACCAAGATTGGAAACCAAAGCGTCACATTTTTCCTTTGCCCCTCAACTTTCTCTTCATAATTGCTGAGGGGCACAGGGCCCGGGGTGGGGCTTTGGTTTCCCGGGCGTTTCCGCACCCTTCTTAGCTCCCTGCCATGGTGTGGCTTCGGTCACCCAGGCTTTATTGTGGTAGGCAGGGAGGGTTCTGTGGGGGCGCTCGGTTATGGCCTTGCTCGGGGTCTTGGGGCTGTTCGGCCAGGCAGTCTGGGGAACAACAACAACAACAGCAACTCTACTATTTTCATCACCTAGCAGAGACTATCACCACCCTATAAACCAATGCCCCTGCTTGACAGACCGTGATAACCATGTTGTCTCCATGATGATGTAACCACCTAGGGTATATCCTCAACTTCCTACAATTCAACAACTCTTTTGTAGCATTTCACTGTGCTCAGTGGCTTTTGATTTGGGTGTGAAACCTAGGTACTATACAGCAAGTGCCACTCTCTAAGTGGGTGAACTTGGTGAAGCATAAGATAGTCTTGGCCTCTACCAGTTTAACATACTTCCCTTTGGCATCACCAAAATCCTGCCACCTTCTACAGTTTGATGGATAACATCCAGGTATGCTTACATTGGAAAATGTGTAACATATATGGACGCCATCATATTTACACTGACCTTGAAGGACCATTTACAGTGCCTCCTGGTTGCTCTGGAGCAAATCTTGAATGCCAGACTAACATCTGAAGCCGTCGAAGTTCTGCCTGCGCTACAATTTACTCTATAAAACACTTGCTTGAATAACCTATCACCTTCCTGGTATCACCCACAAAGAATACATGTACTTATAGCCCTGTCGTCAACTTCCCTGGATTTTCCAACCATTTACATATTTTCTGAGACATCAGTTCCTTGGTGGGTGCTGTAGTGTACCAAATAAAGATCGAAAGGGATTATCCAATGGGTTACAATACCCACACTCTGAAAAATGGAAAGAAACTGATCCTGCACACAAAATGGAGTGTCTCGTGATGATTTATTCACCCCAGCACAGCCAGTCAAAAAGGAGATCAAGGGCCAAGATTCTCATGGATAACCATTTCTTGATATGGACTACTGAGTTGCTAGACACAGTAAAGTAGAAAAAAATCAAGCATGGATTCCAATATGAGGTCCTCCACTGGCATGGAAAATGACACACATATGCTGATGGCCTGTTTTGGGCCCCCTTCCTAGAGCTAAACCCACAAGCACAGAGAGAAGAGAACGAATTATGTGCCAATGCATCCCTGATAAATAGAAAAGCCACCTGACTGTCATCCCAGGTGACAGAGAGGCAAGTGGTCTTGTCTCTTGCCAAGTGAAGCTAATGAAGGCCTAAATCACAGGGATGTTGTGGGTTAAGAGAAACTCCTCCAAATCTTCTAGACAACTTCTAGACAACCTGAGGCAGGCAAGGCAGTGAAGCAACTTATCCTGTATTGGTTGTAGGATTCGGCATGTCTTTCACTAATATGCATAGCAATGCATACTGTAGAGAGTTTGTCACTACTACTGGCCATGCGTGGGTAGTCGGCTATGGGCCAAATTTATTGAGCATGTTAAAAATTTGGCTATCAGTTTGTAGCAGCGAAGGGCATTCATAATCAATTAGTAGCTCTGCATAGCTCTGCATTGTTCTTAGTAGCTCTGCATAGCTCTTGGTAGCTATGCAGAACATATTATTAGTTATTCGCAGTGATTATGTGTGAAAAATCCATGCCACATTGCTACGCATAGCTACTAACAGCTACTAATAGCCAAAACAATTCTGGGTACATTCTGTTTCAATGCCATTAAGGGGCTAATCATATGCACGGATAGCCAAGAGTACGCATGAACACCCAAGAGTGTGAACGAGTAGACACGGATGTGTACGAATCTACATGCAATTACTGTACTACCAAGAGTTATTAACCCCTCAAATCCCAGCGACGTATATGTACATCAGTAATGTACTTTGGCAACACTTCTCACAGCATATATAAGACCCGCTGAAGGGTGGCAGGGCCAATCTTGATTCACTCTGGAGGAGGAAAGGTGGTCTCTCCTGCCATTTTGGTCATATTGCTTGGAACTGCTGGGGACTTTTATTACTGTATCCTACGGTACAGTACGGGTTAAGAATATGCTACGAATAGGCAATAATAGCTACGACAAGTATGCACCGCTATACATATACGCTGAATAGCAACGCATAGACGTCGAATAATGACGTATATCCGGCGAGTAGTGGCGCATCAACCAAGATTCATCAACAGTACCCGCTGAATTGGCACTACCGCGGGTGGGAAATGCCACGCGCCACCCTGCATACACCCATATATAAGTCCTGCAAACACCGGCCTCAGTTTGCCTGCCGCCACAGTTCCACCACCACCAAGGGCCCCAAGAAAATCAGACGTATGGCATTTAACCCCATCAAGCTGCCTGTCGGGAATAGGGTAATGATCCCGACAGGTTTTGGTCCAGTAGGACATTTGAATTTGGCGGTATCGTATCGCTTGTACGATTTCGGCTGGTTCTTTGTGTATTGTAGTTTATTCTTAAGTTAGGTTAAATATTAACTGTAATGTATAAATATCTACATCAGCTCTAGATGTATTATGAAACCAAGTTATGGGTTATAATTATTATGAGCCGGCAGCCATATGTAATTTCGCGAAGCGATCGGAGGCCGGCCCTTTAGTCTCTCAATCAACACCAACACCATCTCCTCCCCCGGCTCTGACTCAACCCACAGTTCACCATGTACTACAAATATTAATTTATAACAACAGTCCTACATCACCAGTCCTCTAAGCTAAGTTCATTGTATCGATATTGTATTATGTGAACATTCCTACATGTCATGCAATTGAACTAGCCGTGTGTGGGGGACTGGATTACACCCATCGACGAATACCTTGTTGGTAAATATATTATAACTATTTGTTGGGATATTTCATGTACCAGTGATATATAATTTAACAGTTATCTAAATTCCCAATAAATATTGGTCCTTCGTGCCCTAAGGCTTCCGTACCGTAGTACCGTTTTGTTTGCTTCCTTGACGCTTGTGGGCTTACAAATGGCTGCCGCCTCGCGCGTTGTTGGCCGCCTGCCATTTCCCTAGTTTAGGTCCAGCTTCTTCCCTCGTGTTTTTTACCGTCTAGGCGCCGTCTCTATCTTTTTTGGGACTAGTTTCCAGGGTTTTTTTGGGCGTGTGTTCCTTGGCGTTTTTTTGGTGGGTTAGCTGGGCTGGAGATTAGGGTAGGGGTAGTTTCGTCGGTCACCATTTTGCGCTCATAGGCTAGGCTAGGCAGTCTAGGCCTGCAGGTGTCTGTGGTGGCTATTCAATTCGCTATGGTGGTGTGCCTGTGGTGTTAATTGTGTTTTGTCTTTGTGGGACTCATTATTACTTTTGCTGGAGGGGAGGGTTCTCATGTGACCTTTTATATTTAAATTTCATAATAGCCTAGGCCTAGTTGCTTAAAGTGGCGGTCATGAGTGTCGGTCTTTGTTAATTCCTAAGCGATTGACAGTTAATAGTCAGACCTCATGATTGTAGCTTAACCAACTAGGCTTACCTATAAAGGGCTTACAATAATTAGT